>CAJHNH020000066.1:142920-322920 GCA_905116865.2 Candidula unifasciata | reverse complement strand
TCTGACGAGACTTGTGTGGAGGTTGTCTGGTGCACACACGAAATGCAATGAAGGTGCCCGGCGTGTTGGTGGTGCGGTTGATTTTTTAACTGCTTTCACAACCTTTGTTCTCGCAATTCACTGCATTAGTGATACCCAGGTGTTCTCGGGCTGACTGTTTGGCTTTTCACTGTCGTCTGCTGTCTAATAAAGGTTGTGTGACTGTTGTTTGCTGTGTGACTGTTCTGTGACTGTTGTCTGTTATGTGACTGTTGTCTGTTGTGTGACTGTTGTCTGATGTATGACTGGTGTCTGTTGTGTAATTGTTGTCTGTTGTGTGACTGTTGTCTGCTGTGTGACTGTTTTGTGACTGTTGTCTGTTGTGTGACTGTTGTCTGATGTATGACTGGTGTCTGTTGTGTAATTGCTGTCCGTTGTGTGACTGATGTCTGTTGTTTGACGGTTGTCTGTTGTTTGACTGTTGTCTGTTATGTGACTGTTGTGTGACTGTTATTGTTGTGTGACTGCTGCCTGTTGTGTGACTGTTGCCTGATGTGTGACTGTTAACTATAGCGTGACTGTTGTCTGTTGTGTGACTGTTGTGTGACTGCTGTCTGTTGTGTGACTGTTGTCTAGCTAGTGTGTGACTGTTGTCTGTTGGTTGACTGTTGTCTACTGGGTGACTGACTGTTGTCTGCTGTGTGCCTGTTGTTTTGACTGGTGTGTGACTGTTGCCTGGCTAGTGTGTGACTGTTGTCTGCTGTGTGCCTGTTTTCTGACTGGTGTGTGACTGTTGTCTGACTGCTGTGTGACTGTTGCCTGACAGGTGTGTTACTGTTATCTGTTTGGTGACTGTTGTCTGTTGGGTGACTGACTGTTGTCTGACTGGTGTGTGACTGTTGTCTGTTGGATGTTTGCTGTCTGGCTGCTGCGTGACTGTCACCTGATATCAGAACACCCCTCTTGTCTTGACCTGCCCACATCTTGTATACCTCTATGTAAATGAGCTATTTTCTAATCTTGGACTTTCCACCATAACTATATAGTCCTCCTTTGATAAGTATGTGTCAAGATGTGTGATAAGTATTCAATTCGTTCCAAAATCTATACAGAGTGATGTAAGTTATGAATTCTGTCACAGGTAAGTGATTTTTAAGAGTAGTGGGACCCTTTTCTATCGGCTAAACTACCGTCTGTTTGCGGAAGGAATTCCTCCCGCTTCTGACTTGAGCAAGTCTCAAATTCAAATCGTCATTCGTGGCTCCATCTCTAAAGCATACAGACGGTTTCGCCCTTGTCTTGAAAGTTTATCGGCACTAATTTTTTCAAATCTCCGGTTCACCCGGGAACGTCAAATGAGCATGGGATGCGTGATGACCTCTCTGGAGGAGGGCCAGAATCACAAAGCATACCACTGTCAGGCAAATGCCTCTCATGTCAGTACCCAACAACACCTAACTCGAGAAAGTGCCGCAGTAATTATGTTTGCCTGAAACCAGTCTTTGAGGTGAAGCAACAGAAGGTGACAAGTAGCGTTATACCTGACGTAGAACAGTTTGCGCCAATTGTTCATCATCATCATGTGCAGTTATACAGAATCCATAATGTGCTATTCTGCTAAAAGTGCGGTATTTATTGTTGACTCCAATAACTGATCCAAGGAACCTGTCCCTGTTGTTGAACTTGAACTATAAGTGATTGCGGCACATTTAATTCATAATGCATGGCAAGTGTGAACCTTTCAACTCCAGAACTGATGCTTAGCTCATTGTCCAGTGCTGCTTCTAGTGAAGTCCGGCCAATGAACTGTGAAGAGGATCAAGTCCATCTCGGCTAAGTACCTAGGGTTACGCTGGAATTGCGGCACCAAGACACTAGTGCCCACTGTTACCAACGTCACGACATGGACACCTGACAGTGTCCCGAGCTGATGAAGAGACAGTACTGACCATGGAAATGCTGAGCCGACTAGGTTGCGACATGGACACCTGACAGTGTCCCGAGCTGATGAAGAGACAATACTGACCACGGTAATCCTGAGCCGACTAGGTCACAAGGTGCCGGGATTATTCTTCTGCTTGCGACTGAAGAAATATTGTTCGGCATCTTTCGGTCTTTTCAGACGATAGCGTTCTATTGTGCTACGGGGCAGATAACAAATACAGCCCATGGCGACGGAGAAGGTATAACAACCCCTGCCTGCACGTTTTTCCTCTCCACAGTACAAAGCCTGGACACTGTTATAGAGACCATGCAATGCCCATGCATGATGATCTCTCCGTTTGTGTGTCTGCCTGTCTTTCTCTGTGTGTCTCTCTCTGTCCCTCCCTCTGTCCCTCTCTCTCTCTCTCTCTCTCTCTCTCTTTTTCTCTCTCTCTCTCTCTCTCTCTCTCTCTCTCTCTCTCTCTCTCTGCTTTGTTGAGGTAATAGGTAAACTGAGAGTAATACAATACCAATACGTCTGCAACAAAAGCTGCCACATTAGTGTCTAAAGCGGGCTATTTAACCGGCAAACGGCAGGTAAAGTCCGGCCAGCCGAGGCTTAGGAAGTGTATTGATGAACTTTCTAGGCTAGAGCTCTGGCCTCTTTCCAGTGACGAGATCCCCACTGTTAACATCATGGCTCTTCAGTAAACTTAGTTGCTGAATAGCCCCGGTCTAGGGAAACATGTTGCTGCAATAGTGAGCCCAGTTGATCATATAGTGCTAGAATTACTTACACTAGAAACTGTGAAGCAATGCTACCCGCAGCAGACGCTCCAACAACACCTCACTAGCACCTGTCTGACTCACCTCAGTGGCTGCATTCACCTGGCAGACTTGGATCTGAGGCGGCCCTACACACCACAGGTAGTGTCACCTCACAGAAACAAACACTGCTTGATGTAGTCTCAGCGATCAGGCAACGATCAGGTCAAGACAAATTCTCTTCTTTCTCTCTTAGACATTATAGGTATCTAGCGGCCACATCGACAATTCTACTGTAAAAGACCTACCTGTGTTCCATACACATTCAGGGGGAAACAGTCTACTTCAGCTCCCAGAGAATGCGCGTACATGATGCTCTCTGTCTGTGCTAATACAGTCCCACCTCACTCAAGTTGTGTGTGTGTGCGCGTGTGTGTGTCGTTGTTGTTGTCACCATACAGTTACTAACGTATTATCAGACCACATGTGAAAGAACCCTAGATCAGAGACAGACACTGAATGCTCACATAACCGTGTGGTGTTCATGAAAACAGTGTGCCAGGAGAGAACCCTAGATCAGAGACAGACACTGAATGCTCACATAACCGTGTGGTGTTCATGCAAACAGTGTGCCAGGATAGAACCCTAGATCTGAGACAGACACTGAATGCTCACATAACCGTGTGGTGTTCATGCAAACAGTGTGCCAGGAGAGAACCCTAGATCAGAGACAGACACTAAATGCTCACATAACCGTGTGGTGTTCATGCAAACAGTGTGCCAGGATAGAACCCTAGATCAGAGACAGACACTGAATGCTCACATAACCGTGTGGTGTTCATGCAAACAGTGTGCCAGGAGAGAACCCTAGATCAGAGACAGACACTGAATGCTCACATAACCGTGTGGTGTTCATAAAAACAGTGTGCCAGGAGAGAACCCTAGATCAGAGACAGACACTGAATGCTCACATTACCGTGTGGTGTTCATGCAAACAGTGTGCCAGGAGAGAACCCTAGATCAGAGACAGACACTAAATGCTCACATAACCGTGTGGTGTTCATGCAAACAGTGTGCCAGGATAGAACCCTAGATCAGAGACAGACACTGAATGCTCACATAACCGTGTGGTGTTCATGCAAACAGTGTGCCAGGAGAGAACCCTAGATCAGAGACAGACACTGAATGCTCACATAACCGTGTGGTGTTCATGAAAACAGTGTGCCAGGAGAGAACCCTAGATCAAAGACAGATACTGAATGCTCACATAACCGTGTGATGTTCATGAAAACAGTGTGCCAGGATAGAACACTAGATCAGAGACAGATACTGAATGCTTACATAACCGTGTGGTGTTCATGAAAACAGTGTGCCAGGATAGAACCCTAGATCAGAGACAGATACCGAATGCTCACATAACCGTGTGGTGTTCATGAAAACAGTGTGCCAGGATAGAACCCTAGATCAGAGACAGACACTGAATGCTCACATAACCGTGTGGTGTTCATGCAAACAGTGTGCCAGGATAGAACCCTAGATCAGAGACAGACACTGAATGCTCACATAACCGTGTGGTGTTCATGCAAACAGTGTGACAGGATAGAACCCTAGATCAGAGACAGATACTGAATGCTCACATAACCGTGTGGTGTTCATGAAAACAGTGTGCCAGGATAGAACCCTAGATCAGAGACAGATACTGAATGTTCACATAACCGTGTGGTGTTCATGAAAACAGTGTGCCAGGATAGAACCCTAGATCAGAGACAGACACTGAATGCTCACATAACCGTGTGGTGTTCATGAAAACAGTGTGCCAGGATAGAACCCTAGATCAGAGACAGACACTAAATGCTAACATAACCGTGTGGTGTTCATGAAAACAGTGTGCCAGGAGAGAACCCTAGATCAGAGACAGACACTGAATGCTCACATAACCGTGTGGTGTTCATGAAAACAGTGTGCCAGGAGAGAACCCTAGATCAGAGACAGACACTAAATGCTAACATAACCGTGTGGTGTTCATGAAAACAGTGTGCCAGGAGAGAACCCTAGATCAGAGACAGACACTAAATGCTCACATAACCGTGTGGTGTTCATGAAAACAGTGTGCCAGGATAGAAGTCTACATTGATAAACACAGTCACAACGTTTCAAATTACGCCAACAACAGATGGATAAGGTTGTTGGGCAATGTTCATAGTACATTTCAAGATCATGTTGATTCCACGTCGGGCATACCCATAAGTGCCCTGATCATTCTCTAAGCAAGTCACTTATTCTGTTAACGCCGATGAATTGTAGTGAATTGGTTTTGTTGGCCATTCAGTGAACACATCTGCGATATCAGGCTCAGCGGGTCATGGGTCAAGTCAGCAACAGCAATAACTGGGAGAAGCCTTCGCCTAGTCAAATGTTCCGTTCAGTTATTAAAAGTGCAAATAACACGTATACGTAGTTAGCCTGTAGATTCTTCGGTACTGTTCACTGTTCTAGTCTTGTATGGACTTCCTCTTTTACTCACCATTAGCTGGCTGTATACGTCGAGCTGAGAGTTCTGTTGTTGTTGTTTTTTTTTTTCTTTCTTTGTTCTTGTTCCAGAACATTTGACGTGTATATACGTTTGACAGATCTGGCTTATCTGTATACAGACTGCGCTTTCTCCTCTTTTAGGCAGATGCACAGCGACATACAAGAAAACACCCATAATTAGTGGCATTTTAGAACATGCTTGTGGGAGGGGTGGGTCTAATACGTATGCCCTCAATGGGGCCCTGGAACCCACAAGGAAAGTGTGTGTGTGTGTGTGTGTGTGTGTGTGTGTGTGTGTGTGTGCTAGTGGTGCATCTCCTAGCACGGTACAGACACAGCTGCGGACTGAGAACCAACTGAGAGCTGGCCGCAGTCGCAGCAGCTAACACACAAGTCAACACTGGACAGCCTCGACACTGACGAGCTGATACTTGCTTGTCTGACCAAATGCCAACGTCACCACACAACCATTTCTACAGCTAAACGGCGGCTACTGCTAGGCACAACATGGGATTTGTACTGCTGTGTGAACACGACGTGTCTCAACCCTAGATGATTCCTTCCACACACACGCGCGCGATATATCATACGCGCTCGCGGGCGCGCGCACAGACACGCACGCGCGCGATTTATTGTGTCTCCTAAACAGACACCTGGCACAATTTCCGATAGACACGTCACAAGTGTACTATAGCGTTGACATCACACGCCTGAGCAATCATGGCACAGAGCTACATCCTGACAAATACCGTACCGACATCATAAAGTTGATACTGCAGTAACTCTCAATACTTAACACATGTCATATATGTACTGTAGAGTGGGTTCAGCACAAGTTCACACTGTCACACATCTGTACTGTAGAGTGGGTACAACACAAGTTCACACTGTCACACACCTGTACTGTAGAGTGGGTACAACACAAGTTCACACTGTCACACATCTGTACTGTAGAGTGGGTACAACACAAGTTCACACTGTCACACATCTGTACTGTAGAGTGGGTACAACACAAGTTCACACTGTCACACATCTGTACTGTAGAGTGGGTACAACACAAGTTCACACTGTCACACACCTGTACTGTAGAGTGGATTCAGCACAAGTTCACACTGTCACACATCTGTACTATAGAGTGGGTACAACACAAGTTCACACTGTCACACATCAGTACTGTAGAGCAGGTACAGCACAAGTTCACACTGTCACACATCTGTACTGTAGAGAGGGTACAACACAAGTTCACACTGTCACACATCTGTACTGTAGAGAGGGTACAACACAAGTTCACACTGTCACACATCTGTTCTGTAGAGAGGGTACAACACAAGTTCACACTGACACACATCTGTACTGTAGAGTGGGTACAACACAAGTTCACACTGTCACACACCTGTACTGTAGAGTGGATTCAGCACAAGTTCACACTGTCACACATCTGTACTATAGAGTGGGTAGAACACAAGTTCACACTGTCACACATCAGTACTGTAGAGCGGGTACAGCACAAGTTCACACTGTCACACATCTGTACTGTAGAGAGGGTACAACACAAGTTCACACTGTCACACATCTGTACTGTAGAGAGGGTACAACACAAATTCACAGTGTCACACTCTGTACTGTAGAGAGGGTACAACACAAATTCACAGTGTCACACTCTGTACTGTAGAGAGGGTACAACACAAATTCACAGTGTCACACTCTGTATTGTAGAGTAAATACAGCGCAAATTCACAGTGTCACACAACATGGCTTCACAAGTGTCACAACACAACATAGCTTCACAAGTGTTACAACACACCATGGCTTCACAAGTGTCACATAACATGGCTTTACAAGTGTCATACAACATGGCACTTCACAAGTGTTACACAACATGGCTTCACACGTGTCACAACACAACATGGCTTCAGAAGTGTCAGATAACATAGCTTCACAAGTGTCACATAACATGGCTCTACAGGTGTAACACAACATGGCTTCACAAGTGTCACACAACATGGCTTCAGAAGTGTCAGATAACATGGCTTCACAAGTGTCACAACACAACATGGCTTCAGAAGTGTCACATAACATGGCTTTACAAGTGTCACACAACATGGCACTTCACAAGTGTTACACAACATGGCTTCACACGTGTCACACACCCTGGCTTCACAAGTGTCACACAACATGGCTCCACAAGTGTCAGATAACATGGCTCCACAAGTGTCACACAACATGGCTTCACAAGTGTCACACAACCTGGCTTCACAAGTGTCACACAACATGGCTTCACAAGTGTCACACAACATGGCACTTTACAAGTGTCACACAACATGGCACTTCACAAGTGTCACACAACATGGCTTCACAAGTGTCACATAACATGGCTTTACAAGTGTGAAACACAGCATTGCTTCACAAGTGTCACACAACATGGCTTCACAAGTGTCACAACACAACATGGCCTCACAAGTGTCACATAACATGGCTTCACAAGTGTCAAACACAGCATGGCTTCACAAGTGTCTCACAACATGGCTTCACAAGTGTCACACAACATGGCTTTACAAGTGTTACACAGCATGGCTTCACAAGTGTCACACAACATGGCTTCACACGTGTCACACAACATGGCTTCACAAGTGTCACACAACATTGCTTTACCAGTGTTACACAGCATGGCTTCACAAGTGTCACAACACAACATGGCTTCACAAGTGTCACACAACATGGCTTCACAAGTGTCACACAACATGGCTTCACAAGTGTCACACAACATGGCTTCACAAGTGTCACGCATCTGTACAGTAGAGTAGATACCAGTGAGTTGTGTCGTGGTAAGCCTACATATACTCACTAGCACAGTGCCATTTGATTGGCGTGACATCATCACAGCTTACAACCCACAGAACATTACCAGCTAGCATCAATGCACTAAGGCATTAGTATGACAAATGTGTGCATTCGGGTGTGGAATGTGTATGTGAGTGTACGCGCGTTCCGCGGGGGTACAGTCATAAAAACAAGTGGCACTGCAAACTAGATGCCTGTGGGAAATATCTGCTCACCACGGGGTCGGTTCTAACTAGGGCTGTACCGAATATTCGCTTCGTGTTCGCTTCGGGGCCGAATAGTGAACCTAATAACTATTCGGTATTCGGCCGAATAGTTGCGGTCGAGCCGAATACAAATAGTGGTTACCTTACTCCCATTTCTGCATACACTGTGATGGACTGAAATAACTCTCTCATTAACACAATAGTTGCTGTTGGCTAAGCCTGTCATAGCCGGGGAAACTGCGACTCGGTTGCGTGGTACAAACTGCATAAAATGCCAACCGCAGTGTGTGTGTATGTGTGTGTGTGCGTGTGGGTGTGAGTGTGTGTCTGTGAGAGAGAGAGAGAGAGAGAGAGAGAGAGAGAGAGAGAGAGAGAGAGAGAGAGAGAGAGAGAGAGAGAGAGAGAGATCATGCATGTTTCGTTCTTTCAGGGTGTCTTCGCCCAAATCAAATTTGAACATATTGCTAACGAGAATATAAAGGTGCGTTTAAATTACATCGAAAGAACGGCCGAGCGAGTGATGGTTTTGAAAGAGGCGGGAGCCAGAAGACAACTAATCACAGACATCAGAAGGAGACAGTCGTCATTTTTCAGCCATGTTAAGAGAAGAGGGAAAATGGAACATTTGGTGACCACTGGAAAGATCTGTGGAAGGAGGGATAGAGGAAGTCAACGAGAGAAGATTCTTGACAGTCTTGTTGCATGGTATGGAGGTGTGTCAGCACACGAACTAATACATGCTGCAGGAGATAGCAGATTGTGGCATGATACACTTTTCGTATTCGTATTCGGCCGAATAGTTGGTCCCACTATTCGTATTCGGCCGAATAGTAAAAATCACTATTCGGTAAAGCCCTAGTTCTAACAGGAAACCAGCCCCGATACAACTGCTAGCATCCCCTCTGTTGGTTCCTGGAGGTGGGGGGGGGGGGGGGGGGGTTTGCACTGATACTAACATGGCAGCCTCTTACCGTTCACCAGCTGTAATCTCGGGTTGTTCAGACACTTCCGAAGTTTGATCTTGTTCAAGAACATGAGTTTTGCGTGCACATTCGTTTTACACATCTGGCTTATTTCTATAATGACTGCATACTGGCACTCAACTTCGAATAGTTAGTTAGTTAGTTAGTTAGTCTTTCCTCTTGTGTCGAGTGCGGCACATAGGGCAGAGGTCGCGACTCTCCATGCACGGCGGTCCGTTGCAATCCGTTGTAGGTCTTGGATATTTGAGTGGCCCATGAGCGAGCCTTCCCTGATGATAGTTCTACGTAGGGTTTCCCTTGGTCTTCCACGAGATCTTTTCCCCTGTGGTGTCCAAATGAGGGCTTGGTAAGGAAGTCTTGATTTATCCATTCTAAGGGCGTGGCCGACATAGTGCCAGCGGCGTTTTCGTATAAAATTAGACACATACTCTTGCCTGGATTCTTGCCTAACCCTAACCCTAAACTCTAGACACAAAATTAGACAGTTTTGAAAATATTTGCCTAAGAAGAATACTAAATTTCAAATGGTCAGATTTCCGAACTTCGAATAAAACATCCCTAATTAGTCGCACCTTACGACAGGCTTGTAGGAGGGAAAGTGTTTATTCTTTTCTTTTCCAAAAATGGGGAGCCGGGCCCATACAAGGAGTCTCTGCACCAAGAGTGTTGCCGGTATCCTTTTTTCTAGCTACCACCATTGCCTTCAGCGAACACATTCCAAGTGTCTCTAGTTGTAACTGCCTACTTTCCTCTGTCAGCGCCGACAGATATCTCCCTGACACGGAGACGTGACGAACCCAGGAACGCCTTCAGCGAATTTTCTAGCCATGATGAAATCAGCATCTGATTAGTCAAGCATACCTCCCAATCGATATTGCATGCAAATGAAGACGCCGTCATGAAATAAATGATAGCACTCCAGGACAGTTTGTAGATAGTATGAACACCAGCCAAGATCTCACTTCTAGGCTCAACACACGCAAGGCAACCAAGGCTACAGAATACTTATCTGTCAATATGTGTGTACACAGAGATTTAAACATCGATTAGAAATACAGCTTACATAACAAAAACTAGAGACAAGAACACACAACAAAAGATCTAGTGTGTGTCTGTGTGTGTGTGTGTGTGTGTGTGTCTGTGTGTGTGTGTGTGTGTGTGTGTAAAACCACTGATAGTTGTTTGTTTAGCCTTGTATGGAGCTCTCCGATCATGTCTGATGCCTAATTTAACAAGTCTCTGCAAGTCTGAGTGTCATGCATGACAGCAGGTATTCTCCCTAAGGTGGTATTCTCTCTCAGACGGTATTCTCCCTCAGACGCTATTCTTTCTAAGACGGTATTCTTTCCCAGACAGTATTCTCCCTAAGTCGGTATTCTACCTAAGACGGTATTCTCCCTAAGACGGTATTCTCCCTAAGACGGTATTCTCCCCCAAACCGGTATTCTCCCCCAAACCGGTATTCTCCCCCAAACAGGTATTCTCCCCCAAACCAGTATTCTCCCTAAAGCAGGTATTCTTCCCAAGCTATTCAAGTACAAGTGGATGATATTTTCAGTGTAAAAAGCATATGGTGCTTATCCCATACTGTGACAGGTTTGTCTACACTGGATGGCTGATATGGTCAATATTATGATGATCATCTACTGTCCCAGATCAAGCCCAGGTATGGAGCACAATCACTTGTTCACAGCCACCTCCATTGCGATTCAAATAGATGACAAATGGGTCGACAGGGAAATGTACAATCCACTGGGCCACGCCCGCTCAGCTAGGACACAACCAAATGTTGACTCTGGAACCAGGTCGGAAGGTCAAATCAATAATCAATTTTCAGACAAGAATGGCAACAGATGATCATTCGTCTTTACATCACGGGCTAGTATTGACAGAAACGTACCACAGGTCAACGGGGGTCAAAGTTCAATAAACTCCCGGCTATCCTCAAACTATATCTAATCAATGTGTGTGTGACTGTGTGTCTGTACGTAAATGAGTGTGTGAGCCTGGATGTTTAGACATAAAACTAGAATATGATTTCCTGTGTACAAAGAACCGACAGCCATTAGATCGAAGTCTTATTTCCGCATGAGCTCCAAGATGTGGCAGCCGGGCAAGACTTGTCGCCGTGGGACATTTCCTATTAGTGCAGGCGGACCCAACCGTCACGTCAGGACTCAGATGACATCAAAGGAGACATTCTATCATCAACAGCAAGTCTGCATAACTAGGGGCAGTCATTCGTACACGGACATCAGCCGCAACTGGAGGTTACACTCCTCCAGAGAAAGAGGACTGACTGAGCGAATCCGTGAGGCTGGATGCCTTGTTCTAGACGCTGAGTTCTGTGTGTACATCCGTTTTACAAATCTGGCTATTTGTATGCAGACTGGTGGCTCCTCGCCTCTCAGGCAGATGCATTCCGACTTGGAAGTGAACACCTCTAACTAGTGGACTTTTGGGACACGTATGTTGGAGGCAGTGGTGGGTCTTCCCCCCCCCACCCCCTTTTTTTTCCTCCTCGCTGGATATAGCCTAGGAACGCACACGGGAAAAGACATCATCATCATCAAGCACAGACTGGAACGTCTTTGTCTCCTTGTTTAGATCTGTGCTAGACACAGAGTACAGAAGGATACCAGACATGGATATTTACTGTCCGCTGACCTTATGTCGCTAGACACAGAGTACAGAAGGATATCAGACATGGATGTGTACTGTCCGCTGACCTTATGTCGCTAGACACAGAGTACAGAAGGATATCAGACATGGATGTGTACTGTCCACTGATCTTATGTCGCTAGACACAGAGTACAGAAGACATACAAGAGACAAATATCCCAAGGTAGACGGCAGACGGCCGTAAATAACCTGGGTGGTGCTGATGGTATCGGCCCGAATGCCACACAGCCATACATAAATGGTAGACTCGGTGCTTGTAAGTTTCAAAACGGCGATCAGCCGGGAATACAAAAGCAGATCTCAGCAATGATTGTCAAACGAGGATAACTGCGACAGCTAATGACTGCTCCAGTCCCCCAATCTAGCCGCTAGTGGGGCCAGCTATTATGTGTGATGGATGGAACAAGTGTCATCCGCGCCTGTCTAGCTAGGGAGACAACACAACCAGTCTCCCACGCTTCTACCAGCATGGGTACTGAGGCTGTGCTGATGTGCCCACCAGCAGCCCCGTGCTGTGACATTTGCTGTAGTTTACACGGGTCTCCTCTGTAGCTTGGCTGTTGCCAATGCGCTTGGTAATTCCCAGGCATCCGGTTGGCTTCCAGTTGCATGCGATTTGGCAGCTAAAGATCCTGGGGGTTAGTTCTGCACAGTTCTGTCAAGGATACACAACTACACACAAACAATTGGGCTTCAGCAAGCTGACACAAGAAGGGACAGTGGACAACACAGCTACAATACGGTACAACGTGTACAATATGAGGTTATATGGGCTGACCTCTAGCGCGGCCAGACCTACTATATCAGCCGCTAGTTTGTCTTAACGCTGATGCTTTTGTGTCCTCCATGTTTCTGTTGCCTGTGTGAAACGGCAAGTAGTACTTTGTGCTCTCTCACCAGCCCCGTCCCCCACTCCAGTGACCCTTGTATGATGCCTGGCAAGACTACCACCCGAAGGCTACATGAACATTGTCAGCATAGCTTATATAATCCATTTGGGGTAACAACCAGGCCTTGTCCTGAACAATAACTGTCAGAATGGCAACAGTGACGCTTTCAAGACCCGTCTATTTCCCCGTGTTCACTAGTTGTGATCCCATGTTCACTAGTTGTGATCCCATGTTCACTAGTTGTGATCCCATGTTCATTAGTTGTGATCCCGTGTTCATTAGTTGTGATCCCGTGTTCATTAGCTGTGATCCCATGTTCATTAGTTGTGATCCCGTGTTCATTAGTTGTGATCCCATGTTAACTAGTTGTGATCCCATGTTCACTAATCGTGATCCCATATTCACTACCAGTTGTGAAAACTCGGTTTTGTTGTCTTTAAAGCAACTACACGTGCTAGAGCACGCGCACAAACACATACACACACGTGCGCGTCCTGGAATCTGGGTGGCTGACGGATCGTGAGTTCGGCAAACAATTGTTGTGTGTCTGACTCCACACACCCTTTGTCACCAATGCGCACCTAGTGTTAGACCGATATTTGATGATATCAAGAAGTGACTACACACAAAGCAACTATTACCAGAAAGTGTTAGACCGATATTTGATGATATCAAGAGGTGACTACACACAAAGCAACTATTACCAGAAAGTGCTAGACCGATATTTGATGATATCAAGAGGTGACTACACACAAAGCAACTATTACCAGAAAGTGTTAGACCGATATTTGATGATATCAAGAGGTTACTACACACAAAGCAACTATTACCAGAAAGTGTTAGACCGATATTTGATGATATCAAGAAGTGACTACACACAAAGCAACTATTACCAGAAAGTGTTAGAACGAGATTTGATGATATCAACAAGTGACTACACACAAAGCAACTATTACCAGAAAGTGTTAGACCGATATTTGATGATATCAAGAAGTGACTACACACAAAGCAACTATTACCAGAAAGTGTTAGACCGATATTTGATGATATCAAGAGGTGACTACACACAAAGCAACTATTACCAGAAAGTGTTAGACCGATATTTGATGATATCAAGAGGTGACTACACACAAAGCAACTATTACCAGAAAGTGTTAGACTGATATTTGATGATATCAAGAAGTGACTACACACAAAGCAACTATTACCAGAAAGTGTTAGACCGATATTTGATGATATCAAGAAGTGACTACACACAAAGCAACTATTACCAGAAAGTGTTAGAACGAGATTTGATGATATCAACAAGTGACTACACACAAAGCAACTATTACCAGAAAGTGTTAGACCGATATTTGATGATATCAAGAAGTGACTACACACAAAGCAACTATTACCAGAAAGTGTTAGACCGATATTTGATGATATCAAGAGGTGACTACACACAAAGCAACTATTACCAGAAAGTGTTAGACCGATATTTGATGATATCAAGAGGTGACTACACACAAAGCAACTATTACCAGAAAGTGTCAGACTGATATTTGATGATATCAAGAAGTGACTACACACAAAGCAACTATTACCAAAAAGTGTTAGACCGATATTTGATGATATCAAGAGGTGACTACACACAAAGCAACTATTACCAGAAAGTGTTAGACCGATATTTGATGATATCAAGAAGTGACTACACACAAAGCAACTATTACCAGAAAGTGTTAGACCGATATTTGATGATATCAAGAAGTGACTACACACAAAGCAACTATTACCAGAAAGTGTTAGACCGATATTTGATGATATCAAGAGGTGACTACACACAAAGCAACTATTACCAGAAAGTGTTAGACCGATATTTGATGATATCAACAAGTGACTACACACAAAGCAACTATTACCAGAAAGTGTTAGACCGATATTTGATGATAGCAACAAGTGACTACACACAAAGCAACTATTACCAGAAAGTGTTAGACCGATATTTGATGATATCAACAAGTGACTACACACAAAGCAACTATTACCAGAAAGTGTTAGACCGATATTTGATGATATCAAGAGGTGACTACACACAAAGCAACTATTACCAGAAAGCTCAGCGAAGGGAAAGGAAAAGCAATCAAAAATATAAAACCGAACATTTCGATCACAGTTCTCATCAACAAACACAACGAAACACTAATTAAATAACCGACAAGGTAGAACTGCAGATACGTTACAGGAGAAAATATGGACCAGAAGAGCTATTAGAGAAAACAAACTCATTGCAGCTAGCCATCACTGTGGAGGCGGCATATGTTTGACTGACTGACACAGATAATTGGAATCTGGGGGAAATTAGTGCTCATGGATGTGAGCACACACAGGCTAAGATCTGGACAAATTATAGGAAATGTGAGCACACAGGGTCTAAGATCTGGACAAATTATAGGAAATGTGAGCACACAGGGTCTAAGATTGAACAAAATACTATAGAAAATATAAGCAGAGTGGCTAGGATCTGAATAAATTATTACAGAAAGATGTGAGCACACACAGGGAGCTAAGATCTAAACAAAATATTACAGAAAGAAGTGATCACGCAGAGGTCTCAGATCTGAAAAAAAATATTACAGAAAGATGTGAGCACATACAGGGAACTAAGATCTGAACAGATTATTACAGAAAGATGTGAGCACACGCAGGGGGCTAAGACCTGAACAAATTATTACAGAAAGAAGTGATCACGCAGAGGTCTCAGATCTGAACAAATTATTACAGAAAGATGTAAGCACACGCAGGGTGCTAAGATTTGAACAAATTATTACAGAAAGATGTGAGCACACGCAGGGGGCTAAGACCTGAACAAATTATTACAGAAAGATGTAAGCACACACAGGGGGGCTAAGATTTGAACAAATTATTACAGAAAGATGTGAGCACACGCAGGGTGCTAAGATTTGAACAAATTATTATATAAAGATGTGAGCACACACAGGGGGGCTAAGATTTGAACAAATTATTATATAAAGATGTGAGCACACACAGGTGGGCTAAGATCTGAACAAATTATTACATAAAGATGTGAGTACACACACAGGGGGGGGGGGGCAAAATCTGAACGTATGGCCGATGAATGGTTTTAGGTGTTGAACTGTAACACATCCCCAACGTGCACAACTAGGGGGCCAAGATCTGAACGTACGGCCGATGAATTGTTTCAGGCGTTGCACTGTAACACATCACCACCGTGCACAACTAGGGGCCAAGATCTGAAGGTATGGCCCGATGAATGGTTTCAGGCGTTGCACTGTGTAACACACCACCAGCGTGCACAACTAGGGGCCAAGATCTGAAGGTATGGCCCGATGAATGGTTTCAGGCGTTGCACTGTAACACACCACCAGCGTGCACAACTAGGGGCCAAGATCTGAAGGTATGGCCCGATGAATGGTTTCAGGCGTTGCACTGTAACACACCACCAGCGTGCACAACTAAGGGGCCAAGATCTGAACCTATCGCCGATGAATTCTTTCAGGCGTTGCACTGTAACACATCACCACCGTGCACAACTAGGGGCCAGACGTAAATGTCAAGCGCCAGGACCATTTACAATCTACGGTGCTGACCTCGCCTGGCAGTAGTGACTACGCTGACCTCTAACCTTTGTTCCCAGCTGAAGTTCAGCGGCTTCTCATATCGCAAGCTCTGTGTGCTTTACTGTTGGTCGCTCTCAGTCAGTCATTCCAAATTCACCGTCTTACCTGTCATTATGTCACATTTTCAACAAACAGCAATAACCACCACCTCCTTTTTCTCCCTTCAAGATAAGTATCTTACAGCAGTTCTAGCGCAGACACAACGGAGACATCAATTCTGACGGTGTCTCTTTATAACGAATTACAGTATTTCTCAGAGAAAGTTAGAACTCGTAGATTTCTCTTTGTTTTTTAAAGAACAGACAAACGGCGATATGAAATCGGTTGGCGACTCGACATATGACATGACTGCCTACAAGGAGAGTATGAGAACAGACAAACGATGATTTCAAGTCTATTGGTTCATCGATATGAGACAAGACACTGCCTGCTTGGAGAGTTTAAGAACAGACAAACAGAGATGGTAAAGAGTTTTCCAGCAACGCTACCGTGCCAGAGATAACTGTCAGTTGCCTATCCTTTACAGGATGTTGCAGAACAAACCCTAGCATTTGGGGAGGGGGGGGGGGCTGTGTGGTTTTTCTAGGCAAATTTTAAGTTCAGTAGTTTGCCACTGCTATCTAAACAGTTAGCTCTCGGTAGCACTGCCGTAACCAACGCGAGGCAAATCATCAGCAGCTGACTTCATCGGTGCATGTCTAGAATAGAGGAAGTCTAGAAGAGGTGAAGCCTGCAGACTAAATGGTCAGTGCCGGCCAGTGTTCCCTTGACCACTTTCATCCCCTGAAGCTGGACATGCTGCAGGGAACGAACACAAGACCAAGCAACAGCGGTCACACCACAGACAGGCTGGTCCAGACAGAACATCACTCACAGATGCAGGAGCCAGAAGACGGCAACACCAGACGCCAGTACCAAGCGACTGACAGCAGAATCAATGGCACGCAGTCAATCTTCACCAACTAGCGTTCCTTGACAAGGTTGCCGCTCTCTTGGTTTAATCACGCTGTTTTCACTTACCAGCTCGGCGGCCGGCAACGTTGCCAGGAAACAGGAATACATTAGCGGCGGAAACCTCACAAGCTGGGTTAAAGAGTAGATAGATGGGCACGGAGATGTCAGTCAGGGCACGGCACCATGTAAGTCAGGTGTGTGATAAAATGTTGATTAGCTGACACAGAGACTGTAGTTTCCCAACTGATGTTTGTAGTTCTTTGGCTCTGCCTAATGCAAGCTGAACAACACAAGACAGTAGAATCTGTGCATTCAAGGTTATGATTGTTAAACGGGTATTTGAGAGGGGAAGTGGAAAGGGGCGGGGGAGAAATGTCAGGGCAATAAAAGTAAAAGGTAAGATAAAAGGGCTGGAGGACAAGCCGCTGATTCATTCACAGTAAACATGTCGCCCACATAACCTGACTAAATTGTTGCCCACATATCGCACATAAAACATGACTAATTGTTGTCCACATATCGCACATATAACATAACTAAATTGTTGCCCATATATCGCACACATAACCTGACTAATTGTTGCCCACATATAGCACACATAACCTGACTAAATTGTTAGCCACATAAAGCACACATAACCTGACTAAATTGATTGCCACATAAAGCACACATTACCTGACTAAATTGTTGGCCACATAAAGCACACATAACCTGACTAAACTGTTGGCCACATAAAGCACACATAACCTAAATAAATTGTTGGCCACATAAAGCACACATAACCTGAATAAATTGTTGGCCTCATAAAGCACACATAACCTGAATAAAATGTTGGCCACATAAAGCACACATAAACTGACTACATTTTTGGCCACATAAAGCATACATAACCTGAATAAAATGTTGGCCACATAAAGCATACATAACCTGGCTAAATTGTTGGCAACATAAAGCATACATAACCTGACTAAATTGTTGGCCACATAAAGCACACATAACCTAAATAAACTGTTGGCCACATAAAGCACACATAACCTAAATAAATTGTTGGCCTCATAAAGCACTCATAACCTGGCACATATAACCTGACTAAATTGATTTTTACATATCACACACATATTGTGACTAAACTGTTTCCTCCTATATATCGCAAACATAACATGACTAAACTGTTTCCTACCTATAGCACACATGACCTGACTAAATTTTGTTGCCCACATATCGCACATAACGTGACTAAATTACACTAAAATACCTGACAACACAGGGGAGATTCAACAAGATCTAACAGACTGATATACCTCACAAATACACGGCAACACAGGGGAGATTCAACAAGATCTAACAGACTGATATATCTCACAAATACACGGCAACACAGGTGAGATTGAACAAGATCTAACAGACTGATATATCTCACAAATACACGGCAACACAGATGAGATTCAACAAGATCTAACAGACTGATATATCTCACAAATACACGGCAACACAGGTGAGATTCAACAAGATCTAACAGACTGATATATCTCACAAATACACGGCAACACAGGTAAGATTCAACAAGATCTAACAGACTGATATACCTCACAAATACACGGCAACACAGGGGAGATTCAACAAGATCTAACAGACTGATATACCTCACAAATATACGGCAACACAGGGGAGATTCAACAAAATCTAACAGACTGATATACCTCACAAATACACGACATCACAGAGGAGATTCAACAAGATCTAACAGACTGATATACCTCACACATACACAGTAACACAGGGGAGATTCAACAAGATCTAACAGACTGATATACCTCACAAATACAAGACAACACAGAGGAGATACAACAAGATCTAACAGACTGATATACCTCACAAATACACAGCAACACAGGGGAGATTCAACAAGATCTAACAGACTGATATACCTCACAAATACACGGCCACACAGGGGAGATTCAACAAGATCTAACAGACTGATATACCTCACAAATACAAGACAACACAGAGGAGATTCAACAAAATCTAACAGACTGATATACCTCACAAATACAAGACAACACAGAGGAGATACAACAAGATCTAACAGACTGATATACCTCACAAATACAAGACAACACAGAGGAGATACAACAAGATCTAACAGACTGATATACCTCACAAATACACAGCAACACAGATGCACTCTGACTATGAATGAACACACGTGATTAGTCGACTTTCAGGACATGCTTGCTGGGGTGCGGTGGGAGCAGTGTGTCTGTTATTTAACCCTGACACTGAGGCTACAGATCTGATCAATAAAAATAAGAACCGTGAACACAACAACGTCGATATTAACTAACAACTCGGAGACTGATCACATATACCTGTAAAGCGTGCCCGAAAGAGAGAGAAAGAGAAAGTTAGTGAGAGAGAGTGAGAGAGAGAGAGAGAGAGAGAGAGAAAGAAAGAGCGTGTGTGTGCGTGCGTGCTGCTAGTTTTCCCCGCACGATGCCAACAGACAGTTTGGCTTGATGTATATCTATCTAGTCGTATCTTCCTGCACTGCAGATACTACTGATATGAAATTACTAGCTGGCTCACTATTCTCTCTCTCTGTCTGTCCCGTATCCTCCTTCCCTACCTGTGGCTTTCCATTATTGGACTTGATTCTCCTGACACTATCTCTCTCTCACAAACAACAAAGGTACTAGGAGAAATAGATCCAAGTAGATGAATGTGAAAGCATTCAGGATTCACACCAACATGTACACGTTAATAAACACAATGGCGTGTTAGAAAAATCCATCAAAGATCTACACACCAACATGTACACACTTAACACAGATCATGGCGTGCTACCAGATACATCAAAGACCAACACACAAACATGTACACACTTAATAAACACAGATCATGGCGTGCTACCAGATACATCAAAGACCAACACACAAATATGTACACACTTAATAAACACCGATAATAGTGTGCTACCAGATACATCAAAGACCAACACACAAACATGTACACACTTAATAAACACCGATAATGGCGTCCTACCAGATACATCAAAGACCAACACACACAAATGTACACACTTAATAAACACCGATAATGGCCGGCGAGAAAAAAAAACATCAGAGACCAACACACCAACATGTACACACCAACATGTACACTAGGCTTGTGGAATCTAAAGAGAGGCCAGGTCTGCACTGCTCCCAAACACGAAATGATATAGACCAGGCATGTCAAACTGGCAACTTGCGGCCCGCATGCAGCCCTTGGCCAGCTCACCAGCGGCCCACACAACGTAAATATTCTGCTACAATTGTTTTGAAACAACTACTCCAGATAGTTGTCGTGTGCGGCTCTCACAAACGTGACCCATGCGGCCCTCAGAGGACCCTGAGGTTGACAATTGTTGTCGTGCTACCAGAGACAAGAAAGACAACTCTAGTCTACAGTCCAAACCTGGCTTCCAGCTGGACACAGAAGGAAAGCAAACTGGTCAGCCAACCTCGCACCATGATTACAAGAAGCGGTAGCTATCTCACGCCCACTGTACCTGCTGAAGGTGGTAGCGGCACCTGCAGACTGGAGAATGTGCAAGAAACGTGTGGCGGGCCACCAGTAACGAAGGTAAAAAAAACTACACGATCCCGGGCTGTTTCTGTAGTTAGATCTCTGGGTAAAATATTGTCTATCTACTTTATTGGCTCATTAAGCTACAATACCCTCCCACAAGCAGGAACAACTATTTCAGCTACCGGGGCTGGATTTACGCCACGGTTTTAGCCACCTCCTCAGGGACGGGGAGGGGGGTGGTTGTTTGTGTACGTGTGAGTGTGTGAGAGTGTGCGCGCGTGCGTGTGTGTGTGAGTGTGTGTGTGAGTGTGTGTGTGTGTGCGCGTGTGTGTGTATGTTGAGTGAGTGTGTGTGCGCACGTGTGTGCGCGCGTGCGTGTGTGTGTGTGTATGTGGGTGCGTGTAAGTGAATGCGTGTGTGTGCGCGAGTGTGTGTGTGAGTGTGTGTGAGAGAGTGTGTGTGAGTGTATGTGTGAGTGTATGTGTGCGTGTGTGTATGTCGCAGTCTGTTATTGGAATAAGTAAGTAGTCCATTACTACGAGCTGGCCTGGCCATAAACACGAAAAATTACTGCATAAGGTATGTAGCCAGTCCAAACGCACAGCGCCTACCCGCCATTTTCTGAATATCACGACATAACGGCTGCAGGCACAAATGAAAGGTAATTTCACACGAAATACACAGCTCACAGGTCTGCACTGGGCACTCAACTTAGCAGCGTAAGCAGCGAAACCGTAAACTCCAGTCCCAAAGTTATGTAATGTTATCACAATCGACGTCACCACCTAGTGGGCATTTCCATGCCTGCTCAATCCCATAATGCAGCAGCTACTCTTATGTACTTCTACTAACTGTTTCCATAAGTGATTGGTTATAATGTCGCCTATCACGGCTTTAAATGTGGCATAGACGTGCTTCACTCCCTTGTCATGCAATGGTATTAGTGTCAACAGACTTGTCATTATCCATATGTAGAAATTGCGTGAACAAACCACTGCTAGCAGTAAAAATAACTTCATATATCATTTTTTGCGTTATTATTTGTCGAACTTTGTAGTCAAATTGTTTTCTTAAAATAAGAGTAATACATATATATATTGGACATAAGAAGATCACGACAACCAGCAAGACTCGGCAACCATGTCCAGCTGGGCAGACTTTGGAGTGCAGCTGACAGCAGCCAGACATGAACATTTCGCTGAAGACGTCTGATTAATCGACACAGAACGGGCGTGATTGGTCGTTTTAAACATGTGGAGCTATTGAAGAGGAGGAGATCAGATCATCCATGGATCTGTAGTGAGTGCTGTGATGATAGTGTTCACTAATCACTACTGACAAGGGGACGACACCAACCTAAGAAATTTTGTGTGGTGGGAGGGGGGGTGTCTGAGGTCCCAGTTTGTGTGGAGGGGGGTCTGAGGCCCCAGTTTGTGTGGTGGGGTCCGAGGTTCCAGTTTGTGTGGTAGATGGGGGCCGAAGCCCCATTTTGTGTGGTGGGGGAGTCCGAGGCCCCAGTTTGTGTGGTGGGTGGGCGTCCGAGGATCCAGTTTGTGTGGTGGGGGGGGGGGGGTGGATAGAACCAGTGCCCCCTTACAAGGAAAAGACACATTGCCCCTTAACAAAAATGTGGTAAAACGCAAATTATTAGGGGAATTTCCATCGAAATCGCAGTGCATCTGTCTGGGAGGTAAGGAACAAACAGTCTGCATACACATAAACCAGATCTGTAAAAACGGATGTGCACGCAAAACTCTTGGAAGTAAAGAAAATACAGAACTTGGGTGAATAACAAGAACTTTAAAACAGAGTTCACAGCCGGTGCTAAGGAGAAGATAGAGAACAATTAGACAAATAGTGGAAAGATTCCCCACCCCCCACTTATTTTCAACATGTACTTTGGTAGGAAGTCTGCAGACCTGTGGACATCATCTGGCGGGCGGTTACCTAACTGCCGGTGTTCAACGTCCCCCACGCGTACATTCCTTTTTGTAAACAACCGCACAATTAGCACACGTGCACAGGAGAACAGTGGGTGAGCTATCGTCAGACACAAGGCTTACACCCAGCAAATTAGTCAGCTCAGGTAAAAACGTGTCAGAATGTACAGCCAGCAGTGTGGGTTCAGCTGAGTGTACATTCAGCCATGGAAGAGAATTGCTGTAGACGAGCGATACAGTTTGTCTTCGGTGAAAATGTGGTCTTAGAATCTACCTACGTGAGGTCGCCAAAATGTCTGCCTAGTCACGGCTGGATCTGACAACATTAGTTCGCCTATATGTTTGCCCTAGTCAGTGATGAATCTGGCAACCTGAGGTCACCTATATGTCTGCCCTAGTCATGGCTGGATCTGGCAACATGAGGTCACCTATATGTAAGAATAACTAAGGCGATTAATATCAAACTAAAAAAAAATTGATTAACTGATGCCACAGGGGAAGAGAAATAAGGGCTAACCAAAAACACGTGGGGAGGGGAGCTAAAAAGTGGAGTTAAAAAAATGGGTAGGACACGTGTAGAGCCACGACTGGGTGTCAGTTGGTTGAGGGCCTATGCCCCATTGGGTGGAATAAAATAAGATTGTGAATGTGTGTTTGTGGGGTGGGGGGGCGGGGGCAGGTGTGAGGTGCGGGTGTCTTTAAACTCTATACACTGCATATCGTTACTGTGTATCGCATTGTGTATTAGCCTCTCTCTCTCTCTCTCTATCTCTGTCTATCTCTCTTTCTCTCTCTCTCTCTCTCTCTCTCTCTATATATATATATATATATATATATATATATATATATATATATATATATATATATATATATATATATATATCGTATATGAGCGTATCCGTCTCGTTAGCGTGCAGATGTTCAAATGTTCAGGTCAGGAAGGCAGCCAGGAGGAGGTGACAATCTGCTGACAGTCAACAACAACTGCAGGGTGTTGTCAGTGACACAAGGGATGCTGTCGCAGCAACGTTGGCTAGCATGCCATGGCAGATCCTACTACTGTCGCAGCAACGTTGGCTAGCATGCCATGGCAGATCCTACTACTGTCGCAGCAACGTTGGCTAGCATGCCATGGCAGATCCTACTGTCGCAGCAACGTTGGCTAGCATCCTATGGCAGATCCTACTGTCGCAGCAACGTTGGCTAGCATGCCATGGCAGATCCTACTGTCGCAGCAACATTGGCTAGCATGCCATGGCAGATCCTACTACTGTCGCAGCAACGTTGGCTAGCATGCCATGGCAGATCCTACTGTCGCAGCAACGTTGGCTAGCATCCTATGGCAGATCCTACTGCCGCAGCAACGTTGGCTAGCATCCTATGGCAGATCCTACTGTCGCAGCAACGTTGGCTAGCATGTCATGGCAGATCCTACTGTCGCAGCAACGTTGGCTAGCATATCATGGCAGATCCTACTGTCCCTGCGGTATGAAGCATGAATCTGAGGAGTGTTTAAGGCTTCTGCATCACGAAATCGGCTGACAGTTCCCTTTCTCGTGGCAATCCTTTTCAACCATTTCATGCAGCCATGTTGACACAACAATCGCACTCATTGGGAAGGGTTGCTGTTGTGAACTGAACCAGAGCGTTAAGCACTCTACCATAGCTATCGCAGCCAGTATTTGTTCATTCCCACTAAACACCAATGTCAAAAAAAAACGCTTTGCATTACAAGCCTCTCCGTCAGCTAGCTTCTTAAGGCTAGGTTCACAACGAGATCAATGACCGGTCATTTCCTCACTGACCGCTGACCACTCTGCCTAGAGACGGCCATTACCGGGAAGAAAATGTGGCAAGGGAGGTCTCCAACGTTGCTGGCTTCCTGCCGGGGTCAGTTTGTGACCCCCGGGGTCAGGACTAAGCGATGCAGCCATTGGCCCTGATCCAGTGAATCACCCAGCACTGGGGACCAGGCTAACGCTGTATAATTTCGCCTCAGTGCCGCCATCTCCACCACAAACAGCCATCGGTTATTCTTCTCACAAACAGTTCACTGTTTACGTATGCTATAAGATGGCCACAGGATTGCTGTAACACCTTGGCTATGAGAGAACACGAGGCGGAAGAGCTGGAAAGACACGATCAGGCAGGTTTTGATGAGAGCAACGTTTTGCAAAGTACCTGCTATATGATGACACTGGCTATAGTTGAGTCTCAGAGGCACACTTCTAAAATGCGTTTCCACCACAGTTATTGTTAACGCTGCCCGGCTCTCTAGCGTAGTTGGCTAAACCGGATTGCGCGGAGACCGGGTGACGTACTCCTTGTGGTCCGTGTTCAATCCCAGGGGTAGGCAGGAAAGCAACATTTCTCCCAGATTTACAGTATTTACAATGGAATCAAGGCCGAAGGGTTGCGATATCCATAATACCGAGCCTAAGGGTTAACAACTCATCGCTTCAGGATCCTAAAACAAACATACATTGTTAACGCTCTACTGACTATATTTCCGTGTACAGACTTTCCTCCTGGCCCAGCACTAAAGAACCCCGCAAGCGAACACAGCGAACAGACTTTTCTCCTGGCCCAGTACTAAAGAACCCCGCAAGCGAACTAAGCGTACAGACTTTCCTCCTGGCCCAGCACTAAAGAACCCCGCAAGCAACTAAGCGTACAGACTTTCCTCCTGGCCCAGTACTAAAGAACCCCGCAAGCGAACTAAGCGTACAGACTTTCCTCCTGGCCCAGTACTAAAGAACCCCGCAAGCGAACTAAGCGTACAGACTTTCCTCCTGGCCCAGTACTAAAGAACCCCGCAAGCGAACTAAGCGTACAGACTTTCCTCCTGGCCCAGCACTAAAGAACCCCGCAAGCGAACTAAGCGTACAGACTTTCCTCCTGGCCCAGTACTAAAGAACCCCGCAAGCGAACTAAGCGTACAGACTTTTCTCCTGGCCCAGTACTAAAGAACCCCGCAAGCGAACACAGCGTACAGACTTTCCTCCTGGCCCAGCACTAAAGAACCCCGCAAGCGAACACAGCGTACAGACTTTCCTCCTGGCCCAGTACTAAAGAACCCCGCAAGCGAACTAAGCGTACAGACTTTCCTCCTGGCCCAGCACTAAAGAACCCCGCAAGCGAACTAAGCGTACAGACTTTCCTCCTGGCCCAGCACTAAAGAACCCCGCAAGCGAACACAGCGTACAGACTTTCCTCCTGGCCCAGCACTAAAGAACCCCGCAAGCGAACTAAGCGTACAGACTTTCCTCCTGGCCCAGCACTAAAGAACCCCGCAAGCGAACTAAGCGTACAGACTTTCCTCCTGGCCCAGCACTAAAGAACCCCGCAAGCGAACACAGCGTACAGACTTTTCTCCTGGCCCAGCACTAAAGAACCCCGCAAGCGAACTAAGCGTACAGACTTTCCTCCTGGCCCAGCACTAAAGAACCCCGCAAGCGAACACAGCGTACAGACTTTCCTCCTGGCCCAGCACTAAAGAACCCCGCAAGCGAACTAAGCGTACAGACTTTCCTCCTGGCCCAGCACTAAAGAACCCCGCAAGCGAACACAGCGAACAGACTTTTCTCCTGGCCCAGCACTAAAGAACCCCCGCAAGCGAACTAAGCGTACAGACTTTCCTCCTGGCCCAGCACTAAAGAACCCCCGCAAGCGAACTAAGCGTACAGACTTTCCTCCTGGCCCAGCACTAAAGAACCCCGCAAGCGAACACAGCGTACAGACTTTCCTCCTGGCCCAGCACTAAAGAACCCCGCAAGCGAAAAAAGCGTACAGACTTTCCTCCTGGCCCAGCACTAAAGAACCCCGCAAGCGAACACAGCGAACAGACTTTTCTCCTGGCCCAGCACTAAAGAACCCCGCAAGCGAACTAAGCGTACAGACTTTCCTCCTGGCCCAGCACTAAAGAACCCCGCAAGCGAACTAAGCGTACAGACTTTCCTCCTGGCCCAGCACTAAAGAACCCCGCAAGCGAACTAAGCGTATTAGGCATAAGGTCCATTGCTGGTACTGGAACTTGACATCTTCAGAACGCATATTAGGCTGTAACCATGTCATGGTTTTTAGCACTCCTCTCTCCTTAAACACATACATACGCATGCCCCCCCCCCTTCCCCTTTTTCCCTCTTTCCCTCCCACAGCCCCCAGATATTTCAATGGCAATATGTTTCAGTCCAATAACCAGAAGGACATCAGATTCAACAATAAGTCAACTGAACTAGAAACCCATCCCGTGACATGTGAGGAGAAAGTCAGCCATTGACTCCAGCCGGGAGTAATTCTCTTGTTCTCTCCAGGTGGTTTACAGGCTCCCGTTTGGTGGAAAAAGGGGCGGGGGGGGGTAAGGGGGGTAATTAGACTCACTGCCTCCATTACAAGCTTGTGGCTCACGGCAACTGATTACGGGAATTCCCTTCAAGTCAGAGTGCATCTACTGGAGAGGTGAGCAACCACCAGTCTGCATACAGATATGTCAGATCTGTATAGCGGACATGCACCCAAAACTGAAGTCCCGGAACAAGACCAAAGTCTACAAGTGGACTTGTCGTCGGAGTTCGCAACCGCTGAACGCTAGAAAGAAGCAGAAGATTTACTTGTTCATTCAGGAGACACGGCCAGACTAATGGAATGGCTGGAATTATTTCTGTCCATATTCCGCAGTTGTTGCTTCAGATGGCTCATACCCTAGCAGTGGTGGTACCATGTTTGGTAAGAATGTCTCGCTGGTCATACATTGGGTTATACTGTGTTCTCGAATCGATGACATGCTGTCCTTTAGGCTTGCGACATTCAAGTGCAAGCGTGCCCAAAACGTTCAACATTACTGTTGTCTGGTGTGTGCTTGTATATCTTCTTTGCTTGTCCAATGCGAATAGCGATCAATAACTACAGACAACAAGGCTCAAGTTATTTCTGTGGCTGCGCGGGTTCCCTGTCGACTGAGATTTCAAATATTGCCACCATTACAGTAGACCAAACGATGGTTCTGTGAGGAGGCACGTGACGTGCGAACAGGATGGGAGATCACGTAGAGATAGCTGCCGGATTCTGTGACAAAACTGAACAATGCCAACTGTCAAGCTTGTCTACCCGCAAGAAGGTGACAATAAAACACCCACTATACCACCGGCTCGTCTAACGGTTGCCGATCCCACGACTGTGTCTGTAGCTTTGCTAATGTGAGACGTCAGGGCTTATGCTCGTCTATTCATGGATAATCTTGGGCTTC
This sequence comes from Candidula unifasciata, assembly GCA_905116865.2. NCBI lineage: Eukaryota > Metazoa > Mollusca > Gastropoda > Stylommatophora > Geomitridae > Candidula > Candidula unifasciata. The sequence continues at coordinate 294,769 of CAJHNH020000066.1, read as the reverse complement.
TGTTGACTGTCGACATCGTCTCCAGTGCTGTTGTATAGGGCCAGCTCTAAAAAGTGGATTCAATGATCGTTTGTTTCAGACACAGTTACACCATGAGTATGGCCGTCTCATTTCGCTGTGTTCTCAATGATTTATCCTAAAAAATGACAAGAGTCTCTGAGACAGTTTTTCTTTGCCCTGATGTTGTTTTCGGTTTCTCAACCAGGCATGCTGTTAAAGAGATTAATTTACAAAACATGGGCATGTCAGTCGGGGGAAATCACAAAGCAGTTGATAAGATTGGTCTAGCTGTGGTAGTGCTGTTAGTGCAGCAGCCTAGCTAAACAGAGGCGCTAGTATCAAACCCATCAGTAGCACAAGCCTGATACAACTGGACTGAGAGCCTGATACAACTGGACTGAGAGCCTGATAGAACTGGACTGAGAGCCTGATACAACTGGACTGAGAGCCTGATACAACTGGACTGAGAGCCTGATACAACTGGACTGAGAGCCTGATACAACTGGACTGAGAGCCTGATACAACTGGACTGAGAGCCCGAGCTATGGGCTCCACCAGCCAGCTATCACGAGCAGATCTGTGCGGGTAAGGACCACGATGTACTATTACAACTGTTGGTCCGTGTTTGAAACTGCACTGGCTTGTTCACCACCTCCAGGTGGGCAGCTGCAGAGAAAGATCACCTGCAGCAACTGTAATTGTCTCCCATGCTAACTGTACATGCTCCCAGTGGCAGGTATTTCAACTTGGCTGGCACACACGAATAATGAGCCGAGTTGTGTGGATCTTCTACATTTCTAATGTCTCGTCAGCTACTGGCCAGCCCAAGAAGTGCCGTGCCGGCCACACGCCTGCCCCCTGACCCGGTGCTGTGAGGGTTTTGTATGTGTGCACGCGCGTCAGTCCACGTGAGCATGCGCTTGGGTGTGTGTGTGCGCGCGTGCGTGCGTGACATGTAACAATTGCCGGGGTGGCGTGGCCATTCTGACACCGCCAGCTACAGAGCAGAAACACTCAACTGCCTACAGTGTCTCCCAAACTGACGTCTTTTCTGTACTCGTCGACTGGTGGCGGTGAAATTGTAGTCAGATCTTTCTAGATAAGAAACCGCCCCACTTCTTCCAGTTTAGGTTCAATCATCAGATGACAGCACAATCCAGGCAGGCGGCAAAGATTGTCCGTCCGTGTTACATGTGTCAACTTGGCCTTGTACCTATAATCAAAGCAATGTTTCCCCGATGTGAATTTGAACAAAGAAGACACAAACAATAGACTGCACAATTTATTGCCTGGCATATTTCGCTGTATCTCGTCAGGTGCATACTACAGTAACAATTAAAATGAAGCAAATAGGTGAATCCTAGAAACTGAAACACAAATTCGAGTACATTCTACACTTGTACTTATAGTTACTTGATCAGGAGGCTTGTGTGGCCAGGATGTCTGACCCTGAAACAACTGTTCTCGTCTTCAGAGACCGGGTCAACGCGCTGGACATGTAGATTAATAAACATTTTCTACTGAGAGAAGTTTGAAAAGCAGATCTCCAGGCAGAAAGGCCAATTCACAAGCCGTGCCGCTTCTGATCAATCGATCCCTTGCCTTCTCCGTAATAAAAGTTGACTGTAACGGATCTCCAACATGCTCTGTCTATGTCTTAGATATACACTTAGGTTGCTGTCCATCCATCACTTGATGGTATCACTCTACTTGTATCACTGTCTGCCCCTTGCTTGCGTGCGTTTAACGTGTCCCTCCAGTATGGTTTTCTGTATGAGTGTTGTCTCTTGCCTGTTTGTTATGGCCTAACAATTTAACTTGTCTTTAACATTATACAACCCCAGAGATATTCAATGACCATGTAGGTGTATACACCTGCCCACGCCTCCACCCCCACCCCGTCCTTTCCCAGATCCTTCAGTAATGGGTCATAACGCCTAGACATCTCTGATAAGGGCGAGGCAGGAGATACAATTTATCCGTGGGGTGCGAACCATGCGCTGGCGGTTGAACATCGACAAGTGAAGGTTGCGGAGGTCCGCTGGAGTGATCCAAATATGTATCCTGCGCTTTGTACTACTCTGTTGAGTATTATTATTTGCGGATTGGTTGACATATGTCAGAATACTGCTACAGAGCCACTTCCGGCGGTCTTCATCGTTACGGTATCGCTTGTTGTTTCCCACCACTGTTCTGCTGATTAAAGAAATCGCCGCTTCGTTCTTTGCTTGCTTTATGACACTGGTTCTGTAAAGTTCACTTATACTATATGTTTTTCCTATCTTTATTATACAATTCAAATCATGCATTTAAGTAATCAAGGAGTTCAGTTACTGAGCTGCTAAGCATCTCACTGCGTGATATTAAGTGGACACCGCAATACTTCAGGACGCATGGCCTTGATCGTTTGTAGTGTATTCAATCTGTCAATAAAACATCACGAAGGCATATGTTCCCGCCATATGAGCCAGTCTCTCCAGATAGACCGTTTGGGAACCAGTGAGCTGGAAGACAACCACGAGATCTCCGAGTGACGTGTCACTGTGACTCCAGGGGCCAGCGGAATTTGCTCACTAATTTTCTAATGGAGAATCCGCAAGACATTGGCGCTAGCCAACCAAATTCTACGTCAGTGACATCAGCTCGACCAATCGTCTTGTCCGTGCCGTCATCAGAAAATGTGCTGGCTGCAGGCTGAAACTTAGGGCCGGAAGTTGGGGCGTCCATGTGTCGATATCACATCCTTGGGGCCGGTAGTTTGGGCGTCCACGTGTCGACATCACATCCTTGGGGCCGGTAGTTGGGGCGTCCACGTGTCAATATCACATCCTTGGGGCCGGTAGTTGGGGCGTTCACGTGTCGATATCACATCCTTGGGGCCGGTAGTTGGGGCATCCACGTGCCAATATCACATCCTTGGGGCCGGTAGTTGGGGCGTTCACGTGTTGATATCACATCCTTGGGACTGGTAGTTGGGGCGTTCATGTGTCGATATCACATCCTTGGGGCCGGTAGTTGGGGCGTCCACGTGTCGATATCACATCCTTGGGGCCGGAAGTTGGGGCGTTCACGTGTCGATATCACATCCTTGGGGCCGGTAGTTGGGGCGTCCACGTGTCGATATCACATCCTTGGGGTCGGTAGTTGGGGCGTCCAAGTGTCAATATCACATCCTTGGGGCCGGAAGTTGGGGCGTCCATGTGTCAATATCACATCCTTGGGGCCGGTAGTTGGGGCGTCCACATGTGTCGATATCACATCTTTGGGGCCGGTAGTTTGGGCGTCCAAGTGTCGATATCACAACCTTGGGGTCGGTAGTTTGGGCGTCCACGTGTCGATATCACATCCTTGGGGTCGGTAGTTTGGGCGTCCACGTGTCGATATCACATCCTTGGGGTCGGTAGTTGGGGGGTCCACGTGTCGATATCACATCCTTGGGGCGTCCGCGTGTCGGTATCACATCCTTGGGGCGTCCACGTGTCGGTATCACATCCTTGGGGCGTCCACGTGTCGGTATCACATCCTTGGGGCGTCCACATTTCGGTATCACATCCTTATGGCGTCCACGTGTCGGTATCACATCCTTGGGGCCGCATGTCTCCTGGGCTAGATGGTTGCTGTTGTCAGCAATTATTTGCCATGTTTCATTTGATCTGTGCCAACAATTATCTACACCGCTTGTTTCTTCATGCTTTGACTAAAGTACTGTTTAGCTTTGTTATACAACCTTCTCTCTCTCTCTCTCTCTCTCTCTCTCTCTCTCTCTCTCTCTCTCTCTCTCTCTCTCATTTATCCCTACATATATACACCAATTCATCCTGTAATTTTATATATAAATACACATACATACATAGGCACACATACACTCATTGTCAATGTTTGTGTGCGTAACTAAGAATGGATGGATGGAAGTACTGTGTGTGTACACATACCCAGACATCATGAGTTTATTCTGATTTGTAGTCAGCTTTATACTGTATAGAGTCCCCTCAACAGCGACTTGTTGGTCCCACCTTGGGTTTCTGCCTGTCAGCCATTGTAACAAGATGTATACAATCGCTCCTTGTCTGCCGTTCTGACACCACGGCTCCGTCCAGCAGTTGTTTGACGACAACACAACTTCTACGGCTTGATTCCCCGGTCACACTGGCACATGCTGCACAAATCTGCTAGGTCTATGAGAATCTGTCAAGTGTATATATTTTGCAGGCTTCTGTGTTTCCTCAAACCGTGCGCATTAAACAGTCCGACTGGCTGCCACTGAGATCTGCCCGACATTGGTGCTAGCAGGTGTTAAACCTGACCTAGTGCCGCCAGGTGTCATTCAACAGGTGCCCAGGTCCAATAATCAAAAGTGGGTCAATAAAACAACCCAGGCGGTAGTTTCAATTTGCGGTAACTGAGATTACAGTTAGTGGTACTAGAAACGTTTTAGTCCGTATAAAGAGTGAGTTCCCTTCCCATGTATGACTCGTCGGCTCTCAGGAATTGTCAGTGTGGGTTTTCGGCCGGTCAGAGTGGGTGTTTGTGGGTGTCGGTCTATCTGTCAGTGTGTGAGTGTGTAAGACTGTCTGTCACTGTGTGTGTGTGCGTGTGTATGTGTGTGTCGGTCTATCTGTCAGTGTGTGAGTGTGTCAGACTGTCTGTCACTGTGTGTATGTGCGTGTGTGTGTGTGTGTCGGTCTGTATGTCAGTGTGTGTGTGTCTTTCTGTCTGTCAGTGTGTGTTTGTCTGTCAGTGTGTGTTTCGGCCTGTCAGTGTGTGTGTATGTGAGTGTCGGTCTGTCTGTCAGTGTGTGTCGGTCTGTCTGTCAGTGTGTGTGTCGGGCTATCTGTCAGTGTGTGTTTCGGCCTGTCAGTGTGTGTGTGTGTGTCGGTCTGTCTGTCTGTCAGTGTTTGTGTATGTGTGTCGGCCTGTCAGTGGGTGTGTGTGTGTGTCGGCCTGTCTGTCTGTCAGTGTTTGTGTATGTGTGTCGGCCTGTCAGTGGGTGTGTGTGTGTGTCGGCCTGTCAGTGTGTGTGTGTGTCGGTCTGTCTGTGTGTGTCGGTCTGTCTGTGTGTGTCGGTCTGTCTGTGTGTGTCGGTCTGTCTGTGTGTGTCGGTCTGTCTGTGTGTGTCGCTCTATCTGTGTGTATCGGTCTGTCTGTGTGTGTATCGGTCTGTCTGTGTGTGTCGGTCTGTCTGTGTGTGTGTCTGTGTATGTGTCGGTCTGTCTGTGTGTGTCTCTGTGTGTGTTGGTCCGTTTGTGTGTGTTGGTCTGTCTGTGTGTGTCAGTCTTTTTGTGTGTGTCGGCCTGTCAGTGTGTGTCGGTCTGTCAGTGTGTGTCGGTCTGTCTGTGTGTGTCGGTCTGTCTGTCAGTGTGTGTCAGTCTGTCTGTGTGTGTCAGTCTGTCTGTCAGTCTGTGTCTGTCTGTGTGTGTCCTGTATAACCCGTATGGGTTACAGACCCCACTGGAGGAGAAAGGAATATATTTAATGACCACCCCCTTCCCCTCGTTTAAGTTAATTATGTGTGTTTCCTTTAAAAAAGAGACAAAGAACCAATAATCTGCATACAATTATCCAGAAATGCTAAAGAAAACTGGTTAAATGAACAGTACAACAAAACTGAGTCAAATTATAACGAGAAAAAAACTTGCACAAACTCATGGATGAGCTCACAGGTAGAAAATTAACAGCAAACAGGGTTGTTTGAAATCAAAGACAGGAGAGCTTTTATTAGGAGAAGAGAATATCTGAAAGCGTTGGGGGGAAACATATATAAGAGAGTTAAATGACAGAGAAAGAGAAGAACTAATTGAGTAAAGTAGCATAAACCAAGAGCGACCTGCAATACTTCAAGGGAAAGTGATTCCATCAAACACACACAGAAAGGCAAACGGCTGGACCGGACGAATTCAAGTCCGCAATGCATCATTTAGAGCTGAGCTGCTGACACCAATGTTGACAGACATTTCTGACGGCGGATATCTACCTGCAGATATGCTCAGTACGTGGCACCAAGGCTCGAGGACTTCCATGCTCACGACACTGAGCCAAATGAGCTATGCTCAAGTGCTTCGCTCCCCCCCCCCCCCCCCCCCCCCCCCCAATTGTATTTATAGCTTTGCCAAAATTGTCGGGGTTTTCGAACAAAAACCTTAGAAATCATATTACCAAACTTCTGCTAAGAATTGTAATGAGAAAAACAAGAAGAAAAATGTAGATAGAAATTAGTTTTGTCAAAATGTTGACAAATATTAACATTAATGGGAAAGATCTCAGAATAATTAAGAATATATATTGGAAGCAAATGATAGTTATTAAAATAGGAAATAAATGGGCACATATGAACAGATCAAACATGGAGTAAAACAGGGATGTGTTTTGTCACCCGACCTCTTTTCTCTCTAAAGCGAGATGATTCTGAGGGAGATCAGAGACACGCGAGGAATTAGACTGGGAGATTACGATATAAACAACATACACCACGCACATAACATAGTATTTATCCTAGTGGACATTGTAGTCAGGGAAAGCGCAAATGATCTACAAACACTAGTGGACATTGTAGTGAGGGAAAGTGCAAATGATCTACAACGACTAGTGGACACTGTAGTGAGGGAAAGTGCAAATGATCTACAACAACTAGTGGATATTGTAGTGAGGGAAAGCGCAAACGATCTACAACCACTAGTAGACATTGTAGTGAGGGAAAGTGCACATGATCTACAACGACTAGTGGACACTGTAGTGAGGGAAAGCGCAAACGATCTACAACCACTAGTAGACATTGTAGTGAGGGAAAGTGCAAATGATCTACAACGACTAGTGGACACTGTAGTGAGGGAAAGTGCAAATGATCTACAACGACTAGTGGATACTGTCGTGAGGGAAAGCGCAAACGATCTACAACCACTAGTAGACATTGTAGTGAGGGAAAGTGCAAATGATCTACAACGACTAGTGGACACTGTAGTGAGGAAAAGCGCAAATGATCTACAACGACTAGTGGACATTGTAGTGAGGGAAAGTGCAAATGATCTACAACGACTAGTGGACATTGTAGTGAGGAAAAGCGCAAATGATCTACAACGACTAGTGGACATTGTAGTGAGGGAAAGTGCAAATGATCTACAACGACTAGTGGACATTGTAGTGAGGGAAAGTGCAAATGATCTACAACGACTAGTGGACATTGTAGTGAGGAAAAGCGCAAATTATCTACAACGACTAGTGGACATTGTAGTGAGGGAAAGTGCAAATGATCTACAACCACTAGTAGACATTGTAGTGAGGAAAAGTGCAAATGATCTACAACGACTAGTGGACATTGTAGTGAGGAAAAGCGCAAATGATCTACAACGACTAGTGGACATTGTAGTGAGGGAAAGTGCAAATGATCTACAACGACTAGTGGACATTGTAGTGAGGGAAAGCACAAATGATCTACAACGACTAGTGGACACTGTAGTGAGGGAAAGTGCAAATGATCTACAACGACTAGTGGACATTGTAGTGAGGGAAAGTGCAAATGATCTACAACGACTAGTGGATATTGTAGCGAGGGAAAGTGCCAATGATCTACAACGACTAGTGGACATTGTAGTGAGGGAATGTGCAAATTATCTACAACGACCAGTGGACACTGTAGTGAGGAAAAGCGCAAATGATCTACAACGACCAGTGGACACTGTAGTGAGGAAAAGCGCAAATGATCTACAACGACTAGTGGACACTGTAGTGAGAGAAAGTGCAAATGATCTACAACGACTAGTGGACATTGTAGTGAGGAAAAGTGAAAATGATCTACAACGACTAGTGGACATTATAATAAAGGAAAGCACAAATGATCTACAACGACTATTGGTCACTGTAGTGAGGGAAAGCACAAATGATCTACAACGACTAGTGGACATTATAGTGAGGGAAAGCACAAATGATCTACAACGACTAGTGGACATTATAGTGAGGGAAAGCACAAATGATCTACAACGACTATTGGACACTGTAGTGAGGGAAAGCACAAATGATCTACAACGACTAGTGGACACTGTAGTGAGGGAAAGTGCAAATGATCTACAACGACTAGTGGACACTGTAGTGAGGGAAAGTGCAAATGATCTACAACGACTAGTGTACATTGTAGTGAGGGAAAGCACAAATGATCTACAACGACTAGTGGACATTGTAGTGAGGGAAAGTGCAATTGATCTACGACTAGTAGACATTGTAGTGAGGGAAAGTGCAAAATATCTACGACTAGTGGACATTGTAGTGAGGGAAAGCGCAAATGATCTACAACGACTAGTGGACACTGTAGTGAGGGAAAGCACAAATGATCTACAACGACTAGTGGACATTGTAGTGAGGGAAAGTGAAAAAAAAACGGGGTTGTCATTGAATATAAAGAAAACGGATGGAATGTTTATATCAGAGAAAAGAATACGACCACAGTGTGATTTTACAATAAAGGGTAAAAAGTTGATCCAGGTCGATAAATTCAAATACTTGGGTACAGTCATAACATCAGACGGAAAATGTGTGTCAGAAATTTAGAGCAGAATAGGCCAGGCTAAGGCTGTATTTCACAGAATGAAGAACATCTTATGCAACAGACCCCTCTTTTTGGGTATCCGAAAGAGAGTACTAAAATGTTATGTAGAACCTATATTGCTGTACTGTAGTGAATCATGGAATGTAAATGCGCAAATTAGACATAACTTGGAGACGAGAGATGTGGTTTATCGAATCTTAAGAATCCCTTGGACTGCCGGAGTAACTAACGAGGATTGCTTGAAGAAAGCACATGACATCAGATCAATATATACAGCTATAAGGAAAAGACAAGAACTGTTCTTTAGTCATGTAATGAGAGGAGGGGAGGCTTTGTAGAATACTGTGGCGACTGGAAAGATGAGAGGTAGAACAGGCAAGAGCAGACCGAAAAAAGAAGATGACGGATAGATTGAAACATTGGCGCAAAGTGATATCATAGGTGGAACTGATCCAGAGGACAGGGGATCGAGATCTGTGGAGATGCATGAGCGCCTATACCAGTCGACAGGGTACCTACTGATGATAATGATACCAAGACGGTAGCTAGGACTCAACCCCGAGCTCTGACAGAGGTGGATCTATGGCCAACATATGTAGCCAAGGATCTAGCCTGTCATATCTGTATGGATGGACAGAGGTGGATCTATGGCCAACATATGTAGCCCAGGATCCAGCCTGTCATATCTGTATGGATGGACAGAGGTGGATCTATGGCCAACATATGTAGCCCAGGATCTAGCCTGTCATATCTGTATGGATGGACAGAAGGTGGATCTATGGCCAACATATGTAGCCCAGGATCCAGCCTGTCATATCTGTATGGATGGACAGAAGGTGGATCTATGGCCAACATATGTAGCCCAGGATCCAGCCTGTCATATCTGTATGGATGGACAGAGGTGGATCTATGGCCAACATATGTAGCCAAGGATCCAGCCTGTCATATCTGTATGGATGGACAGAGGGGGATCTATGGCCAACATATGTAGCCCAGGATCTAGCCTGTCATATCTGTATGGATGGACAGAGGTGGATCTATGGCCAACATATGTAGCCCAGGATCCAGCCTGTCATATCTGTATGGATGGACAGAAGGTGGATCTATGGCCAACATATGTAGCCCAGGATCTAGCCTGTCATATCTGTATGGATGGACAGAAGGTGGATCTATGGCCAACATATGTAGCCCAGGATCTAGCCTGTCATATCTGTATGGATGGACAGAGGGTGGAGAAGGGAAGCTGGCGAGAGAGCTCGACTCGACTCCCACAGCAGTATCTGACATTCTTGAAAACATGTGAGATAAAAGCTGAGAAACGGGAAGAGAGGACCAGGCGCACTCACACACATACACACACAGACATGCATGCACGTACACCCACCCACCCACCTACGTACGCACGCACACACACATATACACACACACACAGCAGTAACTGACATTGTTCGAATACATGTGAGATGGAAGCAGAGAAACGGGAAGAGAGGGCCAGGCGCACACGCACACACACACACACACACACAGCTAGTAAACCCATATGCATGCGCGAGCACACACATACGCGCACATACACAAACATTCAGACATACAAATACGCACAAACAAACACACACACACACACACACACACACGCACGCACGCACGCACGCAAGCACGCACGCACGCACGCACGCGCGCGCGCGCACACACACACACACACACACACACACACACACACACAGAGAGAGAGAGAGAGAGAGAGAGAGAGAGAGAGAGAGAGAGAGAGAGAGAGAGAGAGAGCCCGCGCGCACACCCAGGAGCTGACAGCAAGCAATACAGCTGGCTACTGAAATATAATACTAAAACTACCGCCATTGAAAGTGGAGCCGGAATTCAAACTGATTCAATGTTGAACTTCATGCCCTGCGAGGCAACTGCGTCTACCACGGAAGTTGCTCTTCCTGTTTCTCTTCTACTGCGATCTACAGGTTAACATTTAGTGGAGGACTCGGGGTGATAACATGGGTGTACTAGCATGGGCAGCAGAGCACACAGGCAGTAACTGATTCAGTCTCAATAAACATGTGTCAGAAGATAACAGATGGTAAGCGCTCTTATGGATACCTGTCGCAAAAAGAGACCGAACAATGAGAGTGACCTTCCTATCCAATGATGCCTCGATCTGGTGTAGCGCCTATATTATGTCGGAGTTTTCTCCTTGTTGTCAGCAGCCGGCAATATCGCGTCTTCTATGCTGTCACTGCTTTCAACGGCCCAAAACTTACAACTGGGCCTGACCCTAACTCCCCTGTATACGCTGCATACAGTCTTGCAACCTAGGATACACCCCTGTGACACGAGTAAATGCCCTAAAACAATTATAGGCATCAATGGGAAGGATGATCGCTCTCACTGCTGGGTCTCTGAACGTGACTAGAACACGCACTTAACCTCCTTCACCTGGATCTACACACCTGGTCATGCGGACGTAAAAAGTAACGAGCGAGCGGACCAACTGGCAAGCAATCCACTAACGAATGTAGGAAGAAGGATGGACAGAGCAGAATCGTTAATGCTGTAGGGACTGAGCTAATGTATAGGATGAATCTGACACTAACACGATTGCGTGGCATGGGAGTAAAGCATGTTGAAGAACGATCTTCAAGGCCGAGATAGGAGACATAATAACCAACATATCATGGGAGCAATTAGTAGTAGTACCTTGGAGTGACTGCTGTATAGGAGGACTGAGCACGCATGGGAAATGCCCAATGTGCAGTGATATTGATGGTGATAACATAACATAGGTGCTAAGTGGTGAAATGTTGGTGCTAAATTGTGATAATATGTGTGCTTAGTTCTGATAATATGGGTGCTAAGTTATGATAATGCGGGTGCTAAGTGGTGATAATATGAGTGCTAAGTAGTGATAACATAGGTGCTAGATGGTGATAACTCAGGTGCTAGATGGTGGTAACTTTTGTGCTAGATAGTGTTAACATGGGTGCTAGATAGTGATTACTTGGATACTAGATGGTGGTAACTTGGGTGCTAGATGGTAATACATGGGTGCTATGTGATAATTTGTACCTGGATTTGGGTTCCTAAGGTTTCCCTGTGGCCCAGTGGTTAATCCTTCACCTGGCGATCTGAAACTTATGAGCTGGTTTTCTTTCTCACAATTTTACCAGGCAATGTTCTCCGAGCTTCTGGTTTTAAGTCTTTATCAGAGAATTGTAACTGAAGTGCCCATAATATCAAAGAGGTGTATGATATCTTTTAGAACGAGTGGTTGAGGATAGCGAGGTTCAAACCCTTTACCACCCAACACTGTAGCCTCTCAGCCGTGACTTCCTCATAAAGAAACTTTCGTTTCAGAACTGCTGTAGCCATTACACGTATGTACCGTGCTTCTTCTCAGATGCTCAGCTCTCTATCTATTTGTAATACATACATATTTAAATCGTAGCAGAGGTATATGCAAACATCTTCAGCCCATCCGCAATTCACAATATGAGATGTCTTTAAAGACTACCATCCTCCATTCTTCAGGTGTGTGAGCCTAGGGAGACTGAGCACTGAGAAAACTGTTACGATATCGGCTCTTTCCAGTATCTACTGGTGATCTTGTCCTTCCACGTAACGCAATGTATTCTTCTTTGCCATCGTATGGGAAAGCTAATGAGCCGTCTCTCCTGGTGCAGATGTTGACCAAGTTTCTCTGACAGAAAAGAGAACACAAGCCTGATAAAGAAGAGATTTGTTTCAAATGTAAGCTTTATGTTCTTCCAAACTCTTTGTCAATCTGCTCATTGTTGTTGCTGCCTTACCTATCCTAATGTGGATTTCCTGGTCCAGCGAGAGTTTGCTATTCACTGTGGAACTCAGATGGTCCAGCTCTTCATCATCAACGTAGACTGCAGGTCTATCATTAAAACCTTGCACCATGACTCGTGTCTTCTTTCTTGCTGATTGTTGGTCCAAATTCACAGCAAGCATGAGCAAATAGAGTTAGTAAACACTGCAGCTCCCCAGAAAGCTCCTCCTCTGAGTGGGTGGTAACTGCTGCATCATCTGCAAACAGCAGATCTCTGATGAGTACCTTCTTAATCCCATATTTGGCTTTCAGTATACGGGCATTGCAGAAGCTGTCGTCAGACAGAGAATTGATGAATTCACCATCTTGCTGATCTCGAAAGAGATGAGAAATTTGTTCCAAATATAGTAGCGACAGGAACTAACCGAGACTAAATAACGTACGCAAGGGGAACTAGCAGAACGTTATAACTTATACAAGGGAAACTAGCAAAACTTTACAACTTATACAACGGGAACTAGCTGAACCTTACAACTTATACAACGGGAACTAGCTGAACCTTACAATTTATAGAATAGGAATTAGCAGAACTGTATAACTTATACAACAGGAACTATCAGAATTGTACAACTTACACATGGGGAACTTATAACACTGTTTCGTCTACTTAACGGAAGTAAGCCGGGGGGGGGGGACGGGTGGGGGGGGGGGGTGATAGAAAATAGCAATCACCCACACAACAGTAAGTGGCTGAAACACTGAAACAGAACATCAGACATTGTCTATTTGCCCAGGATGAAGCCTAATTGTGTGAGTGACACAGACAAACAAATCACACATCGATGATCTCAAATAGCACCAGACATCTCATATATCACAATTATAATCTATTCTTGTTGCAAGGGATATAAGAGACCAATTGAAACAACTTGGCGTACATGACTTCTTGGACAGACGGGCACTGGTCTTCCTTAGCCACGTGGATGTGAGACAAGTGGGGTGAGAGAGAGAAAAAAAAAACGAACGAACGAACTTTATTTTCAAAGGGTCACAAATTGGGCTCGCAAGTTCGTCTTACATTCGGCCCTTCCAAACACCCGTCTTTCACACTGCAGCTGTATTTTATCAATAAGCATGTTATATTCGTATGATAATATGCATATTATGAATATCAAAAAAAAAAGGAAAAAAAAAAGAAAAAGCACAAAAGCATGGGTGGTAAACTGCATGCACACACACACCAACTCACTTAAACATACCAACACACCTTCACACACACATAAACACACCCCATTCACCTACATACATACCTACATACCCACACAGACACGCACATTCCATACACATACAAACATACAGATATACACATACAGACATACAGATATACACACACAGACACATCCATAGAAACAAATGCAGACACACACACAAACAGACATACGCGCACATACCCAATCACACCCGCAGATGCACACACACAGACACACACATGTGACACACACACAAACCGGCATACACACACACGCGCAGACACACAAACACACATATGCAAAAACATGCAGACACAAACACACACAGATACACGCATACAGACACACTCGGAGACACACAAACACACATACATTGCAGACATACACACTGATGCTCACGCAGACACATACACACAACCACAGACACACACACGCAGAAGCATAAGCAGACATTCATACACACAGGCACACGCACATATACAGGCAGAAATATATCCACAGCACACAAACGCAAACACATACGCAGGCATACATATACACAGGCACACACATACACACACATGTAGACACACCCAGAGACACTACACACAGAGATACACACAGACAAACACACACAGACATATACACATACACAGATATATACACTCAGAGACGTGCATATACACAGGCATTCACGCTGACACACATACACACACAGGTACATACAACGAAACACACACAGGTACATACAACGAAACACACACAGGTACATACAACGAAACACACACAAACACAACAAAGACACACACACATACAAACACACAAGCAGGCAAACACACAGCCACATACACGTAGAACACACATACAAGGAAACACACGCACAGACACATGTAGACACAGAGAGTGAGAGTGAGTGAGAGAGAGAGAGAGAGAGAGAGAGAGAAAGAAAGAGAGAGAGAGAGAAAGAGAGAGAGAGAGACAGGCAGACAGACAGAGACAGAGAGAGATTGTAGATCAGTATGGTGCAGCCAGTTGTGAGTTGGGCGTGAATGTTAAGCCAGAAATCCGAGCGCCAGGTCTGACAGTTGGGCGGGAGATACTACAAGGTCAGCGGCAGTGCTACTGTAGAAGACAGCCACAATCGAGCCAGACTGGCCGGAGAGAAGCAAACATTGACTGAGAATGACAAAGACACGGCTGTGTGTGCCAACACTGGCAGCCTGTCTGTGTACACGACTGGAGGTGTAGGCGTCCATGGCTTGGCCTCACCCGTCGTTGAGAGAACACTTCAACGAACAGGCTATCATGATTACAACCAGGGCTGTTCTTGACTTCCAGTTTCATTCTTTTCCCTCCAGAATCCCATTTCAAGAGTTCCGTAATCAAAAGTGAAGATAACGGATCAGGTTGTTTTGTGGTTACCGTGCAAGCGCACATACAGTACACAGAGGCACACACAGTACACAGAGGCACACACAGTACACAGAGGCACATACAGTACACAGAGGCGCACACGCACATGTGTAAGGCACATTGTTAGAGGACCCCAAGGTGTTTGTTGTTGAATGGCGTGGTAGCAATGGCTAAAACCGAAATGTCAGTTCTTGTTCTCTCATGTTCATAACTGACTCACTCACCACTGAGACTGGGTCGGTGTGTGGATGCTACCGTCTCCTGGCAGGCGCCGCACCGATGGTGGCTGTGGCAAGTCATCAAGGCTGGTCACCTGTCCTCGTCAACTAACGGCAACAGTCTGGACTCAGAGACTGTGGTCAGTTGTATGTTACTCCGTGCACAGTTATCAATGTTGAAATTATTGTTGCTGTAACAACTATAAGACACCACCCATTCACGGTCATCATCATCAATGTAAACTGTTGCCGCTAAGCGTTGTGGGTAGGAACAGTTTGCGATCCATGACTTGATGGTCAGAAATGTCTCATTCCGTGTCGTTCGATGTCATCAATCCATATCCGCCTAGGGCGGCCTCTCCCTTTCTCTCCAGATCTTTTCAAGTGAAGCGTCTGCGTTGTTAGTTGTTTTGTCAACATCGCAGCGGTTTTCCTCAGACATCTCATTTGAAGGTGTTAACTTTACGTAGGTTAGCTTCTGACAATGCTGGTAGCAGAGTGTTGGTATAAATATGCTGTAATATACTGTCTCTTGGCGCTCATGTGTGGATGTCTTAATAACGGTGTCATTCACGGTAGTGGGACAAAAATGTTCAAATTATTCCCATTGTCGCCTCTACCAGGTATCTCCTCCCACCCAAGATATTATAACGACACTAGTAGAACAACTGAAACCTCAAACCTTAAACGGTCATTATAACACAACCTTGTATGGCAAAGTGTAGCAAAGATGGATCCGCGAGCCGACAATAAACTGAGGCACGGAGCTGTGTTCTCGGCCAAGTCTTTAATCGATGATGCAGTCAATGCTGCAGGCCGGCCTCGGGGAGACCTGTTTGAGTTTGTCAATGCCCAGTGACGGCCTATCCACTTTGGCTGATCAACTATTGATGGTTTCTAATCGTCAGTCAACGCTCACAACGGCGCCTGTTGGCTGTGTCCCGACTCTTATGGCCTTCAAGATGAAAGGCGCCGATTTAGTGCGTAAACATAAAACTGTGAATACAGCTGGCTTTTTCATCAATAATCTTTAAACTGGTGCTGGAGACTTCCGATAATGACATATGTCCCCACAGTAGACATGTCAGATAGGACCACAAACACCTGAGCACATCCTGCAGGTCTGCCCACTGCCTACAATGAGAGCTTTCACAGAGAAACCTGGCCTCAAGAGCCAACAAGCTATGGGGAAACCGGGGACCTGCTACTAACATATGAATTCACGCAGGTAGTCTCCACCCCCCCCCCCTCCCCACCTACTACGCAAAGAAGATTAATCATGACACTCCAGTTCTGCTGTTTAGCCAATTGCTCTGTTCTGACCACAAAGCCCAATTTCCTTGCGCGTCTATCCGATGTAGTTGTTTGTTGCAATGATGTCTAGCAGCCTTGTCTGATGATTAAGCTATGGTGGGGGGAGTGAGGTGTAGGCTGTAGGCTCTCCCATCGGGTGTTAGCTGACTCCATTCATGTGTTAGCTGGCTCCACCAGTCATGTGTTAGCTGACTCCGCCAGTCGGGTGTTAGTTGACTCCACCAGTCATGTGTTAGCTGACTCCACCAGTCATGTGTTAGCTGACTCCACCAGTCATGTGTTAGCTGACTCCACCAGTTATGTGTTAGCTGACTTCACCAGTCATATGTTAGCTGACTACACCAGTCAAATATTAGCTGACTCCACCAGTCAAATATTAGCTGACTACACCAGTCATATATTAGCTGACTACACCAGTCATGTGTTAGCTGGCTCCACTAATCATGTGTTAGCTGACTCCACCAGTCATATATTAGCTGACTACACCTGTCATATATTAGCTGACTCCACCAGTCATATGGTAGCGGACTCCACCAGTCATGTGTTAGCTGGCTCCACCAGTCATGTGTTAGCTGACTACACCAGTCATGTGTTAGCTGACTCCACCAGTCGGGCGTTAGCCTGCATGCCCCGTGGCGCAGAAGAATCAGAGCGCCCTACCTCCAACTGCCAATTACTGCCTTTATTTTACAACTTTTGCGGTGTAGGCAGGGAGGTCTTTGAGCCTGAGGATTGACGGCCGCATGGCTAGTGCTGTCGCCACCACTGTACATGTGAGGATTGACGGCCGCATGGCTAGTGCTGTCACCACGACTGTACATGTGAGGATTGACGGCCGCATGGCTAGTGCTGTCGCCACCACTGTACATGTGAGGATTGACGGCCGCATGGCTAGTGCTGTCACCACGATTGTACATGTGAGGATTGACGGCCGCATGGCTAGTGCTGTCGCCACCACTGTACATGTGAGGATTGACGGCCGCATGGCTAGTGCTGTCACCACCAGTGTACATGTGAGGATTGACGGCCGCATGGCTAGTGCTGTCACCACGACTGTACATGTGAGGATTGACGGCCGCATGGCTAGTGCTGTCGCCACCACTGTACATGTGAGGATTGACGGCCGCATGGCTAGTGCTGTCACCACCAGTGTACATGTGAGGATTGACGGCCGCATGGCTAGTGCTGTCACCACGACTGTACATGTGAGGATTGACGGCCGCATGGCTAGTGCTGTCGCCACCACTGTACATGTGAGGATTGACGGCCGCATGGCTAGTGCTGTCACCACCAGTGTACATGTGAGGATTGACGGCCGCATGGCTAGTGCTGTCACCACGACTGTACATGTGAGGATTGACGGCCGCATGGCTAGTGCTGTCGCCACCACTGTACATGTGAGGATTGACGGCCGCATGGCTAGTGCTGTCACCACGACTGTACATGTGAGGATTGACGGCCGCATGGCTAGTGCTGTCACCACGACTGTACATGTGAGGATTGACGGCCGCATGGCTAGTGCTGTCACCACCACTGTACATGTGAGGATTGACGGCCGCATGGCTAGTGCTGTCACCACGACTGTACATGTGAGGATTTATTTCGCCAGCGACATAAAAAAAATCCCCAGCCGTTCGGCCAGCCGCTCCTCGGTAACGGAACTACAAGTCAGTAAAGTGATACAGTCACTTTTGCTTGTCATAAAACAGATGTAACACTCTAGCTGTATTATACATTCACCAAAACTCTTCTTCTTTGCGTTTGCCAGCTGTACACTCTGGTGGAAAGTTCTGGTTGCTCGTCCACTACTGAACTGCAGTCCTGCTCCAGAACCTGAGTGTTGCGTGTGCATCAGTTTTACAGATCTCATTCTTTTGAATACAGACTGTTGGTTCCTTGCCTCTCCGGTAGATGCACTCCGACTTTAAAGGAAGCTCCCCAATTAGTCGACTCTTACGACATGCTTTTGGGGAGGCAGTGGGTCTTTTCTTGTTTTCCCCACAATGGGGCCCCGGAACCATCACGGGGGACACTGTAGTTGTATTGTACATTCACCAACACTAGTCGGAACACAGACGTAACACTGTAGTTGTATTGTACATTCACCAACACTAGTCGGAACACAGACGTAACACTGTAGTTGTATTGTACATTCACCAACACTAGTCGGAACACTGACGTAACACTGTAGTTGTATTGTACATTCACCAACACTAGTCGGAACACAGACGTAACACTGTAGTTGTATTGTACATTCACCAACACTAGTCGGAACACAGACGTAACACTGTAGTTGTATTGTACATTCACCAACGCTAGTCGGAACACAGACGTAACACTGTAGTTGTATTGTACATTCACCAACACTAGTCGGAACACAGACGTAACACTGTAGTTGTATTGTACATTCACCAACACTAGTCGGAACACAGACGTAACACTGTAGCTGTATTGTACATTCACCAACACTAGTCGGAACACAGACGTAACACTGTAGCTGTATTGTACATTCACCAACACTAGTCGGAACACAGACGTAACACTGTAGTTGTATTGTACATTCACCAACACTAGTCGGAACACAGACGTAACACTTAACTTGTATTGTACATTCACCAACACTAGTCGGAACACAGACGTAACACTGTAGTTGTATTGTACATTCACCAACACTAGTCGGAACACAGACGTAACACTGTAGTTGTATTGTACATTCACCAACACTAGTCGGAACACAGACGTAACACTGTAGTTGTATTGTACATTCACCAACGCTAGTCGGAACACAGACGTAACACTTAAGTTGTATTGTACATTCACCAACGCTAGTCGGAACACAGACGTAACACTGTAGTTGTATTGTACATTCACCAACGCTAGTCGGAACACAGACGTAACACTGTAGTTGTATACTGCATGAACTAATGTTAACCTGGAAATGGATGTAACAATGTAGATGTAGATACCTGGAACTAACGTTAATCTTTAAAAAGATGTACAAATATATATGTAGATAACTGCAGAACTAATGCTAATAGGAAATGGTTGTAACTCTGTGGTTATTGAATTAACACCAGCCTGGACAAAGATGTAACTCTGTAGTTGTAGACAGCATGAAATAACATTAGCCCGGACAAAGATTTAACCTTGTGGCTGTAGACAGCGTGAACTAATACCAGCCTTGACAAAGATGTAACTCTGAGGTTGTAGACAGCATGAACTAACATTAGCCCAGACAAAGATGTAACTCTGTGGTTGTAGACAGCATGAACTAACATTAGCCTGGACAAAGATGTAACTCTGTGGTTGTAGACAGCGTGAACTAACATTAGCCCAGACAAAGATGTAACTCTGTGGTTGTAGACAGCATGAACTAACATTAGACAGCAACTCTGAACTAACAACATTAGCCCGGACAAAGATGTAACTCTGTGGTTGTAGACAGCATGAACTAACATTAGCCCGGACAAAGATGTAACTCTGTGGTTGTAGACAGCATGAACTAACATTAGCCCGGACAAAGATGTAACTCTGTGGTTGTAGACAGCATGAACTAACATTAGCCCGGACAAAGATGTAACTCTGTGGTTGTAGACAGCATGAACTAACATTAGCCCGGACAAAGATGTAACTGTGGTTGTAGACAGCATGAACTAACATTAGCCCGGACAAAGATGTAACTGTGGCTGTAGACAGCAAAACTAATATTAGACTGGACAAAGATGTAACTCTGTGGTATTAGACAGCATGAACTAATACCAGCCCTGACAAAGATGTAACTCTGTGGTATTAGACAGCATGAACTAATACCAGCCCGGATAAAGATGTAACACTGTGGCTGTACTCATCGTGGTGGGTGTTGGGCAGCTCATCGTGGTGGGTGTAAGGCAGCTCATCGTGGTGGTTGTTGGGCAGCTCATCGTGGTGGGTGTAAGGCAGCTCATCGTGGTGGGTGTTGGGCAGCTCATCGTGGTGGGTGTAAGGCAGCTCATCGTGGTGGGTGTAAAGCAGCTCATCGTGGTGGGTGTAAGGCAGCTCATCGTGGTGGGTGTAAGGCAGCTCATCGTGGTGGGTGTAAGGCAGCTCATCGTGGTGGGTGTTGGGCAGCTCATCGTGGTAGCTGTGGGACAGCTCATCGTGGTGGGTGTAAGGCAGTGGTGGGTGTAAGGCAGCTCATCGTGGTGGGTGTGGGACAGCTCATCGTGGTGGGTGTAAGGCAGTGGTGGGTGTAAGGCAGCTCATCGTGGTGGGTGTGGGACAGCTCATCGTGGTGGGTGTAAGGCAGTGGTTGGTGTAAGGCAGCTCATCGTGGTGGGTGTAATGTAGCTCATCGTGGTGGGTGTAAGGCAGTGGTGGGTGTAAGGCAGCTCATCGTGGTGGGTGTGGGACAGCTCATCGTGGTGGGTGTAAGGCAGTGGTGGGTGTAAGGCAGCTCATCGTGGTGGGTGTAATGTAGCTCATCGTGGTGGGTGTAAGGCAGTGGTGGGTGTAAGGCAGCTCATCGTGGTGGGTGTAATGTAGCTCATCGTGGTGGGTGTAAGGCAGTGGTGGGTGTAAGGCAGCTCATCGTGGTGGGTGTGGGACAGCTCATCGTGGTGGGTGTAATGTAGCTCATCGTGGTGGGTGTAAGAAAGCTCATCGTGGTGGGTGTGGGACAGCTCATCGTGGTGGGTGTAAGGCAGTGGTGGGTGTAAGGCAGCTCATCGTGGTGGGTGTAATGTAGCTCATCGTGGTGGGTGTAAGGCAGCTCATCGTGGTGGGTGTAAGGCAGCTCATCGTGGTGGGTGTAAGGCAGTGGTGGGTGTAATGCAGCTCATCGTGGTGGGTGTAATGTAGCTCATCATGGTAGCTGTGGGACAGCTCATCGTGGTGGGTGTAAGGCAGTGGTGGCCCATATTTCAAAGTTTGAGCTTTCAGAAATCGTAGGCGGTCGGTCTAGTTAAACAGACGAGGGATCTTCTACTGATGATTGGTAGACTCCTGCTGAACATGCTCCCCTGTGGTGATGATTGGTAGACTCCTGCTGTACATGCTTCCCTGTGGGGTTCTTATTATTATCATAGATAGACAGTTGAGCTGGCTGATAAAGAGGACCCTGAAAACGAAACAATGAAACTTTCCGAGTCGACGCGTTAGTTGCTCGTGACATGGTGTCACGTAACAGTCCACACCCCTTTCGACTTAGAACGAAAGAGAGATTTTCTGGCTACCCAAGTGATAACTACAGAACATTCGTACTGGACACAGGAGACATTCCGAAGAGCATATATGAACGAACGCTGAGAAACGACACAAGGTCACATCAAATACTATATGTAGGAATATGTGAGAATGTATAAGAGGACATCGACCTGTGTATAATCAGAGTGCTAGGGGAACACAATAAGACATGGGTGGATGGAGCATCTATGGTACCCTCGGTGTGCTACGCTGTCGATTGTTAAACCAGCAATCTACTGAGTTTGAATCAGACAAGTTCTGGAACGCGACTTCTGAGGAGATACTTATGAGGAGGTCAACAGTGTATAACTGAGTCAGGCACGTGCGGACCGGGTAGAACTCGACATGTTTGTTTGACATGTTGTAGGTATTTTGTTGACGACAGATGACCCACAGGAGACGGGAGGTAGGAGTTACGCTGTAGAATATGCATTATCACATCCCACGATGTTAGTGTCAGAATGAAGTGTGTTGGTCGAAGAGGTAATGTCAGTATACGGAAAACAGTATTAACTCACCCACTCACACATGTTTGTTCTCTCTTTGTCTTCACTTCTCCTTCTTCTTCTCCTTCTTCGTCCCGTTTACTAGCTGTAAACTCCATCAGAAAGTTCTGGTTCATCCACTTTTTGACTTTGGTCTTGTCCCAAATTTATTTTGAATTGTGCATGAACATCCATTTGACAGATCTGGTTTGTTTGTATGTAGGCTAGGGAAGCAACCACACATCATTGGTCGCTCTGTAGGCTGTGTGCTTGTTGGGGGGGGGGGGGGTCTATTCTTGTTTCCCCCAAGATGAATTATCAGAACCCACACAAGCTCTCTCTCTCTCTCTCTCTCTCTCTCTCTCTCTCTCTCTCTCTCTCTCTCTCTCTCTCTCTCTCTCTCTCTCTTTCTCTTTCTTCCTCCTTCCCTTCCTCTCCTCCCCCTCCCTTCTCTCTCTCTCTCTCTCTCTCTCTCTCCGTATGTGTGTATAATAGCACAAGTAGCACACACGATAGTTAGGTACAGAAGTGACAGTATAAAGATGCCGTGTGTGTAATAGATGTCAACTAACGTGTGTAGGACATGAAAGAACTCAAGCATAATATGTCACACACGTAGAGATCAGCCGTGCATCGACAATCAGCTAGGCAAAAGATGCCCAGACGTGTGCAGTAGGGACAAAGCTGCATACATCACAGGCACAGCAGCAGAATAATACCAGCACTGTACAGAGTGTCGAATTTCACGTGTAGAAAACTGCGTGGGCAGACTAACTGCATGTATCCACGGACGCAGATTTCAGCTGGGTTGATAGTCAGGAAGTGTGTGTAAGAGTCAGAAGAAGAAACAGAAGAGAGAAATGCTGAGATTTAGATTATAGGTGTGGAAGGAGGCTAACTGGTTGACATAAGGTTTTAGATAATTACCCAATCTCCTGCAGAAATGAAAATTATGAGTTGCACAAGAGGCACGATTGCTAGTACTGGTCCCTGTATCAAACTCTTCCCCAGTGTTAGCTGATCTGCCTGCCCTGGGCATCTCGCCACCAGATCTCTTTCTTATTGTGTTTCTGTCTTGGCTGTTGTTTCTTGGCAAGTTTTGCAGAAGATAGTTATTTTGGTCACTTGAAAAGTCAGGAAGTTTAGAGAGAACAATAATGGAGGGGTATTTAACTTGGAAGAAAGAAAGAAGAAGGCCACAGAAAATATAGGTGCGGGATGTGGCGTATGATTTCCAGATTGATGTATCGGATGCAAGGCTTCTTGCATGTGATAGAAAAGTTTTCCTGAAGGTTGTTATAGGAGCAAGGTTCTGCAAAAGATATGTTAATGACTGACTGACTGGCAGAAGGCACAGATGTGGTTTTGGCTGCAACTGTTCTTGAGTGCAAGGATCAAGGACGGCTCTACGTAGCAACCACGGTTTAAACGTTTGCCTAGTGCTCTGAAAGTCGTGCGTTTATTGTAAATCCTTGTTGTTCAGGTCACAAGTACAATATTCTCGTCACCGGAGCTATAGTGAGCGTTCTTTGTACGATACTTTCAGCAGACGACAGAAGTTACTTTGCGCGAAGAGGTCCACTCAAACGTGATACAATCCCGGTGACATTGAGGCAACATTCACACATGTAAATCACTTTCTATTGGCTTACCAGCAGTTCCTAACATAGCCCTGGTGGCATTACCTATAAGCACAGCATGAGGCAAACATAGCCTTGATGTATCGCTATATTTCTGATACCAGCCATATCCTGCTCAAGTCGTGTGGGTTATAACTGGGGGAAACAATCTACGTAGTTCTCTCAAATAATGGATATCTATGTAGTTTAATAATACTGACATTACATATTGTGTAGGCTATACAATCACGTCTTTTAGACACTGTTTATGTTCACTGTGGGCGCTGCATCTTCCCAGTACCATGTCACGGAATATATTTACAGCTGTTCAATATGGCAGCCATTTCAGACACCCCCAACAACCTCTCTTACACTGCCGTAGATGTCATACTGTCCTGTTGGCGTCAGCGACTGTCCTGTAGCCAGGACAGGTTGGGCAGTCGACAGAAACGTACCACGGTCATGTTTGTGGAGAGTATGCAGTTACAGAGGTCCCCAGTAGTTAGCGTCCAGTGGATATTTTCTCCAGGTCGTGCTGGTGTGTAGGAAAACGAACAGGCAGAAAGACTGGCTGTTTCTGTTATGATCCAATGGTACTCTCTCGATACTCCTGTCGACATCAACGCAAGACGGTCTGCTGCCAAATCGAGGTTACAGTAACACCCAAGCAGATTTACTGGCACAGCCGAGGCACACACACACAAAACAGTCAGGGATATTACATTAGGAAATAATTATTACAGACAACCGACCATCAGACAGTCAGGCGGAAAGGATGGAAGAAAGAAAAAGAGATGACAAGATAAAGTAAGTCATTTAAAAAAGGCGAAATTACCACACACACAAATCTATTGTGCCACAGGGGACAATGAAATACAATGTAAACTGACAACAATAATAATACACGTAAGACAGGAGATAGTCATGCATGTACTCACCATTCTCATCTATCGAAAATCGGCCTAATCCAGAACCTTCCAGTATGTTATAGAACATCTGGCCCACTGCAGGACTGGTGCCGTCATGATTCCTGGCCTGCACGTTCATGACGAACGTCCCCACGGGCATGTTCTCCGCCACCTTCCCCAGAGCCATGAAATCAGAGAACACCGGGGCGTAGTAGTTCTCGTTGACGTCCATGACCTCGATGCTGATGAGACAAGACGAGGTCAGTTCCGGTTTGCCTCCATCAACAGCCACGCCGGTAAAGTTGTACACCTGTCTCGTTTCGTAATCCAGTTCTCGCTTGATGCGGATAGAGCCGGTGAGGCTGTCGATCTCGAAATGTTGGTCGATGCCGTGAAAGAAGGAATAGGTGACTTTCCCACTGTCGCCCTGGTCCAGGTCGTGCGCCGTCAGAGTGGAGATGATGGCGCCCAGTGGCAGGTCCTCTCGCACACGGACTAGGTACAGTTCTGGAACAAACAGCGGTGCGTTGTCGTTGACATCGGTCAGGGTGATGTTGATAACTGTGGTGGAGGCCAGCTTTGTCCTCAGACCGGAGTCCTCGGCCTGAATCAGCAGTGTCTGGACTGGCCTCGTCTCTCGATCGAGTGTTCGCTTCACTTTGACGAGTCCCATGTGAGGATCTATGTGGAAGTCTCGACTGTCAGATATTATTGAATAGGTTATTTCAGAATTGACGCCGGAATCCAAGTCAGTGGCTCTGACGAGAAGAACCGAGGAGTCTACGGCGACATTCTCGCTGATCTTTTTCGTGTATAAGCTCTTCTCAAATATCGGCACGTTATCATTTTCGTCAATGATGATGACTCTGATGTCCTTGGACACCTGGAGAGACGGATCGCCGAGGTCTATGGCTGTCAGGGTGAGGGTATACTCGGGTCTAACTTCATAATCTAATGGAGAAAGAATCCTCAAATTCCCAGTGAAACTGTCCAGAATAAATGCTCCGTGGGGATCATCATCGCTTCCTGAGATCACGTAGACAAGCTGTCCGTTAAATCCTTTATCGTCATCTGTAACGTATTCCTCGAAGTTCAGAACAACAGTGCCTACATCAGCACTCTCGGAAACTTCTACACTAGAGGGGCATGTCTGTGATATGGTGGGCGGGTTGTTGGTAATTGTGTTAAGTCTGCCAGGCACGGGTTCGTCACTGGCCGAATTCGCTAGCTCAGACTTGTGCACCTGCTGCTGCAGGCGAGAGACCACGTCGGTTTTCTGGCAAGACATTTTCACATCTTCAGATTCTAAGCTGGAATCCCACCTGTCCACTACTTTCAGATCCACGGACGCGGGGACGGAGACGTGCTGACCATCGCTGGCCACGATTGTGAGGGAGAGCGTGACATCCTGGAACCTGGTCATGTCACAGTTGACAGTAATCAGACCTGTGCTGGGAACCACGTGAAAGCAATCGTCAGTGTTACCTTCAGTGATACTGTACGTGACAATATTACCCGAATCAAAATCTACAGCGGAGAGAGTGACAACGTCAGTCTTCATGGGTGCTTCCCGCGACAGGTAGCCGAAACACCTGTTTGTCTCAAACTCGGGGCTGTTGTCATTGACGTCCTCCAGTCGCACGGTCACTACCATGTCCTCTTCTCTCTTAAAAGGCAAACCCCTGTCGGCGACGCGCAAATACAAGCGATAGTCTCTTCTCATTGTTTCGTAGTCTAGAACCTCTTTAGTTGTCACTTCGCCAGTAAAGGCATCAATCTCAAACGGAACACTGTCAAAATTGACTAAACTAAAACTCAATTTGCCGTTGTCTCCGCTGTCCTCATCGCTTGCCAGAACAGTCACTACTCTCGAGCCCCTGGGCAGATTTTCTCGGACATTAACATAATCCTGGAGCATGTTGAAAACGGGCGAGTTGTCGTTGTAATCCTTCAGAGCGATGATCACCCGGGCTTGTCCCGTCTTCCTGCTGCCGCTGCCGCCCTGATCCTGGGCCTGTACCACCAGCGTGGCCCTGGAGTCGGCCTCCGCGTCCAGGTGGCCGGATGTGCTAATGAGGCCAGACTTGGTGTCGATGACAAACATCTGCTTCTTGTTGCCGTCAACGATGCTGTAGGCCAGGTCAGCATTAGCTCCCGAGTCCTTGTCGCGGGCTTTGACAAACAGCAGCGGCGTGTTGACTGGGACAATCTCTGAAAGTTCCACCGAGTACACGCTCTGCTCGAACTCTGGCTCGTTGTCGTTGATATCCTGGACTCGCACAGGAATCACCGCCGTTGCTGTTTTTAGCGGGGACCCCTTATCTACAGCAATGACTGTGATGTTGTAGTTGTCCGGTAACGTCTCGCGGTCAATAGATGACTTGACCACAATGTTGTACTTGCCTGTAATTGCGTCTGGGACCAGCTGGAAATTGTTCTTGTCGTCATTAACTATTGCGACACGGCCAATCTCCCCGTTGCTGCCTCGATCATCATCAGCCACGGTGAGGACGGCGAACACTGAGCCTAGATTGCCGTGTTCCACCAGGCTCTGGTGGTTGTGGTAGGTGATTGACGGTGGCTGGAAATTCACAGGTAAAATATTCACCCTGAACTGAGTTTTGCTGTTTGGAGACACGCCCCGGCTGTGAGTTGGTTCTCCTCGGTCTTCGGCGATGACGTCTAGTTCGTAAACTTGTCTCTCGTCGTAGCGCACGGGACGGGACAGCGAGACCACACCTGTTGTCGGGTGGATGGCAAATACCAGCGTGGCTTGTTCAAAGCTATAGTATATCTCTCCATTAACACCCTCATCTGCGTCCGAGGCCTTCACTTGGCCAATACTCTGGTATAAAGGGGTGTCTTCGGGGATGCTGACTTCGTATGGCACACTGGAGAACATGGGGGAGAACTCATTCTGATCAAGGACGGTCACAATGACGTTAGTGTAATTTACCAGAGTTGCCATTCCGACCAACCCTCTGGCCTTCACACGAAGATTGAAAATAGAGTTGAGTTCTCGGTTGAGCATGCCGTAGTTGACCGTCTGCGTTCTGATGCGAAGGAAACAGAAATCTTTAACGGCTGTAGCCTCTGCGGTAAAAATATTGTTGGGATCTCCATCGACTATAGAGTAATCCACCTCTAGTGAGCTGGGATATCTCAGCTGTATTCCCATTTTGCGCGGCGTCTGTATGTAGACCTTGCCTAGAGTGTTCTCGTAGATGCTGCCACTGTAGGTTGTCTGTGTGAAGCCGAAGTAGTCCCCGGCCAGCAGGACAGCATGTCTACTGCTGCTGCTTGATGAGTCTGTGTCCTGGGCCACGCCAAGTCCTGCTGTTGCCCAAACTGTCCAGATCGCCACCACCCACTGTAGAAGGGGTGGGGCTCCGCCAACCCTCATCTTGTTATCTGTTAAAGAACGAAAGAGATCATGTTCAATACTGCCGTTACAAGACAGAGAAGGTGTGCAATTAAACTGAGTCAAAGCAGCCATTGCTTTCAACCCAACAGCCACTATATAATTAAGAAAACTTTAAACAAACAAACACATGAGATCATGGGAGGTAATGGTTAAGTGATGTCCGCTTCTGGTTCGTGTCGGCTGTGTGTACTTTCTTAAATACAAACAGCGGGACCGAACTCCCCCCTCTGAAACGAGTGCAGTGAATCAAAGGACAAAACACTAACCAGTTCCCGTGTTCTAAACGCCTCGCCGCCGACTGGCTAATATTCCCAAATGATAGCCCACCCCCTCAGCCAAACCTCATAGCATGTATGATTCCTTACAGACACATTTTGACTGGCGTCGATGCTATAGAGTTGCTGCACCCTGAGTTGCTGCACAAACATGTTACCGGTCAACATAAACATCCCTCCATGTTCTGCAGCCGTTATCAGAACTTCTACCCATAATAGGCTACAGTCGAGAGGATCGAATCGATTTCCCTGGGTTTGATCCAACATGGCTCGGTCTGTCTCCACACAACGGCTAGACACCTGGTGGCGAAGAACCTCAGAGATCTCCGCAGGAATTGCACTAGTGAGCTGAAGGATGCAGCTGTGAAACGAACCCACGACCTTCATTCACATGGCGAGGCAAACGGCTTGACCACGTGGCTACGCAGATACCTTGCTTCTACAAGATTACAGTTTAAACCGTACTTCCAAAATGTATTCTGTACCAAACTTATTATTCTGTACCAAACTGGACATAGAACAGGGTTCTGTAACAAACAAACTATTAGGTATCAAATTTGTCTGGTATGTGTGACCATGTGTGTGTGTGTGTCTATATATATATATATATCATCGTGTATATATCATCCTTTTTACAGAATGTCGCTCCCAACAAATCCTGTCTGAAAGAAACGTGTCCCCTGTCTCTGCCTAAAGCACTTTCCCCAGTCATAGTCTCTTATGTTCTCCTGAGACTTGTTTGTTGGGCCTGGGAATTTAGGACCGCGTGGTTTGTGTTGTCGCCATGAACGGTGTAGGTTGAGCCTGTTTTATCTGCCAGAGACAAAGTGTCTAACAACCCTTTGCAAGGACTGCAGGGAGCGCACGAATCAACAATCAGACACATGGTGGCTGGTCGCCATAGTATCACTAGCCAAGACGTATTAGAACATGACACAGAATCAAGGACAGGGGAAAAACAGTGTGTGGCTAAGAATAGGTCCACTGCTGTTTGTGTAGAGGTGAGCCCAGGCGACTGCCAGGACCTGGTAAGGTTAAAGTGCCCACATCCACACACCCTGCTCCTAATACAACAATCGCACAGGACTGAGCCGTCCTAGTGCTCGGTGTTGTACAAGCGAGGTAAGGCGACAGCCGGGGTTGCAGGCACGACCATCTCAGTTGTTGTTTGTACACGGTCTGGCTGGACCGAGAGCTTCAGGAGCCCTAAATGTAGATGATAGCAGTGTGGTGGTGGCTATAGGTTACTTGCAGTGTGGTGGTGGCTATAGGTTACTTTGTAAGACAACACTGGTGAGATCAGACAGTTGTTGATAGACTGGGGGACAAAACATTGAGAATGAGGTAACACGTTTTATTCTTGGATGCACTTGAGACACCTTCTTAAATCCATGCGATACCTCTTCGATTTCCCTACAATGAAAAACAGAATCAAGATATCTAGAGCCACAGCTTTCCTTCAAGTGAAATCAGACGCTCGACTTCATGAGGAATAATCTAAGCAAAATAAAAAGAACAGACTTCGACCAGGACAATCCTAGATGGGTCACGCCGAGGACAACATCGAACACGTTTGCCGCTTTACTGGCATTACTTTTGGAGTTGAATCGTTACCTCCTGCTGCAAACATTCACACGACAGTCCACATCACATATGATGGAAGCTGAGGGAGCAGACTACTAGCCTTGTGGACACTTTAGTCAAAACACTGACTGACGAAAACACAGATGAAGGTAATGCTACAGTTTACACAGACTGATCAGCAATTCGAGGCAAGCGAAGCCGTTTTACACTTGTGGAGCATTTGAGGAGGAGACTGGAGAACCTATGGATCTGTCCGGAGTGCTGTGATGATAACCCTTACTAATCACATGCTCCGTCACAGACATTCCTCAACATCTTTATAGTTGTCACAAGCAGCTGTTCTGCACAGTTGTCTTAATCAGCTGTCCCGTGACAAAAAGTCGTCACAATCAGCTGTTATGTCACAAACAGCTGTTACAATCATCTGCTCCGTCACAAACAGTTGTCACAATCAGCTGTTCCGTCACAAAAAGTCACAATCAGCTGTCCGTCACAAGCAGGTTCTCTTGGATAAAAGGTTATCTTAACAAAACTGTACAGAGAACTAAGACAATATGGTCAGGTTGTGAGGCATTCAAAAGTCTCAGTAACACATCTGTCACGAAACGATCTCAGTGATTCCAGAAGTTAGTACTTGTAATAAGTTCTTCTGGTTATTGAGAGACAAGAGCCTATGCCCTTAAACCAAATGTTACTTTAAACCGTATTGATTTAAATGTTTCCAGTCCTTAGTCCAGACAAAGCGACTGAGTCTTGGGTAATGTTACGCAATTACACCGGGGCTAGAGAATTTCCTTTCACATGCCCATGTCATGAATGTTATCTCCTGACCACACTGTAGAGGCCAGCGAACGGGGAACTTTGTATCACACCTTCCCTGAGCTGGACCGTAGGTCATAAAGATTACCTAACACAGATTGAGCGGACTCTAGACATAGAGGCGACGAGAAGATTAACACGTTTAACACGTCAGTGTAATTCTGGAGAGAACAGGTGTTTGGCAATTAGGAATGTTTTATCTTGGTCAAGGTCGTACTGTAGGCCGTTCACTGTGAGTGACAGGTCACTGGTTAGCCAAGTAGATCTGATAGTTACCTCAGAGGCGGGGCGTAAGTCATCGTCTTGAGGGTTGGGCAGAACCCAGTAAAGGGAGGAGTTTAATTTGGACAATAGATTAATACTTATACTGCGAACATTGTAGATTTACCTCATAGTGCCGCCAGCAGGCCACAGACTCAGAACTACCGTTGAAAAGTACTTTCTCACTGGTTGAGTCGTGTTTGGCATTTGCTGGAAAGTTCCCAGGTGAATATTAATTTTAATAGTTCTTTGTGAGTATTCAGTATCTCAGTTAGGGAACTGCTAAACTATTCCTATTTCTTGTATGTTTGTGTCACATGTTTTTCAGTGTATGTTTTCTTTCATGTGTATAAAATAAGATGTGAACAATGACATTTGCTATAATGAAATGTAATTATATTGTTTTCATGATCAGCCAAAATATGAGTTGGGACTGTGGGAAATGATGCCCAAATATGTGCAGGGATGCTGCTACGTTTTGTGTGCCCACCATGTGCTCGCTTAATGTGTTCACCTAAACAGGGGATTTATAACCCCAGGGGAAGAATGATGGGTGTATAGAATTCACGGTCACTGAAAGATATTATTCAGGACAGCGTGCACATATAAATTGTTTGCGTGTTCAGCACATAACCTGCGCCACATGTTTATGTCAAATCAATGTCAGCCCGTTGGAAGTCTGAATGATGACGGACAACAGACTTAGAAAGTCAACTATCATGACATAGCATGAGAGAGGAAGGCAGGATATGTGACGCCCATGTAAGACAAAAGACCTTCAGACTAGACTGGAGAGCATGTTGAATATGAGGAGGAGTGATGGGATATATTTTATTCTTATATGTTATATTAAAAGATACATGTATTCTTAGTGTAAGTCTCTCTACACGTATGTGTTTGTTTCCATGATTACAGCGCCCATGTGACGATCAGTGCATGAAAGAGACTACATTGTGTTAGACTCGGCCAGCTGGGAACGAGGTGGAGAACGAGGTGGGAACGATGTGGAGAACGAGGTGGGGATGAAGTGGAGAATAAGCTGAAACAGGCAGAAAACAGGCAAGGAGGAGTTGGACAAGCTTGACAGTTCCTCGCGGCTGTCAGAGGCTTTTAAGCTAAGTTAACCTATTTTGACTTAACATATCGATATCATTCTACCACTCTAAACCCCGGAGCTGTTTTCTCGCTGAAGCTGATCACTATCATTATCACTATCATTATCCAGTCACTGTTTGTGTAAACACAACAAACTGGGAATATCATTGTTAGTAAATAAAGCTGTATGTCAAGTTTTATACTACATCGTTTGTTAAATTCCAAGTGTATTCAGTCTTACCTGTTTAAATAAACTGATAGATAGAATAACATTTGGTAGGGGCTCAATTAATATGATAATAATTCTTTAATTCATTTAGTATAATGATAGACATCTAAAATTCCTTTCCTTCTTTTGTGGGCACCAAGTTCAGCTTATGTTAATGTACTTAACGAGCCAATATGGCTGTTTTCTTGGATATCCAGGACTTTGTCTGAGAGCAACATAGCTCAGATTTTAGTTCGGTGTATCTGGTGGAGGGAATGTGTTGAGAGGAACATCCCTACTCAACATTAATAAACATTTAAACCACGCGTCACGTCACAACATCCAATCAGTCGACCACCACGCCAGCAGCATCCAGCAGTCTCAATGACACATCCAATCAGTCGACCACCACGCCTGCAGCATCCATCAGTCTCAGTGACACATCCAATCAGTCGACCACCACGCCTGCCGCATCCAGCAGTCTCAATGACACATCCAATCAGTCGACCACCACGCCTGCAGCATCCAGCAGTCTCAGTAACACATCCAATCAGTCGACCACCATGCCTGCAGCATCCAGCAGTCTCAGTGACACATCCAATCAGTCGACCACCACGCCTGCAGCATCCAACAGTCTCAATGACACATCCAATCAGTCGACCACCATGCCTGCAGCATCCAGCAGTCTCAGTGACACATCCAATCAGTCGACCACCACGCCTGCAGCATCCAACAGTCTCAATGACACATCCAATCAGTCGACCACCATGCCTGCAGCATCCAGCAGTCTCAGTGACACATCCAATCAGTCGACCACCACGTCTGCAGCATCCAGAAGTCTCAGTGACACATCCAATCAGTCGACCACCATGCCTGCAGCATCCAGCAGTCTCAGTGACACATCCAATCAGTCGACCACCACGTCTGCAGCATCCAGAAGTCTCAGTGACACATCCAATCAGTCGACCACCATGCCTGCAGCATCCAGCAGTCTCAATGACACATCCAATCAGTCGACCACCACGTCTGCAGCATCCAGCAGTCTCAATGACACATCCAATCAGTCGACCACCACGTCTGCAGCATCCAGAAGTCTCAGTGACACATCCAATCAGTCGACCACCATGCCTGCAGCATCCAGCAGTCTCAATGACACATCCAATCAGTCGACCACCACGCCTGCAGCATCCAGAAGTCTCAATGACACATCCAATCAGTCGACCACCACGTCTGCAGCATCCAGAAGTCTCAGTGACACATCCAATCAGTCGACCACCATGCCTGCAGCATCCAGCAGTCTCAATGACACATCCAATCAGTCGACCACCACGCCTGCAGCATCCAGAAGTCTCAGTGACACATCCAATCAGTCGACCACCATGCCTGCAGCATCCAGCAGTCTCAATGACACATCCAATCAGTCGACCACCATGCCTGCAGCATCCAGCAGTCTCAATGACACATCCAATCAGTCGACCATCACGTCTGCAGCATCCAGAAGTCTCAATGACACATCCAATCAGTCGACCACCACGCCTGCAGCATCCAGCAGTCTCAATGACACATCCAATCAGTCGACCACCACGCCTGCAGCATCCAGAAGTCTCAGTGACACATCCAATCAGTCGACCACCATGCCTGCAGCATCCAGCAGTCTCAATGACACATCAAATCAGTCGACCACCACGCCTGCAGCATCCAGAAGTCTCAGTGACACATCCAATCAGTCGACCACCATGCCTGCAGCATCCAGAAGTCTCAGTGACACATCCAATCAGTCGACCACCACGCCTGCAGCATCCAGCAGTCTCAGTGACACATCCAATCAGTCGACCACCACGTCTGCAGCATCCAGAAGTCTCAGTGACACATCCAATCAGTCGACCACCACGCCTGCAGCATCCAGCAGTCTCAGTGACACATCCAATCAGTCGACCACCATGCCTGCAGCATCCAGCAGTCTCAATGACACATCCAATCAGTCGACCACCACGCCTGCAGCATCCAACAGTCTCAATGACACATCCAATCAGTCGACCACCACGTCTGCAGCATCCAGAAGTCTCAGTGACACATCCAATCAGTCGACCACCACGTCTGCAGCATCCAGAAGTCTCAGTGACACATCCAATCAGTCGACCACCACGTCTGCAGCATCCAGCAGTCTCAATGACACATCCAATCAGTCGACCACCATGCCTGCAGCATCCAGAAGTCTCAGTGACACATCCAATCAGTCGACCACCACGCCTGCAGCATCCAGAAGTCTCAGTGACACATCCAATCAGTCGACCACCACGTCTGCAGCTTTTCGTGTAGGCCATCTTCTACTTTTTCTTAGCACTCACCAGGTGTAAAATTGACAGAAAGTTCTGGTTGTACTTCCGCCTTTGGACTTAAGTCTTGTTCCAGAACTTGAGTTTGGCCTGCATATCCGAGTTACATATCTGGCAAGTCCCCCCCCCCCCCCCCTCCTCCCCCCCATCTTTATTTTCCATACCGACTGATGGTTCCTCACCTCTCAGGCAAATGCATTGCGACCTCAAAGAAAACACTTTGTCGCCTTTCACGACATGCTTGTTAAAGGCAGTGGGTCTATTATTTTGAACCCATCCCCAATCTCCCGCCCCCCCCCCCCCAATGGGGCACGGGAACCCACATGGATAATGCAAGCGAACAAATAAACTAGAGACGAATAACCGAGAGCACTGACACGCAACACCTGGCTCACGCTGCATGTGCTCGTCAACAGATGTTGACGGCCGGGTTAATTTGAGACTCGCATTGAAACCAACAAACAACAGATGTACGCTACAACCAGGTCTCAACTCACAAACATTTACTGTTATCATGTTGGCCCTTTTTCTCTCCTTCCAAACGATAGATAATCTTATGCTGTGCTATAAGGCGGCGTGCGACAAACAGTACAGTATAATCTATATAAATAAAAATCTTAATGTTCGTTTGTAGCTAATCGTTTATCTCCGAAAGTTCTTCACCGATTGCTTTCAGATACTGATATACTGTTGCATTCGAATACGCGCGTGTTTTTATATAAGAGTGTCGCACCAAACACGAATTGCATAGTTCCAGCGACGATCACATCTGCATCTTGTTTTGTTTTCGACGACAGGATTTTGTTTTCGTTGCCGCGTTTTTTTTTTTTCTTCTACTAGCAAGTACTTCCGCTGGTAAATTAACTTTGATTGTTGACCTCAAAAATCGGCATAAAGCTGTATGAGATAATACATTATTTCGTTATGGGGATGGAGGTTCGTTGCTTTTGGTGAAATATTATTGTCTGGCTGCTCCAGGCTGCACTTCCGCCTCGACACGATCTTATGAATCTCACTTCACATTGATGACATCACTACTGCCCATGTCGGGGAAGTCGCAGTAACCGCTATGCCCGCAAGAATAATCTGCTCATTTTAGCAGCAGTGGTAGTAGTAGCAGCAGCAGCATAGTAGTTGTTGTGGTTAGTCGACTGGTTACAACAAAGTCTCACTCTCATGAGGGAGACCCGGGTTCGACCCCCGGTAAGGTGATGAAGTTTTTCTGTCGGGGGCAAAATTAAACATCCTAACCTGAATAGCCTGTGGCGAAAGCACTAGCCATGCGGCCCTTAATCCTCATTCTCATGTCCCCCGGTCTACACACATAGAAAGTAAAATATACAGCAGTGACAGTGAACATTGTTAATGACGCCGGTCTTACATTGGTTGTGCACTGTGTTGATGGCCTCACTGTATGCTCTGTGAGATGAGACAGACGTCCTTAAGAAGCAGTCTGGGTGCAACAGAGATCAACTTTCCCAAATCTTCTAGCTACAATTGATTTGCCTAAGCCGCCATTAACATTTGACAATCCTCTAATGCAGCCGATCTCAACCTGCCGGTCGCGACCCTTTGTTTGGGGGGGGGGGGGTAGAACGACCCTTTCACACGGGTCACCCCAGACTATCTGAAATCACATATTCATTGAAGTTGGGAAGAAAACTAATTGTTTGGGGGTCGCCACAACATGAGGGAACTTTATTAGAGGGTTGTGGCATTGGGAAGGTTGAGAGCCATTGCTCTAATGTGAAGGGATTCCACATAACCATTGAGATGAAAGGATTCCAAGAACCACTTAAAAGATAACTAGCAGAGTTGAAGCAACTCTGAGTAGAAACTTGCTGTGCCAGAAAACAACAACCTACACAATCTGTAGCTGAGTACTGACACTTGTTAGCTCTAACTACCCTTTCATGAGACAACCGACACTGAGCTACAACCGACGGTGAGAGAGCCATAACCGGCGATGAGAGAGCCACAACGTGCCAAACACTGGCAACTGTGAGACTCATTTGTGCAATTATGCCAGGTAATCACCTCCCGTGTGCTGAGCTGAGTAGTTCTGAGGTGCCTAGATGAGATGTGGTTCAAACAACCTACCCACTAACGTACGATAAAACTGCTCGCTCTGACACAGTTAATGGGAGATCAAAAGTACAGTACCATCTTTCTAAATGATCTATTTTGAGTTAGAGATGAGACAGGTGGTGTGTGTATAGTTTGTGTGTGTAAGTGTACGTGTGTGAGGGCTATCATTCAGCTGTGTGTGTGTGCGTGCGCGCACAAATTTGTGAGTGTGTATATATGTACATAATACTACTTTTCTTCTTTTGAATTTACTGGGGGGGGGGGGTGTTAATTATTGATGGCAAGTGTTTACAGGTTTGGTATTCCCATAACAAAAACAGACTTCATACGACAATGTACACACTTGACTACTGTACATTCGTTGCTAACTCTGGCAGTGAGGTGACAGAAGGCCTGTGCTCCATCAGTGGAGACAGTGTAGAATGAGGAGAAGGATGAGAAGAAGAAGAAGAAGAAGAAGAAGAAGAAGAAGAAGAAGAAGAAGAAGAAGAAGAAGAAGAAGAAGAAGAAGAAGAAGAAGAAGAAGAAAAAGAAGAAGAAGAAGAAAATGAAGAAGATGAAAAAGAAGAAGAAGAAGAAGGACCAGGACGAGAAGGTGGAGAGGTGGAGGAGAAGAAGATAAAGACAAAAAGAAGAATAAGAAGGATAAACAACAATCATAGCTGATTAAAAATAACAAGCCAAAAGGTGTAGCTATTGAAGCATATGTCAAACGGTGTAGCTATTGAAGCATATGTCAAAAGGTGTAGCTATTGAAGCACATGTCAAAAGGTGTAGCTTTTGAAGCATATGTCAAAAGGTGTAGCTATTGAAGCATATGTCAAAAGGTGTAGCTATTGAAGCATATGTCAAAAGGTGTAGCTACTCAAGCATATGTTAAAAAGTGTAGCTATTGAAGCCGGAGATGACTCTTCAGTCCTCTCTGTTAGCAGCCATCAGCACTGATAACTCTCCAATTCTCTCTGTTAGCAGACATCAGCACTGATGACTCTCCAATCCTCTCTGTTAGCAGACATCAGCACTGATGACTCTCCAATCCTCTCTGTTAGCAGTCATCAGCACTGATGACTCTCCAATCCTCTCTGTTAGCAGACATCAGCACTGATGACTCTTCAATCCTCTCTGTTAGCAGACATCAGCATTGATGACTCTCCAATCCTCTCTGTTAGCAGACATCAGCACTGATGACTCTCCAATCCTCTCTGTTAGCAGACATCAGCACTGATGACTCTCCAATCCTCTCTGTTAGCAGACATCAGCACTGATGACTCTCCAATCCTCTCTGTTAGCAGACATCAGCACTGATGACTCTCCAATCCTCTGTTAGCAGACATCAGCATGATAACTCTCCAATCCTCTCTGTTAGCAGACATCAGCACTGATGACTCTCCAATCCTCTCTGTTAGCAGACATCAGCACTGATGACTCTCCAATCCTCTCTGTCATGTGAAATATTATATTAGGCTTTCCACATACATGTTTTCTTCCTCTGCCTCTAGAAGGTTAATTTATCAGTATATGTATGAGTACATATGAGTGTGTTCAAATGAGAGTGTATGTATGAGTATATATGAGTGTGTTCAAATGAGAGTGTATGTATGAGTATATGTGAGTGTGTATACATAAGAGTTTATGTATGAGTACCTATGAGTGTGTTCAAATGAGAGTGTATGTATGAGTACATATGAGTGTGTTCAAATGAGAGTGAATGTATGAGTATATATGAGTGTGTTCAAATGAGAGTGTATGTATGAGTATATATGAGTGTGTATACATAAGAGTGTATGTATGAGTATATATGAGTGTGTATACATAAGAGTGTATGTATGAGTATATATGAGTGCGTTCAAATGAGAGTGTTTGTATGAGTATATATGAGTGTGTATACATAAGAGTGTATGTATGAGTATATATGAGTGTGTTCAAATGAGAGTGTATGTTTGAGTATATATGAGTGTGTATACATAAGAGTGTATGTATGAGTATATATGAGTGTGTTCAAATGAGAGTGTATGTATGAGTATATATGAGTGTGTTCAAATGAGAGTGTATGTATGAGTATATATGAGTGTGTTCAAATGAGAGTGTATGTATAAATATATATAAGTGTGTATACATAAGAGTGTATGTATGAGTATATATGAGTGTGTTCAAATGAGAGTGTATGTATGAGTATATATGAGTGTGTATACATAAGAGTGTACGTTTGAGTATATATGAGTGTGTTCAAATGAGAGTGTGTGTATATATGAGTGTACAAATGAAAGTGTGTGTGTGAGTATACATGAGTGTGTACAAATGAGAGTGTGTGTATGAATGTGTGAGTGTGTGCGGGTATGTATGAGTGTGTGCATGTATGTATGAGTGTTTGTATGCATGCATCATGTGTAAGTGGGTGTGTGTTGAAATGTATGTGTACCTAGGAAGTTAGCTACATGTGTATGTATCAATGTATTCATATACCATCCATGCGTTTGTGTATTTTAATTGTTATTCATTTATGCTTATTGTTATATGAACATAACATGCTTTACAGATAAACCTTTCTGTGTGAAAGATGAATATTTGGAAAGGTCTAATGTAAGCCAGTATACGTGCCCAATTAGTGACACTATGAAAATAAAGTATGTTTGTTCACTGATTCATTCTCTGGCCTGGTAATTTCGCAAAACTGATTTAAGTCTCTGTTCCGTCTTTTCTGTTGATATGCCACATAAATTCCCAG
Source organism: Candidula unifasciata (assembly GCA_905116865.2). NCBI lineage: Eukaryota > Metazoa > Mollusca > Gastropoda > Stylommatophora > Geomitridae > Candidula > Candidula unifasciata. The sequence goes on along the minus strand of CAJHNH020000066.1, from coordinate 255,216 downwards.
TGTCTGTTCTTTATGGTCATGATCTGGTCACAGCCACAGCCGTCAGAATTTCATCTAACAAACAAAACTCAATAGCAGCACTGCCATTAGTTTCTCTAACATGTCATCACTGATTGTCCAGCATTCACATCCATCCAGATCAACAGGCCACAAACAGGTGTTCATCTGTGAACAGTTCACTGTGGGTAGTTGTTCTGGTGTGTAGAATGTTCCCAGGGTGGCAGCCAGTCACAGTCTACTCTTTGAAATGTTCCAATGGCAAGGAATCTTGAATGTTTGCAGTATGCACAGACCGCTAGATATGACTTCTACGATCCAAGAGGGGTTGTTGATGATATAACAACTGTCCATGACATCTGATGAGTTCTGAGCTAACTCTGCCTCCAGACTGCATAGTGAAACTTCAGTGCTGATCTAAGACCCATCTAGAATGGCAGCCAGGGGTGGTGAGCTAAGACCCATCTAGAATGGCAGCCAGGGGTGGTGAGCTAAGGCCCATCTAGAATGGCAGCCAGGGGTGGTGAGCTAAGACCCATCTAGAATGACAGCCAGGGGTGGTGAGCTAAGACCCATCTAGAATGGCAGCCAGTGGTGGTGAGCTAAGACCCATCTAGAATGGCAGCCAGGTGTGGTGAGCTAAGACCCATCTAGAATGGCAGCCAGTGGTGGTGAGCTAAGACCCATCTAGAATGGCAGCCAGGGGTGGTGAGCTAAGACCCATCTAGAATGACAGCCAGTGGTGGTGAGCTAAGACCCATCTAGAATGGCAGCCAGGGGTGGTGAGCTAAGACCCATCTAGAATGACAGCCAGGAGTGGTGAGCTAAGACCCATCTAGAATGGCAGCCAGGGGTGGTGAGCTAAGACCCATCTAGAATGACAGCCAGTGGTGCTGAGCTAAGACCCATCTAGAATGACAGCCAGTGGTGCTGAGCTAAGACCCATCTAGAATGACAGCCAGTGGTGGTAAGCTAAGACCCATCTAGAATGGCAGCCAGGGGTGGTGAGCTAAGACCCATCTAGAATGACAGCCAGTGGTGCTGAGCTAAGACCCATCTAGAATGGCAGCCAGGGGTGGTGAGCTAAGACCCATCTAGAATGGCAGCCAGGGGTGGTGAGCTAAGACCCATCTAGAATGACAGCCAGTGGTGGTGAGCTAAGACCCATCTAGAATGACAGCCAGGGGTGGTGAGCTAAGGCCCATCTAGAATGACAGCCAGTGGTGGTGAGCTAAGACCCATCTAGAATGGCAGCCAGAGGTGGTAAGCTAAGGCCTATCTAGAATGGCAGCCAGGGGTGGTGAGCTAAGACCCATCTAGAATGACAGCCAGGGGTGGTGAGCTAAGGCCCATCTAGAATGACAGCCAGTGGTGGTGAGCTAAGACCCATCTAGAATGGCAGCCAGAGGTGGTAAGCTAAGGCCCATCTAGAATGACAGCCAGTGGTGGTGAGCTAAGACCCATCTAGAATGACAGCCAGGGGTGGTAAGCTAAGGCCCATCTAGAATGGCAGCCAAACCAAACTGCATGGACGATAATGTTTTTTTCTCCACAATTTCCATGCTAGAGCAGAATATTTCAGATCAGGTGACTGACATTCCAGGAAATAAGTTAGGTGACTGTTTGACATTCCAGGAAATAAGTTAGGTGACTGTTTGACATTCCAGGACATCAGCCAGATGACTGTTTGACATTCTGGGACATCAGTCAGATGACTGTTTGACATTCCAGGACATCAGTCAGATGACTGTTTGACATTCTGGGACATTAGTCAGGTGACTGACATTTTAGGACATCAGTCAGATGACTGTTCAACATTCCAGGACATCAGTCAGGTGACTGACATTTCAGGATATCAGACAGATGACTGTTCAACATTCCAGGACATCAGACAGATGACTGTTCAACATTCCAGGACATCAGACAGATGACTGTTCAACATTCCAGGACATCAGTCAGGTGACTGACATTTCAGGAAATCAGTCAGATGACTGTTCAACATTCCAGGACATCAGTCAGGTGACTGTTTGACATTCCAGGACATCAGTCAGATGACTGTTCAACATTCCAGGACATCAGTCAGGTGACTAACATTCCAAGACATCAGTCAGGTGACTGTTTGACATTCCAGGACATCAGTCAGATGACTGTTTGACATTCCAGGACATCAGTCAGGTGACTGTTTAACATTCCAGGACATCAGTCAGATGACTAACATTCCAGGACATCAGTCAGGTGACTGTTTGACATTCCAGGACATCAGTCAGGTGACTGTTTGACATTCCAGGACATCAGTCAGGTGACTGTTTGACATTCCAGGACATCAGTCAGATGACTGTGTTAGATTCCAGGACATCAGTCAGATGACTGTTTGAGATTCCAGGATATCAGTCAGGTGACTCTCAAGGGCGCCAGTGTCCCTTGACTCCCCCCCCCCCAACCTCCCACAAACATGTTATGAAATTGGACTGATTAGGGTCCAACAAAGTCGGAGTGTGTCTGCCTGAGAGGCAAGGAACCAATAGTCTGCACACACAAAAGCCAGATTTGTTAAATTCATGTGCACGCAAAACTCAAGTTCTGTAAGGTTGGGTGAACAACAGAGACATAAAACACTGTAAGGTTGGGTGGACCATAGATACATATAAAACACTGTGAGGTTGGGTGGACCATAGAGACATATAAAACACTGTAAGGTTGGGTGGACCATAGAGTTATATAAAACACTGTGAGGTTGGGTAGACCATAGAAACATATAAAAAACTGTAAGGTTGGGCAGACCATAGAGACATATAAAACATTGTGTAAGGTTGGTTAAACCACAGAGACATATAAAACACTGTAAGGTTGGGTGGACCATAGAGACATATAAAACTGTGTAAGGTTAGGTGGACCACAGGGACATATTAAACATTGTGTAAGGTTGGGTAGACCACAGAGACATATAAAACACTGTGTAAGGTTGGGTGGACCATAGAGACATATAAAACATTGTGTAAGGTTGGGTGGACCATAGAGACATATAAAACATTGTGTAAGGTTGGGTGGACCATAGAGACATATAAAACATTGTGTAAGGTTGGGTGGACCATAGAGACATATAAAACATTGTGTAAGGTTGGGTGGACCATAGAGACATATAAAACATTGTGTAAGGTTGGGTGGACCACAGAGACATATAAAACTGTATGTAAGGCTGGGTGGACCACATAGACATATAAAACAGTATGTAAGGCTGGGTGGACCACATAGACATATAAAACAGTATGTAAGGCTGGGTGGACCACAGAGACATATAAAACAGTATGTAAGGCTGGGTGGACCACATAGACATATAAAACAGTATGTAAGGCTGGGTGGACCACATAGACATATAAAACAGTATGTAAGGCTTGGTGGACCACAGAGACATATAAAACAGTATGTAAGGCTGGGTGGACCACATAGACATATAAAACAGTATGTAAGGCTGGGTGGACCACATAGACATATAAAACAGTATGTAAGGCTGGGTGGACCACAGAGACATATAAAACAGTATGTAAGGCTGGTGGACAATGGAGACACATAAAACAGTAAGTAAGGCTGGGTGGACCACAGAAAAATATAACATAGTATGCAAGGCTGGGTGGACCAATGGATTAATGATAGCAGGATGCTGAAGGCGCCTTTACACTGCAAGCCAGTCACTATTTTCCTGACCAAACCTCAACATAAACATTCTGGTGTTAACTTCAGATAGGTGTATTCAGTCACTGGATCTATGCACACCAAGAAAGACGGGGGGGGGGGGGGGGGGGGGGGGGGGTTGTTAATATGAGGGAGATTTGAAGCAGATATTTTACAATGGCAGGTTACTTTAGCTCCACACATACATGTGGGGGGGGGGGGGTTGTGTTACAGTGAGGGAGATTTGAAGCAGATATTTCACAATGGGAGGTTACTTTAGCTCTACATATACATGTGGGGTGGGGGGGGGGGGGGGGGTTTGTGTTACAGTGAGGGAGACTGGAAGCAGATATTTCACAATGGAAGGTTACTTTAGCTCCACACATACATGTGGGGGGCAGGGGGGGTTGTGTTTCAATGAGGGAGACTGGTAGCAGATATTTCACAATGGCAGGTTACTTTAGCTCCACACATACATGTGGGGAGGGAGAAGTGTTACAGTGAGGGAGACTGGAAGCAGATATGTCACAATGGCAGGTTACTTTAGCTCTACACATACATGTGGGGGGGGGGGGTGTTACAGTGAGGGAGACTGGAAGCAGATATGTCACAATGGCAGGTTACTTTAGCTCTACACATACATGTGGGGGAGGGGGGGTTGTGTTACAATGAGGAAGATTTGAAGCAGATATTTCACAATGGCAGGTTACTTTAGCTCCACACATACATGTGGGGGGTGTGTTACAGTGAGGGAGACTGGAAGCAGATATGTCACAATGGCAGGTTACTTTAGCTCTACACATACATGTGGGGGAGGGGAGGTTTGTGTTACAATGAGGGAGATTTGAAGCAGATATTTCACAATGGCGGGTTACTTTAGCTCCACACATACATGTGGGGGGGGGGGGGTGTGTGTGTGTTACAGTGAGGGAGACTGAAAGCAGATATGTCACACTGACAGGTTACTTTAGCTCCACACATACATGTGGGGGGGGGGGGGGTTGTGTTTACAGTGAGGGAGACTGGAAGCAAATATTTCACAATGGCAGGTTACTTTAGCTCCACACATACATGTGGGGAGGGAGGGGTGTTACAGTGAGGGAGACTGGAAGCAGTTATTTCACAATGTCAGGTTACTTTAGCTCCACACATACATGTGGAGAGGAAGGGTGTTACAGTGAGGGAGACTGGAAGCAGATATGTCACAATGTCAGGTTACTTTAGCTTCACACATACATGTGAAGGGGGGGGTTGTGTTACAGTGAGGGAGACTGGAAGCAGATATGTCACAATGTCAGGTTACTTTAGCTCCACACATACATGTGGGGAGGGAGGGGTGTTACAGTGAGAGAGACTGGAAGCAGATATGTCACAATGACAGGTTACTTTAGCTCCACACATACATGTGGGGAGGGAGGGGTGTTACAGTGAGGGAGACTGGAAGCAGATATGTCACAATGTCAGGTTACTTTAGCTCCACACATATATGTGGGGAGGGAGGGGTGTTACAGTGAAGGAGATTTGAAGCAGATATTTCACAATGACAGGTTACTTTAGCTCCACACATACATGTGGGGGGGGGGGGGGGGTTGTGTTACAGTGAGGGAGACTGGAAGCAGATATGTCACAATGGCAGGTTACTTTAGCTCCACACATACATGTGGGGAGGGAGGGGTGTTACAGTGAGGGAGACTGGAAGCAGATATTTCACAATGTCAGGTTACTTTAGCTCCACACGTACATGTGGGGGGGGGGGGGTGTTACAGTGAGGGAGACTGGAAGCAGATATGTCACAATGTCAGGTTACTTTAGCTCCACACATACATGTGGGGAGGGAGGGGTGTTACAGTGAGGGAGACTGGAAGCAGATATGTCACAATGACAGGTTACTTTAGCTCCACACCTACATGGAGTTGGGGGGCATTCATTGTCGTGGATTCAATCCGATCGCCGTAGTGAGCTTTAGTGAAATGTATTTTATCTACAAAAAAGTATTGTACATTACAGAAAGCATTAAAAAGCTGAACAACTTGCACCACGGTGTATGTAACAACGCAACAATGTATGTAAAAACGCACACGGAACTGTACAAATATGCCTCACTGCATGGTACTCGCAGTTCCTGGGCATCTCCTGCTGTAGGGCACATTTTGGTCAATTATGTTAATTCGCTCATATTAACCAATGGATCAACACAAAGCTGAAAGTCAATACCAAATTAATGCAATTCTGAAAGAAATGCAAACCCAATCGTTGGGGTCGATCCATACATTTTCAAATGTAAACATCAGTTCCTGGTACAGAGCAAGTGCGACAAAGCCAAGGGGTTGTCTGTAGTTGAGACAAGTGCAATTTCTCGGCGATATCTTTGTTGCCAACCTCAGTCAGCTATCTGAGCCATTGGTCTCATTCAAATACCGGCCTTCGATTAGTCCCTGTGATCGCACAATATTACTGCTGCAAGTCGACGAGAAACAAGTGAACTTTCTCAACTGTCTACCTGGTTCATGTCAGCAGGTTCGTGCAAGATCGGTTCATCAACAATCCTAGTTGATAGTTGAGATCAGCTGAAGTTGGTTGGTGGAGCCAGGAATCGTTTGCTAATGAGCTAGTTCAGTAGTTGTCGGTAACAAAGCAAAGTCAGCAGCTGTCGAGGAGAAAACAATTCTGTAGCGACCAGGTCTCAGGTCGGGGACCTCGCGTGGAAGGAACATCGCACAGGTCAGACTGACAAACTGCGGTTCAATACGTTAATTACTCAAATGAATCAATATGTGCAGGTGACAAGTAATTTTAAGTGAAATACTCACAGAATGCATTCATAAACCATGGAAATCCAACATAAAGTCCGATTGTTGTATGTAAGAATGCAGCCAGCCAGGAGACTTGGGCGATCACTGAAACATCTCTCACCTCCTCGTCGTCTGCCCGCTCGTCTGCTGGCCCTGGCCCGCGCTCATTGGCTGTCTCTCTATATCACTCCGCGTGTCCTCCATCATCCTCCGCGCTTACATCTCAGACTTTTCCTTCAGATTGTCGATAAAAGCCATCGTCCAACATTATTACATAAAGTCTTGTCATTATTGAAATAAATATGTCAAAATAAAGCATATTACTGCAATTAAATATATGTATGGGGAGTACATTCCGAGAGGTAGTTACATATTGGCTCCTCCCACTTGCAGCAGACGCCGAGAAGTTTGTGTGAATGGAAGGAGAAACTGGACCAAGGATTGAGGAAGACAGATGGTGCCAGATTTGAACCCCTATCATGTCTAAACAGTGGGGAAACCAACTAGCTGCACTTCTAGCAGTTGATAACTCTTCTAAGCGGGAGCTGGTCTTGCCAACTACACACTCGCCATTGCCGTCGACTGTGGCTGTCATGGCTCTGCTCAGTACAATATAACACTGCCATGACTAGAAGGTGCCAACACTTCTGGCGATGTGCTTGCACACCAAAGATATTAAATATCCTATCAGTTTTTTTGCCAGACGAAACTTTCGCCCGAGTTCCTCAGGAAACCACTTATGCCTATTTTAAAGAACAACGATAAAGTTCACCACCTGCGAGATAAGGTGCTTGAGAAAAGCAGCCAACCTAACCATCCGCGATCGCGTTAATAATGAAACTGTCAAGCAAACTGTGGGAACGACCTCGTGTACTAGATTTATCGAGAAACAGCAGATCAGGTGTTTTGGCCATCTCGTTAGAATGCAGCAAGATCAAATAACATCACAAGCACTACATTTTGAAGATCAGCTACAAAAGTAAGAGGACGGCCGCGGAAAAAATAGATCGAAAACATTAAAGACACTCTACGCCCTCACGGCATGACAATAGCCAGTGACAGCCAACTTGCAATGGATCGCAAATTATTCCTCCCCACTACGCTTAACGGAAGAAGTGGTTTATGATGATGATGTTAAAGTTGACAGTTGTGGGGCTGGTATCCACCAAGTCTGATGTCAGAGTTCAGAGTTGACAGTTGTGGGGCTGGTATCCACAAAGCCTGATGTCAGAGGTCAGAGTTTACAGTTGTGGGGCTATTATCCACCAGGTCTGATGTCAGAGGTCAGAGTTGACAGTTGTGGGGCTGGTATCCACCAGGTCTGATGTCAGAGGTCAGAGTTTACAGTTGTGGGGCTGGTATTCACAATGTCTGATGTCAGAGGTCAGAGTTGACAGTTGTGGGGCTGGTATCCACCAGGTCTGATGTCAGAGGTCAGAGTTGACAGCTGTGGGGCTGGTATCCACCAGGTCTGATGTCAGAGGTCAGAGTTGACAGCTGTGGGTCTGGTATCCACAAGGCCTGATGTCAGAGGTCAGAGTTGACAGTTGTGGGCTGGTATCCACAAGGCATGATGTCAGAGGTCAGAGTTGACAGTTGTGGGGCTGGTATCTACAAGGTCTGATGTCAGAGGTCAGAGTTGACAGTTGTGGGGCTGTTATCCACAAGGTCTGATGTCAGGGGTCAGAGTTGACAGTTGTGGGGCTGGTATCCACAAGGTCTGATATCAGAGGTCAGAGTTGACAGTTGTGGGGCTGGTATCCACAAGGTCTGATGTCAGAGGTCAGAGTTGACAGTTGTGGGTCTGGTATCCACAAGGTCTGATGTCAAAGGTCAGGGTTGACAGTTGTGGGGCTGGTATCCACAAGGTCTGATGTCAGGGGTCAGAGTTGACAGTTGTGGGGCTGGTATCCACAAGGTCTGATGTCAGAGGTCAGAGTTGACAGTTGTGGGGCTGGTATCCACAAGGTCTGATGTCAAAGGTCAGGGTTGACAGTTGTGGGGCTGGTATCCAGCCTACCGAATAGCTATATACAGCCGTGCAGTGATACCACAGCCTACCCATGGTCTTTTTCCTCTTCTTCTTCTTTTTCTTCTTCTTTTTCTTCTTCTTTTTCTTCTTCTTTTTCTTCTTCTTTTTCTTCTTCTTTTTCTTCTTCTTTTTCTTCTTCTTTTTCTTCTTCTTTTTCTTCTTCTTCTTCTTTTTCTTCTTCTTCTTCTTCTTCTTCTTCTTCTTCTTCTTCTTCTTCTTCTTCTTCTTCTTCTTCTTTGTTCACTGGCTGTAAGCTAGAGCGAAGTGTTCTAGTTGGTCACCCTATTGAACTTGGCTTTGTGCCATGGCCGAAGTTTTAAGTGTACATCCGTTTTACTGACTTATTTGCATGCAGCTGCTTGTTCCATGCCAATCAGGCAGTTGCACTTCGAAGTCAAAGAAAGTCCCAAATTAGTCAACTCCTACGACATGCTTGTTGGGAGGCAGTGGGTCTGTTCTTGTTTTCTTCTATTTTTATATAACCCTTTGGAAATAAACTTTTTTTGTTTGTTTGCCTCCCCCAACCCCCCCCCCCCCCAACCCACCTCCATCCCCATCCCACACGGGATCTGTGCATGATCAATCTTCAGTCTAATATTTGCATAATTAATGAACATGTTTTTCATTCTGACAAGCAGTTCAGTTTGTTCTATACAAAATGAAACTTACGTCGCTACTTTGAAAGTAGGGCATTCCCAATTGATCCATGTGGTTTTCAGCATCCTTAACATCACAAGCTGCTGAAGAGAAACATTTTCAGTGAAAGAGCCGCTCCGATGCTGGCTGGAGAAATCAGGTCAAGATCAGAAAAGACAACACAAAAATTATGTGAAGGTTTTCAAGCCGAGACGAAACAGATACCACAAAGAGGACTGTCATCACACACCTCGTGATGTAATCAAACAGGCTGAACAAACAAGACCATTAACTACTTACCAGTTTGGGTGATGGCGGGGGTGGGTGGAGTGTTAGCCACACGAAAAGAATGGATCGCTCTTGGAAACAGACCGCTTTTCGTTTTTCGTTCTTGAAGCCGGACGCATGTGCATCTTTGATCTGTCGCAACATCCGCCCTCACATGTTCGCCCTCTTGAAAATCCGACAACAGAAGTGGCCAGTTGAATATATCACTTTAATTATTTACACATAAAGCCACTTCCAAAATTCACATGAGGAAAGGCTGATGCAGTCTTTCAAATGTTTACATGGCTAAAGGAATCCAGAGAGTTGAGAATAGAGAGAGTTAATAACACAGAGAGAGAGAGAGAGAGAGAGAGAGAGAGAGAGAGAGAGAATAAAGATAAGAACAGAGAGCGATAAGAACAGAGAGAGATAATAAAGATAAGAAAGAATAGAAAGATATATATATATATATATATATATATATATATATATATATATATATATATATATATAAAAGGGAGAGAGACGGGAATAGAGATGAGAATAGCGAGAGATGAGAATATAGATGAGAATAGTAGGGCAGATGAGAAAAGAAATGGATGAGAATAGAGATGAGAATAGTGAGGCAGATGAGAAAAGAAAGAGATGAGAATAGAGCAGGATGAGAGGAGCCATGGACTATGACGAAAGGTCATAGTTTTACTTCTGGTTGGCATTGAATGTGTGCATCGTGTGGATTCCAGGGCCCTATTGTAAGGACAACAAGAATAGACTCATTGCCTACCCAAAAGCATGTCATAAGAGTCGACTAATTGATAGCGTCTTTCGAAGTCGGAGTGCCTCTGCCTGAGAGGCAAGGAACCAACAGTCTGAGAAATGAGTAAAATCTGCTAAATGGATGCGCGTGCAACACTGAGGTTTTGGAACATGACAGCAGTTCAGAAATGGACGAACAGCCTGAACTTTCTGCTAGATTTTACAGGTGGTGAACGCAACAAGGAAGAAGATAATGAGAGCAGCGACTGATCGAGTTGTTCAAGCTATTTAGGCAACTGAGCTTTTATTCAAGAGACACATGTTCGAATCCTCGCTGAGTCGAAGAGGTGTTTCTGTCGGTTGTTGAAATACCCCCCTCCCAACCCCCTTCTTCCCAAATATCAATGGGTCTATGGCGACTGCATAAGTTTGGACTAACCATTTGTTAGCAATAACAACAATACTCTCTTCCCCCCCCCTCTCCTCGAATACTGTGTGTGTGTGTGTGTGTGTGTGTGTGTGCGTGCGTCCGTGTGAGTATTAGGGGTGTACCGAATAGTGATTTTCACTATTCGGCCGAATACGAATAGTAGGAGCAACTGTTCGGCCGAATACGAATACGAAAAGTGTGTCATCATCATCAGGTGCCTTGCCGACTGGCGTGGGCAATTTTGCTTCGCCACAATCAGCGATCTCCTGTAGCATGTATTAGTTTGTGTGCTGACACACCTCCATCCATGCCAAGCAACAAGGCTGTCAAGAATCTTCTCTCTTTGTTTTTCTCTATCTCTCCTTTCACAAATCTTTCCAATGGTCACCACATGTTCCATTTCCCTCTTCTCATAACATGACCGAATAATGTCGACTGTCTCCTTCTGATGTCTGTGATTAGTTGTCTTCGGGCTCCCGCTTCATTCAAAACCATCGTTCGCTCGGCCGTTCGTTCAATGTAATTTAATCGTACCCTTATATTCTCGTTAGAAATATCTTCAAATTTGATTTGGGCGAAGATACCCTGAAAGAACGAAAAATGCATGATCTCTCTCTCTCTCTCTCTCTCTCTCTCTCTCTCTCTCTCACACACACACACACACACACACACACACACACACACGGATACACACATACACACACACAAGTAACAACAGCAAAAAAGAACGCATTGCCTTCAAATATAAGTGCTTACTTGACGAGGGTAACAGTTATTATTGTACAGACCACATTTTCGACTTTAAAATTTCAGCCAAAATGTAATCACAACCTTACTTATCCGCTGCACCTTCACGAATACAGATGGAGGATCCGTCGCACCTCGAGATAAATACAAAGACAATTTTTAGTGCAGTATGATACACTTGGAGTGTGAAACAAGAAAATCTTTTCGACAGTGGCGAGGAAAGACAATTTAAATTTTAACTTTTAAGTATCTTCATGCCTTCTTTAAAAGTGTTACAATTTATAGCCGCGGCACCCCTGGCATACGCACCCGGTTTGAGAACATCTGCTGTAATGCCTCGGTCGAGTCAGCAGGCAAAGGCCTTGCCAGCTGCTGTACCTCGCAACCGGGTCGCAGTTTCACCCGCTACGACAGATTGGGCAACAGAAACTGTTGTGTTAATGAGAGAGTTATTTCAGTCCATCACAGTGTATGCAGTAACGGGTGTGGGGTAACCACTATTCGTATTCGGCCCAACAGCAAGTATTCGGCCTAATACCGAATAGCTATAAGGTCCACTTTTCGGCCCCGAAGCGAATACGAAGCGAATATTCGGTACAGCCCTAGTGCGTATGCATAATGTGCTAGAGTGAAGAAGGAAAAAAAGACAAGCATAGAAGAAGGGAGATGAGGTAAAGAAAATAGGGTAAGGACCATATGTAGTAGTTTACCGCTGAACAGCAAAAACAGAAAAAGTAAAGAAAAGCCAAGGGTTCTTCTGGGCAGGAGCCATGGAATATTTAAACAAAACCCTGGCAGTGAAAATTTGAATAATTGTGTTACACAACCACAACAAAATATGACTACATACACCCATGCAAGCCATGCAGGGACTACAAATTATATCTTGAACCAAGTAACTGAATTGTAATCCTCACATTGAACAATTGTTAATCTGATTAAACATAGAGCTAACTCTTAACGGAAAACACTACACTGACAACCAACATCGTGTTCACACACGATGCTAAGCATTTCATGTAGTAAAGATAAAAATTCTCTTCTTGTGATATAAAATCAAATATCACTGAGGAATGATATCTACCGCAGCTTAACCACCGAAATTTTTTTCTAATTAAACTATGGAAACGTACCATTGCTGTAATCAACAAGCCAGACTCTCTATCTCTGCCCGGTCAACTGCACCTGTGCCACGATGAGACCACAGGCCATCAGCATCAGCAACCACTGGGCAACTGACCAGGGCCAGCCGAGAACACACCGAGAGAGCCAAACAGACCGTTCTCCGGATGCCTCTGCCTTTTTTTTTTATTTTCGTAAGTGCAATCAAACCAAATTTACAACGGCTATCATGAGTCAGCTACAGTAACAAAAATGAGTAAATACACACCGTTCTAAATACAGGTAAAAGTATATTCATTCATTTGAGTATGCTATTGTGCTATCTTCCCTTCCACCCTGTGCAATCAGTTCAATATCACGGATAGAATTTAGTCTAGCAGCTTTAGCCTCTCTCATCAACATTCGTGTCAAGAACAACATGTCTCGGGTTCGATTCTATTTGGCTGCGCTGCAAGCCAATGACAGATAAACACTGCTAACGAACACATCCAAGCCAAACACTGGTTAAACATACGCACAATCTTTATTATCTAAGGATACAAACTCTTAGAGGGCTGTGCCTCAGGAGTGGTAATGCACTTTTTTCTAAAACCAGGCCTACCCTCTAACTTTAAAACCGCTAGACGCACATTTTCACGTTCAGGAAATAAGCTCTGAGCTCCTACCACATTCCCGTACAGCGCTAACTCAACTCGCTATATCACGATTCCAAAGACACTATGGCACGCGCCACGTGCAGGATTAGGGGTGCGTCGGCAGATGCTAACGCCACAAACAATGCATGGTCTTGTTTCCCATAACTAGGTATCCCTACTTGTAATCATATTGTTGGCGGAATCTATCGTCGCCTGGAGATCCCCTATATCCTTCCAAATAACTTACAGGGCTCGAATTAAATAAGTCTAGGGGAATTATAACGGTCCCTGAGTTCTGGAAAATTAAGGAAGGAAAATACAGAAAGTTAAATGAATAGGGTGAATCCCCGGAAATTTCCTAAAGAAATTCAGAAAACAATCAAAGTCAACTTTGTTAATTTAACTCAAATCAACTTCAATGAACAATCTTTAGTCTACCCAAGAAGTTAAATTTGATAGGATGAAATCGATAAATGGAGTTTCTAAATAACAACTGTATTGATAAATATTGTTAGGAATTTTAACAATTTTAAATTAAGAAACAAAAGAAACAATTAATAGTTCATCATACACCACAAAGTTTCACAAATAGTCAATAACACTCAGCTTTACGATATACGGAATGTGTCCAACTGCAGCTTCTCTGGGAGGAATGTACAAAGCTCTGACTGCGACTGTTATAGTCCTCGCCTAACTGCGACATTCATCCGTGAGATCTCGGTTGTTCATTCTATACCGTCTGGTTCCCAATTCACAAGGGAACAGCTCACGATCCACAAGTAACAGTGATGGTGGTTCACAATCCACAGGTAACAGTGATGGTGGTTCACAATCCACAGGTAACAGTGATGGTGGTTCACAATCCACAGGTAACAGGCATACAGGAAACGGGAATACGGGAGCACGGGAACCTGCGGAATACATCATTCAGCCCTGTGTTGAGCATTATGTCGACACATCTGGAGCAGGTGGAGGTGTTGCGGTGTCTGTGGTGTTTGTCAGAGTTAAAAGAAAGAAAGATCAAGGTTCATATGTTGTCTTTCTCTACAAGTAAATCAAAATTATACATCTCCACCCTATTATAATATGTTGGTTTATACCTATCTAATTTATGGCACGATCATATAAAACTTGACATAATTAAGCGGACACACATTCGCCTGCGGATTGGACAGTTATTAGTTCGAGTCTCAAAACCCAGGTCGACTTCGCCTTAACGGACACCAGGTATAGTAATGGGAAGTAAAGGCGGCAGGTGTGATGTTGACCACATCAACACCTAGGTACCACTTGGTCTATAAAACATAGGCCAACCCGATATGCCTACAAAGCTGACGACTTTTACTCAAATTATATGTTGCATAATATAATAAACATAAGCAATGTAATGTATACCCGACTGATGATACCACATGGCACAGGATCATGGTTTCTACTATAAGATCTTTACGCAAGTAGACCGAATGAATATAAGAGTGACAGAGGGAAGAAGGGTTCGCTATTGAATAGTCCTAACGGGGAATAGTAACTTTAAGAACGTCGTAATATGTAAGGACTAGTGAATTGTCCAACGGACAAGTATCAAGGTTGATGAAGTTACGGAATATTTATACAATGGTAGAATATAGAATAGCGGGATCTCAATAAAATATTTTAGGATACAGCTAAGGCTTATAGGGGATCTCAGCTACTCCCTACCATTATAAATCTCACCTGAAATAGTATATGGTATTATTATTGTGGGTGTTAGGCCGATGGTATGGCTGGCAATCGTTCTGTGTTGTGACGAAATTAGATCTCCTAGTAACACCACAAAACGTCATAAATTATGTGCGCCTTCGTACCTTTTTATTCTTTTAGCGTCTTATGTTTAAATATATTTATTTTACGTGCGCAATTCTTTTAACTAAAACTTGCAATTAACTCTTGCCGGACTGAAATATTTCTCCCGTTTTGTCACACTACTGACAAAGTCTAACTGCTATCCTAAATATATCTACTAAATGAGATCTATATGAACTAATTACAGCTCACACAGTAAAGTATTAAACACATTTAGTCAAACACTGGACGGTACGACTTACAGCTAACATTTATCACGCTACATTTCTAAAAGTCACTACAACTTGTCAGTGAACTGGCACAATCTAACGGTCTGGTCAAAACCCGTCCACGTCACACAAGTCTTCTGCCAAGAGTCCGAGTCCAGAGTCCCGTTCTGTGTTTTGCACAGACGTTTTGTTGAGATTCCCGAGTTCACTGTAGGGGACACTTGGTGAAGTCCATTGACGTTCAGCGAGTCTCGTTCAGCTAACACAGATTTCTCCGTGTATCGGCCTGTTTAAAACATGTCCTGAGTTTATATTGGGTA
This sequence comes from Candidula unifasciata, assembly GCA_905116865.2. Classification (NCBI taxonomy): domain Eukaryota; kingdom Metazoa; phylum Mollusca; class Gastropoda; order Stylommatophora; family Geomitridae; genus Candidula; species Candidula unifasciata. Next base: position 239,762 of record CAJHNH020000066.1, on the reverse strand, counting down.
AAGGTAAAGTCGGGAGATGTGAACCAGCATCATTGCACACGATTATAAACCATTAGTGCTCTGCTACCAGTACGGACAGCTGAGAAACTGTCCGCTTGTGTCGACGTCCGCGCGAAACTCCGTAGCTACAGCGACGTTCCTTCATTTACCACAGAGTGTTAACTCTGGTACCCATTACCTAGAGGCTGGGTGAACCTCGAGAACCGCCCGGATTCAAACACCTGCCGTGGGTTGTAGCGAGTCGCAGCTAGATTTGAAAGCGAGTCTTCTATCGACTGCGCTAACGCGGCTCATTTTTAGGGTTAGCGGTCACAAGCTACAGCCTGTGTTTTATAAACATCACACTGAACTGTCCCATAACCAAGACGACCCCTGACAATACGTCTTATGATTTCTTTGTTCGTCCCAGGCCTGCTTAATCTCTCTAGTTCCCATTTTAATGCCTGTTTAGCGATTCTCTGCTGGTTTCCTGTGATGTGGCCACAGTAGCGCCATCTTTTATCTTATAACTGTTGATTTTAGGGGTTGCCCTGACATTTATCTTAAATTCCTCTCTTTTGAATTCGTTCAATTTTATTTTCATCACTAGATAAATATTTTGTAAAATTATAATATAAAAATCGAAATTAAATACATTGTTTCAAATACAGGCATCATCATCATCACCATAAACCCCTTCTGCCGTTGAGCGGCGTGGGGAGGAATAATTTGCGATCCAGTGCACGTTGGCTGCCACTGGATAATGTAATGCGTGAGGGCGTAGAGTGTTTTTAATGTTGTCGATCTATGTTTTCCGCTACCGTCCTCTTGTTCTTGTTGCTGATCTTCTGAGATGTGGTGTGATGATATTTGATCTTGCTGCATTCTAACGAGATGGCCAAACCACTTGATCTGCTGTTTCTCGATGAATCTAGTACAAGGTGTCGTTTCCACAATTTGCCTGACAGTTTCATTATTAACGCGATCGCGGATGGTTAGGTTGGCTGCTTTTCTCAGGCACCTCATCTCGCAGGTGGTGATTTTGCGTATATGGGCTTTAGATAGTGTCCATGTTTGGCACTCGTAGCTTAATGTTGAAATGGATATGCTATTAATAATCTGTCTCTTTGCACTCATAGTTATGCTTGGATGTCTTAATAATGGTGACAATTGGTATTTAAGTGCACTTGGTTTCTGACATCTGGTTTCTATTTCCCTGTCAATTCTACCATTTTCTGTGATTATACTTCCTAGATATTTAAACTCCCTAACTTGATTCAGGGCACAACCATTTAGCTGTATGTGTAGTGGGACAGGGGTTCTACTAACTTGCATTGTTTCGGTTTTGTTTACATTGTTCTTCGTGATGTATTTACTAAAATACAGGCAATTCCCCGAAAAAAAATATGTACTCGTCTAAGTTTAGACCGGAAATTCCCCGAACAAGTCAATGCTATTTAAGACAGAACTGGAAAGGTTAGTACGTATGGTCTTAAATCGCTACAGGACGAACGCTGTTGTTAAAGAGAGATAGACGTGCGTGTAACTGATGGCTGGAGACACGACAACGACCGAGGAGGACATGTCGACAGCAACAAACGTGAGCAGTAAATACAAAACAGTGGAACTCCCCCGATTGAGTCATCACGTGACGGAAGTGACGTCACTAAGTCGTCTGCTGCAGCAACAGGGAGTCGTCCCCGCCTTGGACACTCTGTTTTGGTTCTTCTGGTCGGACTTTGTCTCTTGTTCTCGTTAGCTGGTGTGTTGTCTTTGGTTTGATGGTCACAGACTTGTGATTAAACCCAGCAAGGAGAAGATGGCAAGTAGTGTCGGCAAGTTTGTGCCGTGGTCGGGAGAGCTGAGTTGGGTCATGTGGCTACAGTTTCATGGATTTGTTGTTGTTGTGTGCTTGCTACAGCTGACCGTCTTAGAAGGGGCCGATGCCGACACGATACCCACAACAGACACTGGTAACTATCTTCTAGATATCTGATGCTTCTGACTTGTGTATTTCCCCATAATCAATCGTTATTTTGTTGTCACGGAAATCAGATTTAACAGCCCAGACCCCCCGACAAGTTTTGTTTTACGCCAATAAATGAAGATTTGTATTCTGGAACTTTCAAGTCATTGAGTGGTCGAAGTTTGAGAATTCAACTAAATAAATGCTGATGATAGCCTGTTCGTGCCTGCCAAGTTCTGCACATGGACAATCAATTGCTTGTCTTCAATCGCAAGCTGTTTTCATATTCATTTGTCATCGGGCAGCCCAGTGAGGTTCTAGTTTCGTCTGAAGCTGTGTCCGTCACCCAGCTTCTCAGAACCACTTCTATAGTGTGTAGTGAATGCAGTCATAGTAGCCAGCTGGGCTTAGCTGTGATTAGACTCTCATTCTGGCACCACCTTGCACCTGAAGGTGTGTAGCTTTCAGATCTGCCTAATTCAGTTTGTGGTCATATTTCAGCTATAGCTTTCTTCTGTCACAGAACTTTGTCTGTAGCTTTAAGAGGTCCCGTGTGTTAGTGATTGGACTGTTCTTCTGTGTGTAGTTTTAGTTGTTGGACTGAGTTATGAGTAACATTATCTTAACAGCACTCCAGACGCATCCATAGGTGCTGAGATTCAGCCTTTAACATATTCCTCAGCGTGGCATGGTTATTGGTGCTAGTCCTGTTCTGGTTGACAAAACTGTTCTGTTTGTCCGGTGTGTTTCTCATGCTTGACTGTGCCACTCTTTACTCCCAGATCTGGTATATTTACAGTGATGCAGTGATGTGGACATGTTGCTTCCAAATTCATTAGAACATCCTATCTCTATGATGGCATTGACAATGTCTGTGTGATCCATCGGTCGGCCATTTGCAGTTAATGTGCTACTTACAAGTCTACAGCCTGTGTTCTTTGTGTAATTTTAGTGATTGGATTGTGATCTTCTGTGTAATTTTAGTGATTGGACTGTTTTCTTCTGTGTAGTTTTAGTGATTGGACTGTTTTCTTCTGTGTGTAGTTTTAGTGATTAGACTGTTTTCTTGTGTGTGTAGTTTTAGTTATTAGACTGTTTCCTTTTGTGTAGTTTTAGTGATTGGACTGTTTTCTTCTTCCTGTGTAGTTTTAGTGATTAGACTGTTTTCTTCTGTGTGTAGGTTTAGTGATTAGACTGTTTCCTTTTGTGTAGTTTTAGTGATTGGACTGTTGTTTTTTTCTGTGTAGTTTTATTATTGTAGTTTTCTCCTGTGTAGTTTTAGAGATTGGACTGTTTTCTTCTGTGTAGTTTTAGTGATTGGGCTGTTTTTTTTCTATGTGTAGTTATCCATCTTGTTTTAGAGAAGAGTAAGTTAGTCTGCTTGTTGTGTGTTGTCTTCCTTCTTGTTTAAGAGAACAATGTCCATGCAGTAATGTAGCAAACAATATCCTGTTTAACTCCTCTGGGTTATCTTCTTTTTTTCTATTTATTTTTGCTGTAAACTCCTGCGGAAAGTTTTAGTTGTTTGTCCACTTCTGGACTGCAGTCCTGTTCCAGAACCTGAGTGTTGCCTGTGCACCCTTTTGACAGATTTGACTAAATTTATGCAGACTGTTGGTTCCTTGCCTCTCAGGCAGATGCACTCTGACTTTGAAGGAAGCCCCCAATTAGTTGACTCTTACGACATGCTTTTGGGTAGGCAGTGAGTCTATTCTTGTTTTTCCTATAATAGGGCCTGGAACCCACACAGGTCGTCTGGGTCATAATTGGGATGTATAGAATTTGTCCTGTTTCAGTAATGATGTTTATGCTTATCAATTATTACATTACATAGCTAGTAAAGGTCTTATCTCGGAAATTAAAATTTTTTCGCCAGGAAAGCAAATTAGCGGGAGGCATGATGCCAGGAAAGACAGGCAGGTGATGGGCACAAAATACAAGAGACACCTTAGGAAAGTACACGAGGTGGGAGATCTGTCAAGAGACAAGTTTCTTTCAGGTCAGGATGAGATGATAGCGATGTTCCGCACAGGGTCTGCTACATGATGAGTTTTGTCCTCGAGATAATTGAATATTTATGTGTTTAAGCAGTCCTTAATAATAAGAGAGAATAGTTTGATGTACATAAGGAAATAATATGTCAAAACATTATTTAATTTCAGTGACATCACTTCCTAGCAATGACACTGCTATACAAAACATCACTGCCCGGCCGGAGGGACACACAGAAGAGATTAACACAGGTGAGTACCTTCTTCTTCTCTAGTCCTGTTCTTCTACCTTTGAGCATCAGCTTTTGGAGAGATATGGGTTGCAAGCTCTGGTATTTACAGCCTTGTGTATTCCTTCTATCCTCATTTGTGTGGTCGACCACTAGCTCTGGTGCCACTGTGCTTGCGCAAAAGAGCTCTCTGTGGTACCCTATCTGGTGGTAGTCGTGTCAAATGTCCGAATCACTTCATCTGTGGTACCCTATCTGGTGGTAGTCGTGACACATGTCCGAATCACTTCATCTGTGGTACCCTATCTGTTGGTAGTCGTGTCAAATGTCCGAATCACTTCATCTGTGGTACCCTATCTGGTGATAGTCGTGACACATGTCCGAATCACTTCATCTGTGGTACCCTATCTGGTGGTAGTCATGACACATGTCCGAATCACTTCATCTGTGGTACCCTATCTGGTGGTAGTCGTGACACATGTCTGAATCACTTCATCTGTGGTACCCTATCTGGTGGTAGTCGTGACATGTCCGAATCACTTCATCTGTGGTATCCTATCTGGTGGTAGTCGTGACACATGTCTGAATCACTTCATCTGTGGTATCCTATCTGGTGGTAGTCGTGACACATGTCTGAATCACTTCATCTGTGGTACCCTATCTGGTGGTAGTCGTGACACATGTCTGAATCACTTCATCTGTGGTACCCTATCTGGTGGTAGTCGTGACATGTCCGAATCACTTCATCTGTGGTATCCTATCTGGTGGTAGTCGTGACACATGTCTGAATCACTTCATCTGTGATACCCTATCTGGTGGTAGTCATGACACATGTCCGAATCACTTCATCTGTGGTACCCTATCTGGTGGTAGTCATGACACATGTCCGAATCACTTCATCTGTGGTACCCTATCTGGTGGTAGTCATGACACATGTCCGAATCACTTCATCTGTGGTATCCTATCTGGTGATAGTCGTGACATGTCTGAATCACTTCATCTGTGGTATCCTATCTGGTGGTAGTCATGACACATGTCCGAATCACTTCATCTGTGGTACCCTGTCTGATGGTAGTCATGACACATGTCCGAATCACTTCATCTGTGGTACCCTATCTGGTGGTAGTCGTGACATGTCTGAATCACTTCATCTGTGGTACCCTATCTGGTGGTAGTCGTGACACATGTCTGAATCACTTCATCTGTGGTACCCTATCTGGTGGTAGTCGTGACATGTCTGAATCACTTCATCTGTGGTACCCTATCTGGTGGTAGTCGTGACATGTCTGAATCACTTCATCTGTGGTATCCTATCTGGTGGTAGTCATGACACATGTCCGAATCACTTCATCTGTGGTACGATATCTGGTGATAGTCGTGACACATGTCCGAATCACTTCATCTGTGGTACCCTATCTGGTGGTAGTCGTGACATGTCCGAATCACTTCATCTGTGGTACCCTATCTGGTGGTAGTCATGACTTGTCCAAATCACTTCATCTGTGGTACGATATTTGGTGGTAGTCGTGACATGTCTGAATCACTTCATCTGTGGTACCCTATCTGGTGGTAGTCGTGACATGTCTGAATCACTTCATCTGTGGTATCCTATCTGGTGGTAGTCGTGTCAAATGTCCGAATCACTTCATCTGTGGTACCCTATCTGGTGGTAGTCGTGACATGTCTGAATCACTTCATCTGTGGTACCCTATCTGGTGGTAGTCGTGACACATGTCCGAATCACTTCATCTGTGGTATCCTATCTGGTGGTAGTCGTGACACATGTCCGAATCACTTCATCTGTGGTATCCTATCTGGTGGTAGTCGTGACATGTCCGAATCACTTCATCTGTGGTACCCTATTTGGTGGTAGTCGTGACATGTCTGAATCACTTCATCTGTGGTACCCTATCTGGTGGTAGTCGTGACATGTCTGAATCACTTCATCTGTGGTATCCTATCTGGTTGTAGTCGTGACATGTCCGAATCACTTCATCTGTGGTACCCTATCTGGTGGTAGTCGTGACATGTCTGAATCACTTCATCTGTGGTATCCTATCTGGTGGTAGTCGTGACATGTCCGAATCACTTCATCTGTGGTACCCTATTTGGTGGTAGTCGTGACATGTCCGAATCACTTCATCTGTGGTATCCTATCTGGTGGTAGTCGTGACACATGTCCGAATCACTTCATCTGTGGTACGATATCTGGTGGTAGTCGTGACATGTCTGAATCACTTCATCTGTGGTATCCTATCTGGTGGTAGTCGTGACACATGTCCGAATCACTTCATCTGTGGTATCCTATCTGGTGGTAGTCGTGACATGTCTGAATCACTTCATCTGTGGTACCCTATCTGGTGGTAGTCGTGACATGTCCGAATCACTTCATCTGTGGTACGATATCTGGTGGTAGTCATGACACATGTCCGAATCACTTCATCTGTGGTACCTTATCTGGTGGTAGTCGTGACATGTCTGAATCACTTCATCTGTGGTATCCTATCTGGTGGTAGTCATGACACATGTCCGAATCACTTCATCTGTGGTACCCTATCTGGTGGTAGTCGTGACACATGTCCGAATCACTTCATCTGTGGCACCTTGATCTAGTTTAGTGATGGTTCCATCCCAACTTAATTCCTAATATTATTATTTCTGATCCTGTCTTTTCTAACAACATTTGGAATTCGTTGTAGACATGTCATTTCTTTTTCAGTTATGTTTTTCTTTTTTCTTAATAATGTCCATGTTTGGCCTGTGAGTGTCACGTGATAAAATGTAGCAATCGTTTTTATGTCTGATTAAGCGCTTTGACTTCAGGACAGTTCTGCAAATTAGTTAAATGCAATGTTCAAAGTAATATCAGTGTAGTTTCATGAGTGTGTCTTCAATGAAATTTTCGGACTGGGTCTTGATTGAAATCCCATAAGCCTGTATTGAATTAAATCCCGTGAGTGGGACTTGAAATAACCTTTTGGAGACGACGTAGAAGATTTATCGGCCAAAAACAAAATAGCCAAAAAGATGACTAGGCGAATCGGTCGGCCCTGAATAATATAACCCTGAGATTGGCTGGCAGGTTTTGGCACCAGCATATCAGATTGCTTGTCACATTTCTTGTGCACATGGGCTGTTCAATGACAGCTTTCAAGAACGTTTGATGTGCTCTGTAATTTAACATTGATTTTTGTGTGTGGGGTTACTTATGGCCAACAATAGGAACAGAAACGTAGCAGGAGGCAGGAAAATGAGTAGAACCATGTGACAGAAGGGCCTCCAAGGGCCTTACTTCCCAAAACACAAGTGTTAGAACGTATTCAGGCTTTATCCATCAAAATATTCACCCACATTTTTTAGGTTAGTCATGTTTGTTCTCCAGTTTAAAAAATGCTTGCATAAATTATGCAAATCAGAATTTGAATAAATGTTAAGATTTCAGTTTGATTTATAAATATTTTATTAGCTCATTCAATTTCCTACAAAAATAAATAGTTTTTGTATATGTTAATTATACTGTCTTTTTTAGCATTGAAACTCTAGAAAGGCTCCGTCTCCAAAGGTTTAAATCTGCTGGCATTATCTGGAATAAAGTTCTATGTCAATGACTTGAATGTAATTCTGTTTTTGTCTTGAATAAAGGTCTGTAAGTTTGGCTTCAAGTTCTGTGACAGATCTGAGTGAAATAAGTTAGTGGGATTGGTGCTGTGTGAAAGATCTGAGTAAAATAACTTAGTGGGGTTGGGGCTGTGTGACAGATCTGAGTGAAATTACTTAGTGGGATTGGTGCTGTGTGACAGATTTGAGTAAAATTACTTAGTGGGATTGGTGCTGTGTGACAGATTTGAGTGAAATTACTTAGTGGGATTGGAGCTGTGTGACAGATCTGAGTGATGTTCCTGAAACAAGATTTGAATGGAGTTGTGTGTGTCTTGAATGAAGCAGAACACCTGCTTCCAGTAACTGACAATGTCCACATGGTGTATGTTTTCTGCCAACAGGTACGGTGGTTGCAGTCTCCATTATCTGTATACTGTTGTGCATTACTATTATTGTCGCTGTCTACTTCTTCAGAAGAAAAAGACAGTAAGTCTCATTCTGTGATTTGTTTACACTGCTTGTCTGATGTTCTAGATGATATTTTAAGACAGGGTACCTGGAATAGAGAAATTAGTCACTTTGGGAGATCACTAGGTCAAAGAAGACAGTGTGGGAGATCACTAGGTCAAAGAAGACAGTGTGGGAGATCACTAGGTCAAAGAAGACAGTGTGGGAGCTCAATAGGTCAAAGAAGACAGAGTGGGAGATCACTAGGTCAAAGAAGACAGTGTGGGAGATCACTAGGTCAAAGACGACAGTGTGGGAGATCACTAGGTCAAAGAAGACAGTGTGGGAGCTCACTAGATCAAAGAAGACAGTGTGGGAGCTCAATAGGTCAAAGAAGACAGTGTGGGAGATCACTAGGTCAAACAAGACAGTGTGGGAGCTCAATAGGTCAAAGAAGACAGTGTGGGAGATCACTAGGTCAAAGAAGACAGTGTGGGAGATCAATAGGTCAAAGAAGACACTGTGGGAGATCTCTAGGTCAAAGACGACAGTGTGGGAGATCACTAGGTCAAAGACGACAGTGTGGGAGATCACTAGGTCAAAGACGACAGTGTGGGAGATCACTAGGTCAAAGAAAACAGTGAGGAAGATCACTAGGTCAAAGACGGCAGTGTGGGAGATCACTAGGTCAAAGATGACAGTGTAGGAGATCACTAGGTCAAAGAAGACAGTTTGGGAGATCACTAGGTCAAAGAAGACAGTGTGAGAGCTCAATAGGTCAAAGAAGACAGTGTGGGAGATCACTAGGTCAAAGATGACAGTGTGGGAGATCACTAGGTCAAAGAAGACAGTGTAGGAGATCACTAGGTCAAAGCAGACAGTGAAAGATGCCGAAAGCTTCAACATTTGGGGAACAATTAATAGTACACACTGAGTGGTAGCAACTTCATCAAGCTCTCAGGTGACCGGGCAGATTGTAGAGTCATGATCAGTAGTCTGTCTGCAGGCCTCCCGTCTCAACAACCAATGTCATATTCAGTGTTGTCCTCATTCATCATTTCTATATCCTAGAACTGAGGTCAGTTAACAACCAACATCACAGTATATATATATATATATATATATATATATATATATAAATCAATGTTTGTGTGTTTGTTTGTCCCTTATAGACTCGGAAACTACTGAACCGATTTAGCTGAAATTTTCAGGATATGTTTGTTTTGATACCAGATGTTGAACCATCATGGTTTGAAATTCAACCTATCATTGTTAGAGATAGGTGACCACAATTTAAGCAAAAATATTCGAAACTAATATTTAAATTGTTAGTGACATCTAATTATAGCCACGTTAGTAATTGCGCATGCGCCTTAGTCAGAACGCAAGACTTCCGCCATTTGCCGGCGAGTTATGTGCAGCCAACGCCTTCTCTAATAGTAGGTCGTGGTACAGCAAACAAGACTATCTCTATATTTGCCACAATAACCATATTAAACACAATTTCTATTTTTTTTTCAAACAACCTTCGATTGGGAAAGGGGGGGGGGGGCATCAAGGACTATCTCGACGTCAGCGCAGACTTTGACTGCGACATTAACTTCATTAACCGTGTTAGACACGTGCCATTTCTATTGTTGTGCCGTTTCATTAATATATCTGGAGTATCTGTCTATGAGAAAACAGTTGCCTGAGGTTTTTGAGTTGTGTTATAATTGGGACACAGTAGTAGGGACACACATCTCTAATAGTTCAGTTCTCTTTTCGTTGCTCCGATAAAGTGGCTACTTGGTCGAATGGTTAGTACACTGGGTTCCTGTGCGGGAGACCAGGGTTCGAATCCGCAGTAGTTAAATTTTTTTTTTTTACCCCGGACTAAAATAATATTCTCATCTGCTCTGTCGTGGTGACAGCACTAGCCATGTTGCCCTTAATACTTAAAAAAAAAAGACAAGTAAATGGGTAAAAAATAATATCCTCATCTGCTCTGTCGTGGTGACAGCACTAGCCATGTTGCCCTCAATACTAAAAAAAAAAAGACAAATAAATGGGTAAAAAAATGGGTTTAAAAAAAAAGACAATAAATGGGTAAACCATTTGATAATTAATTTGACGATTTCGCATACTTATGATTGCATTTTTAAACTTTCCGATTGCATGGTTACGCTGAAATTTCATAGCTTTCCATTTATTTTCATTTAGATTTAGTTGTTTCATCTGCGTTGGAATTTTAAGCTGTGCTGTTTACCATAGCGTTCATTTCCTAATTATGGTGTTTTTTTTCCTGTTTTCATTTGCTTTTCAAGTGTGTTTTTTTTCTCTCCCAACTACTTCAATGAGGGAAAGAGTTGTCGGTGAATTTAAGGGGGGAGGGGGGGGGGGGGGCAAACTGTTAACTGAGAGAGCTTTAAGTCACAGTAACTGCTTTACCCACTTAAAGTAGCAGCAGCAGTAATAGTTGTGGTTTTGCTGTTACACCGTAGTGCTCTCATTTGAAGACTGCCGGTAAGGTTATGGCGTTCTTCTGTCGGGAAGCGAAATTATACATCCTAACCTGACCAGTCTGTGGCGACAGCACTAGCCATGCGGAACCAAATCTTCTGGCTCACGACTCTCTGTCTACTCCGATGGTAACACAGATAGCAGTGACATTATTTTAGCTACTGTGGTGGTGGTAGTAGTTGTACTGGTACTTGAAGGATGATGTGGTAAATATTACACTAGCCCCATTCACTAACTATTACAATTCCTGCTCCCCATTTTAGTCCGGATGGACAGGGATGTCAATGTCAGTTACAGCAACAACAAAATATCGCCAGGTAATGATTTTCGAATCCTTCGAAGAGGGAGAGAGCAGTAGTCGGTGGAAGAGGGGAGGGGGTAATGACTTAAATTTAAGAGAACTTAAAGAGCTTTACACGTGATTTTCAAGTTCTCATTACCTAATTATATTTTACTAACGCTACCTCCGCTTTTCTATTTTTTACGACTTACTTTGTTATTTACAAGTACAGTTGTAGCTTTACTTCCGTCTCCTATAAAAATACAAACAGCTTTAGCATGTCATAACCAAATAACCATTTTTGTTACTGTGCTAATAACACTATTTAAACGACCACTAATAAAAGACACAATTATAAGGTGCGTGTTCTAAAGTTGGAAAACCAGACTATCTCTATATCTGTGCAGAGATTGATTGCGACATTAACTATAATAGACACGTGCGATTTCCATTGTTTTTCTTTTCCAAAAACCTTTGATGAGGGAGAGAGTAGTAGGTGGATTTAGTTGTGGTGGTGGTGGGGGGGGGGGGGGGGGGGGGGGTGGTGGGGGAAATCAAAGACTATCTCTATATCTGAGCAGACAATGATTGTATTAGACACGTGAGATTTCTATTTTCTTTCATTTCCATTTAGCCAAACTATGCCACAGCAACGCGTGGCCGGGTACAGCTAGTATATATATATATATATATATATATATATATATATATATATATATATATATATATATATATATATATATATATATATATATATATATATATATATATATATATATATATTAAGGCTGTACCGAATAGTGATCTTCACTATTCGGCCGAATACGAATAGTATGACCAACTACTACGCTAAATACGTTGTCTTCCTCTATCCCTCCTTCCACAGATCTTTCCAGTGGTCACCACATGTTCCAATTTCCCTCTTCTTATAACATGGCCGAAAAATGACAACTGTCTACTTCTGATGTTTGTGATTAGTTGTCTTCGGGCTCCCGCCTCTTTCAAAACCATCAGTCTCTTGGCCGTTCGTTCGATGTAATTTAAACGCACCTTTATTTTCTCGTAAGCAGTATCTTCAAATTTGGGCGAAGACACCCTGACAGAACAAAAAATGCATGATCTCTTTCTCGCTCTCTCCCTCACACACTGCAGTTGGCATTTTATGCAGTTTGTACCACGCAACCCGGTCGCAGTGTCCCCTGCTACGACAGATTTAGGCAACAGCAACGATTGTGTTAATGAGAGAGTTATTTCAGTCCATCACAGTGTATGCAGAAACGGGTGTAAGGTTACCACTATTCGTATTCGGCACGACTGCAACTATTCGGCCGAATACCGAATAGTTATTAGGTCCACTGTTCGGCCCCGAAGCGAATATTCGGCACAGCCCTTTATATATATATATATATATTTAAATATATATGTATATATATGTGTGTGTGTATGTGTGTGCACACAGGCTCTGTAGCACCGGCGAGAATCCTGATATTCTTTGGTTAGATTTTTAACTCTAAAATTTTGCCCGGGCAGCATGGTTGGGCTACTCTTTTTTTACGTGTGCAACACAATACACACGGGCATACGATTTGACTACCCAGAATATTGAGGGAATTACTAGAAGTCCAAGTCCACATAAAAAATCCCAGGCTTTGCCAGGGATTGAGCCCGGAATCTTCAGCACTCCAGGCCGTGCAGCCCCTGTGTGTGTGTGTGTATATCAACATGATGTACACATATACACAAGTTCATTTTGTTTGCATACTTCCCTGTTTAATCAGGTAATGTTATAGAACAGTAGTTAAGATGAGCCCCACTGCTTGTATCAGTTGTTGTCTGTAGCCTAGAGTGCTGATTGTTGTCTGTAGCCTAGAGTGCTGGTTGTTGTCTGTGTAGCCTAGAGTGCTGGTTGTTGTCTGTAGCCTAGAGTGCTGGTTGTTGTCTGTAGCCTACAGTGCTGGTTGTTGTCTGTGTAGCCTAGAGTGCTGGTTGTTGTCTGTAGCCTACAGTGCTGGTTGTTGTCTGTAGCCTAGAGTGCTGGTTGTTGTCTGTAGCCTAGAGTGCTGGTTTGTAGCCTAGAGTGCTGGTTGTTGTCTGTAGCCTAGAGTGCTGGTTGTTGTCTGTGTAGCCTAGAGTGCTGGTTGTTGTCTGTAGCCTAGAGTGCTGGTTGTTTTTTGTGTAGCCTAGAGTGCTGGTTGTTGTCTGTAGCCTACAGTGCTGGTTGTTGTCTGTAGCCTAGAGTGCTGGTTGTTGTCTGTAGCCTAGAGTGCTGGTTGTTGTCTGTAGCCTAGAGTGCTGGTTGTAGCCTACAGTGCTGGTTGTTGTCTGTAGCCTAGAGTGCTGGTTGTTATCTGTAGCCTAGAGTGCTGGTTGTTGTCTGTAGCCTAGAGTGCTGGTTGTTGTCTGTGTAGCCTAGAGTGCTGGTTGTTGTCTGTAGCCTAGAGTGCTGGTTGTTGTCTGTAGCCTAGAGTGCTGGTTGTTGCCGCAAGCTCTCACATATGCTGTGGCAGGTTCTCAAGCAAGACATCATCTGCTGGTTATTGCAGGTTCCGCATGATGGACAAGGAGAAAAAGATGCAGATCCAGATGTCCTCGGCTCGCAATGCTGGTGTATACCAGGATCTGACTGTCAGTGTCCCAGGAGACGAGAAGCCTGCAGCAAGTCCTGAACATGAACGACTGAAAGCAGCAGAAGATGTCTGAACTCTCCTGGCTGTTGCTGGAGTGTTGTGGCTGGTATCTGATGTTCTTCTATGTTCACTGTGGGAGTTGTATGTTTGTTTCCTTTGTTGACATTTGCAACCAGACTCTTGAGCCACTCTGTATTACCAGTTGCACACAACTTTTTAATCAATGTTTGTTATTGTTACAAATGTAGTTTCTGTATGTGTACATTATAAAAACAAGTCCGCTAGATCCAGCTGACCAAATGAAAGCCAACCTACCTCATTCAAGTCTCCACTTAAGTAAAGATTCATTCATCCCCCCCCCCCCCCCCCCCCCCCCCCCCCCCCCACCAAAACATTTTTCTTCTTGGCATTCACCTGCTGCAAACTAAAGCAGAAAATTCTGGTTGTTTGTACATCTCTGAACTTGTCTTGTTCTGGAAACTTGAGTGTTGCATGAACATGCATTTTACAGATCTGACTATTTGACTGCAGACTGTTGGCTGGCTCAAAGTGGGGTAACATTTCAGGTGAATCGACAGCAGCAAGCACCAGCTCAGTTGCACACACAGGCATCAATGTAAACATGAGATGTAGCTGCTCTGTCAGAGGCTATGAAACATACAGATGGCATGACACAGAGATGACCACAAAGTTGTCAGAGGCTATGAAACATACAGATGGCATGACACAGAGATGTCCACAAAGTTCTGTCTGAGGCTATAAAACATATAGGCTAGACTGAGATATCCACAGAGTTCTGTCAGAGGCTATAAAACATATAGGCTAGACTGAGATATCCACAGAGTTCTGTCAGAGGCTATAAAACATATAGGCTAGACTGAGATATCCACAGAGTTCTGTCAGAGGCTATGAAACATACAGATGGCATGACACAGAGATGGCCACAGAGTTCTGTCAGAAGCTATGAAACAGATAGGCTAGACTGAGATATCCACAGAGTTCTGTCAGAGGCTATAAAACATATAGGGTAGACTGAGATGGCCACAGAGTTCTGTCAGAGGCTATGAAACATATAGGCTAGAGTGAGATATCCACAGAGTTCTGTCAGAGGCTATAAAACATATAGGGTAATCTGAGATGGCCACAGAGTTCTGTCAGAGGCTATAAAACATACAGATGGCATGACACAGAGATGGCCACAGAGTTCTGTCAGAGGCTGTGAAACATATAGGCTAGACAGAGACATCCACAGAGTTCTGTCAGAGGCTATAAAACATATAGGGTAATCTGAGATGGCCACAGAGTTCTGTCAGAGGCTAAAAAACATACAGATGGCATGACACAGAGATGGCCACAGAGTTCTGTCAGAGGCTGTGAAACATATAGGCTAGACAGAGACATCCACAGAGTTCTGTCAGAGGCTATAAAACATATAGGGTAATCTGAGATGGCCACAGAGTTCTGTCAGAGGCTATAAAACATACAGATGGCATGACACAGAGATGTCCACAGTTCTGTCAGAGGCTATGAAACATATAGGCTAGACTGAGATGTCCACAGAGTTCTGTCAGAGGCTATGAAACATACAGATGGCATGACACAGAGATGGCCACAGAGTTCTGTCAGAAGCTATGAAACATATAGGCTAGACTGAGATGGCCACAGAGTTCTGTCAGAGACTATGAAACATATAGGCTAGACTTAGATGGCCACAGAGGAGGCATTGCATCATTACATTAATTAAAAATACTACTGCGGCCACAGAAACTTCCAGCAGTGAGTCTGAACTTCTGACAGTAAAACTACATATCCTTCCAGAGCCACATGTACTTTACTAGCTTTTACTGTCCCAACAATAAGAAATTAGAACTAGAGGACATCCAAGTAGCTGATAAGAGCCACCTAATTATCAGTGGCTTTAAGTCATTCCCCTAGTTGGGGCTGTACTTCTATGGACACAAGAGGAGAAGGGGTAGAGGAATACATGGGGCCCATTAAAGAAACCCAAGGGAAAGCTACCCTGAGGCTCAGACTTCTGAAAAAACTTACTGGAACAATCTGGGGTGCAGATGCCAACACTGTACAACAAGTAAACACAGGATACGTAGAGACCAAGACTGGAGTATGGCATGAGAGCACACTCCACTGCAGCCAAAACAAACCTGTACAAACTAGACAAAATGCAGAACACTGGTCTCAGAATCAACACTGGAGGTTTGAGAAGCACACCAGTTATTGAGCTAGAGGCAACTTCTGGTCTCCAGAGCTTGAGCCATCAAAGGGAAGAAAAGGTGGGCACTCTTCCGAATACCGGTCCCAAATTATTCACCGTTAAAAAATCCTATTCAGGGCCTCAAGAGGTCATTTTTTAACCCTTAACAGGGCGGTTGGCACGTTGTGTTGTGGTTTACAGCTAGGCTGCGAAATATGCGCCTTTCTCTTGTTCTTGTGGTTCACAGCTAGGCTGCGATAGCGGCGGCGAGATGCTCAATGATAATGTCACGGGTAGGTAAACTTCGTTCTTTTCGTTCGCCCTTGAAAGAATGGTTCTCAGGTTGTGTTGTGGTTTACAGCTAGGCTGCGATATCTGCGCCCTTTGCCCCAAAGCATCCGATTTCAGCAGTCCTAATTAGTCGCCTTTTACAACTTTTATGTGGCAGTGGATCTATTTTTTCTTTCCCCTAAAACATGTGGCCCTGGACCCCGCAAGGGCAGTAATGGGTAATGTAAACAATGGATAAAAAATCATTCACGTCGCTTCAATGGAACGAACTCTATTCCTCCCCAAGCCGCTTAAAAAATGGATCTAAATCTATTCTTTTCCACGTCGCTTCAATTGATCGAAAACGATTCCTCCCCACGGCGCTTAACTTAACGTCTAAAGATTGATATCCAGCGAGCAATAATGGCACAAGTGGACACTGATCATGATGGCCTAAACAGTTTTACTACATAACCTCCTGAGGGATGTTTTTCGGCAGTGAATAATTTGGGACCGGTATTCGGAAGAGTGCCGAAAAGGTGCTTACCCTAACATAAAAATTTGAAGGCTTGAACAACAACCCCATGCTCAGAATAGCAAGCAGCTTAACTAAAAACTGACTGACAAGATAAAGCTTTCACAATCTATCAAAATTGTACTGTGCAAAAAACAGTGACATCCTTTCTAAAGATCCTTCAACATGGGAAATGATCCAGGCATACAGCATAGACCTACAGACTAACTATAGAGTCACAACAATTCCAGGCATAGACAGAAAGGTTGAAGAATGTGACCTAGTACTTCATGCAAATACCCTTGAACATGTCTACAACTGTTATCCAAAACCCGAATGGACACACAAAAACACCGATGGATCATTAGAGGCAGCAGAAAAAATGGAGGAGCTGGATCGGTCATCATGCTGCAAGATGGGACCACTGTTGATACATCATTCCTATAAATAAACATCACGCACCTCTGGAAGACTCAACAAACTTCTCAGCAGAGCTGCAAGCAATTATTGATGCAACCAAAGTGCCAGGTGAGTTGTGTCCCTTTTACAGGACATTGCAGAACCAACCCAGCAGCCCCTGGCTGTTGTGTGATTTTTCTAGGCAAATTTACGTCCAGTAGTTTGCCATTGCTTTCTGGACGGCGGCTTTCTTGATACCACTGTCGAAACCAACGCAAGGCGCATGGCTCGCAGCTGGGATCGAACCCGGCATCACGGCATTATGAAGCGTTCGCATCAACTTAGCCACAAAGCCGACAACCAAAGTGCCTAAGAAAGAAAAATTAAACACAGCAAAATTGTTTCCCTTCGTAACTGCATGTCAGTCCTCCAGGTGACATAGAGATCCACAAGAACAACATGGAGAGAGAACTGACCTGCCAGCTAAACACTCAGAAAAACAAATTGTTTTCCTTCGTAACTGCATGTCAGTCCTCTAGGTGACATAGGGATCCACAAGACAACATGGAGAGAGAACTGACCTGCCAGCTAAACACTCAGAAAAACAAATTGTTTTCCTTCGTAACTGCATGTCAGTCCTCCAGGTGACATAGAGATCCACAAGAACAACATGGAGAGAGAACTGACCTGCCAGCTAAACACTCAGAAAAACAAATTGTTTTCCTTCGTAACTGCATGTCAGTCCTCTAGGTGACATAGGGATCCACAAGACAACATGGAGAGAGAACTGACCTGCCAGCTAAACACTCAGAAAACAATAAAATCGTTCTCCAGTGGATCCTGGCTCAATGCAGCATACCATAAAATGAGCAGACAGACCCACAAAAAATGGAACAAAGGAGAAACAACACACATATTCATTGTCATTACCAGAAATCAAAACACTCACCAAAGGAAAATACAAGGAATTGTGGAAAGAACAAACCAACAGTAAACATCCACAAGACCCCATCAGCAGACTCAACAGTAATTTTCCCATCTACGAAAAGGACACTGCAGGCTTGATTACCCCATGCATAAAATAAATACTGTAAATTCCCCACAGTGTGCCTGTCAGACAAGACCACAAACACCCAAGCACACTCTGCAGACCTGGCCAGTCTACCTGCAGCTTTAAAAAGACACCTAGCCTCAAGAGCAAAGAGTGCAAGCAAGCTGTGGGGAACAGGAAGGACATGCAAGTGTCATGTGAGTTCATACAGGCAACCCACCTGATGGTCTGATCTAAGCATACGAAACTGAACGGAAAGAATAAATGTAGAAGGAAAACTGTAATAATGGAGTTCTTGCATCAGCTCCACAAATAGGTGTCAGTATAAACATTGGATGTGAAAAGCCTTTCTGTAATAATGGAGTTCTTGCATCAGTTCCACAAATAGGTGTCAGTATAAACATTGGATGTGAAAAGCCTTTCTGTAATAATGTTCTTGCATTATCAGTTCCACAAATAGGTGTCAGTATAAACATTGGATGTGAAAAGCCTTTCTGTAATAATAGAGTTCTTGCATCAGCTCCACAAATAGGTGTCAGTATAAACATTGGATGTGAAAAGCCTTTCTGTAATAATAGAGTTCTTGCATCAGCTCCACAAATAGGTGTCAGTATAAACATTGGATGTGAAAAGCCTTTCTGTAATAATGGAGTTCTTGCATCATTTCATCAGCAGACTGTTTTTTTAAATCTCATGTGTAGCTTACAAATTAGTGAATGTCTTTGACAGTTTCATGATACTTGAGTACTAGCGTTCATTGTCCAATGGATGGTTTATTGTTGTCACACCATAGAAAAGATTGGGGCCTCGCTGCATATTTATTCCCAAAGATGGTATCGTAGCCAACCTTTTTTGTGGAGCTGACACATCATTTGTGTTCTGATTTCCTAGTACAGTCTATACAGAAGGCGTTGATGAAGATCTGTGTGTCACCTCTGTACATTTATGCTGGGTGTTCTTGACTCAGTGGAGCCAGGACATTGGAACACTGTTTGTAGACATGGCCGGTTACACAATCATATCTGGTCAAAGTGTGTCTAGCGCTTGGTTAACCTCAGATTTGCTATTTGACTTATTGATTCACAAAATGATGTTTGTCACCAGCATGAACAGTTGTGAAAGCTCTGATGTAGAGAAGACCTGCCATGTCCAGCAACTGTGCCAGTCTTTCGTTTTGGTGAACATGAAATACTTGTCTTCAGTTATCAATAGCCTTTTGCCTTCATTTTGATTTTTGTTTGTAAATTGTTGAGTTTATACTGGGGATTTGCCATGACACATTTGGTGTCAGGCTTTTGTTTCATATTTTACTGACGTAATTCATGCATAGACCATCATTTTCTTGCAGCAGTTTCTGAATCTTTTATGTCATATTTTATTTGTGTACAGACCATGATTCCTTGGTGCCAGTTGTAAATCTTTTAAGTCAAATTTTACTGGCTTATTGAAGTCATATTTTACTGGCTTATTGAAGTCAAATTTTACTGGCTTATTGAAGTCATATTTTACTGGCTTATTGTAATCCAGTACAGACCATGATTTCTTGGTGAAGCTTTCTACAACTTTTATTTTCTGTACTTTCATGATGAACCATTTTGACTTAGTGATTGATGTTGACTTGTAAGCTGACAATCTGCGTGCAGTTAAATGTTTATGAAATCCAGGCAAGTGAGACTACTAGGCTGGGTAGACAAGATGGTCGTGACAGAGAGACAAAAAGGGTGTACACCCAAAAGTTCTGTTCTTGGGGAGAAACAGAGAGAGAGAGAGAGAGTGGAAAGGGGGGTGGGGCATCTGAAAGTTGAGACTCAAGATAGTGTCTGACAGTGTGCATGTGAAGGGAGAAGTTAACTGTTGGCAGGTGCAGGAGGGGATGAGAAAGGGAGACATGAGGTGATGGAGATCACATCTGTAGAAAAGACTTCAGTATCCAGAAGTTACTGAGCATCTGAGAGAGACTTGTGCTGGAAGAAAACAGCTTCACAAGTTCTGATGGCCTAGAATGACTAAGAGAGAAAGTGTCTGTATTCTTGTCAGTCTGAAAGTCATCATGACCGTATCTCTGAAAGATAGACTGGAAGCCATGACTCCCGTTCCGACTCATACATTGTGTACTCATTCAGGCCAGTAACAAATTTAACATACTTTATTTGTGTCATTGAACAAATACAAAATGCATACCTTTTAACGTGTCTGTAACTAATTTAATGATGTGATATGTCAGTGAATTACTGTCACATGCTGTGTAATGTCAGAGAACCAGTGTGTTCGTTGACCTGGTCAAGTTTCTGTCTATGATGTCCCAGTTTGTTGGCCTGGTCAAGTTTCTGTATATGGATGCACCAGTATGTTGACCTGGTTAAGTTCCTGTGTATGATGTCCCAGTTTGTTGGCCTGGTCAAGTTTCTGTATATGGATGCACCAGTATGTTGACCTGGTTAAGTTCCTGTGTATGATGTCCCAGTTTGTTGGCCTGGTCAAGTTCCTGTATATGGATGCACAAGTATGTTGACCTGGTTAAGTTCCTGTGTATGATGTCCCAGTTTGTTGACTGGGGCAAGTAATTGTGTGTGTGTGAAATGTGCTGCAGCTGTAAGAGATATGAAGACAGGTCCAAGAGAACACACAACTGTCCCCACTCCACTGCTGGCTGATCTGTGCTAACAGATGCCCAGACTGTCACCACTCCACTGCTGGCTGATCTGTGCAAACAGATGCCCAGACTGTCACCACTCCACTGCTGGCTGATCTGTGCAAACAGATGCCCAGACTGTCACCACTCCACTGCTGGCTGATCTGTGCAAACAGATGCCCAGACTGTCACCACTCCACTGCTGGCTGATCTGTGCAAACAGATGCCCAGACGGTCAGCATGCCTCTCTCTTGCCTACAGTGGTAACAAAGGAAGCTGTGGACACTACGATGTGGACTGTTATGTCCCTCGGGACAATGTCATTGGCACATATGACACAAACAACTCAGACATACTTTGATGTCAGGGTAGGCATTTAATACCAGTTATATTTTACATGAAGTTAGTCACCACATGAGTTCTCTCCTACAACCATAACTACTGGAGCAAATGGTTTCTGTCCTCATGCTGTCTACAAGGCTAGCATGCATGCAAATACAGAGCATCATGTACCTCTACTTGACTGGGTTGACTAATGCAGATTCCCACAGCTCTGATGGCTTTTGTCTACCTGATGACTTTCCTCCTGGCAGTTTACACACAGCCTTCCTCAATTCTTTTAACAGTGTGTTGATAAATTGTATGTGTGTGTGTATGTGTTTTAGGGTGTGATATTCATGACGCTATTGTCTGGATGTAATGTACCGTCCTGTATAATTCTTCATCCTGTCCTCCAGCCAATCACAGCTCTAACTTATCCTCTGTGCAGGTTCTCAGCTGCCTGGCAACCACACTGCTGGTAAGCTTTCACTGACCATCTCACATCAATGTCTAATCTATCAATCAGAACCACAGGTTGGCTGTGCCAGCCATTTACAGTCTCTCACACAGAACCACACACTGGCAGCACCAGTTACTTACAGTCTCTCACACAGAACCACACACTGGCAGTAACAGTTACTTACAGTCTCTCACACAGAACCACACACTGGCAGTGCCAGTTACTTACAGTCTTTCCCACACAACCACACACTGGCAGTGCCAGTTACTTACAGTCTTTCCCACACAACCACACACTGGCAGTGCCAGTTACTTACAGTCTCTCACACAGAAGCACACACTGGCAGTGCCAGTTACTTACAGTCTCTCACACAGAACCACACACTGGCAGTGCCAGTTACTTACAGTCTCTCACACAGAAGCACACACTGGCAGTGCCAGTTACTTACAGTCTCTCACACAGAACCACACACTGGCAGTGCCAGTTACTTAGTCTCTCACACAGAACCACACACTGGCAGTGCCAGTTACTTAGTCTCTCACACAGAACCACACACTGGCAGTGCCAGTTACTTAGTCTCTCACACAGAACCACACACTGGCAGTGCCAGTTACTTAGTCTCACACACAGAACCACACACTGGCAGTGCCAGTTACTTAGTCTATCACACAGAACCACACACTGGCAGCGCCAGCTACTTACAATCTCTCACACAGAACCACACACTGGCAGCACCAGCTACTTACAATCTCTCACACAGAACCACACACTGGCAGTGCCAGTTACTTACAGTCTCTCACACAGAAGCACACACTGGCAGTGCCAGTTACTTACAGTCTCACACACAGAACCACACACTGGCAGTGCCAGTTACTTACAGTCTCTTACACAGAACCACACACTGGCAGCACCAGTTACTTACAGTCTCTCACACAGAACCACACACTGGCAGTGCCAGTTACTTAAGTCTCTCACACAGAACCACACACTGGCAGTGCCAGTTACTTACAGTCTCTCACACAGAACCACTCACTGGGAGTGCCAGTTACTTACAGTCTCTCACACAGAACCACACACTGGCAGTGCCAGTTACTTACAGTCTCTCACACAGAACCACACACTGGCAGTGCCAGTCACTTAGTCTCTCACACAGAACCACACACTGGCAGCACCAGTTACTTACAGTCTCTGACACAGAACCACACACTGGCAGCACCAGTTACTTACAGTCTCTCACACAGAACCACACACTGGCAGTGCCAGTTACTCAGTCTCTCACACAGAACCACACACTGGCAGTGCCAGTTACTTACAGTCTCTCACACAGAACCACACACTGGCAGTGCCAGTTACTTACAGTCTCTCACACAGAACCACACACCGGCTGTGCCAGTTACTTACAGTCTCTCACACAGAACCACACACCGGCTGTGCCAGTTACTTACAGTCTCTCACACAGAACCACACACCGGCTGTGCCAGTTACTTACAGTCTCTCACACAGAACCACACACCGGCTGTGCCAGTTACTTACAGTCTCTCACACAGAACCACACACCGGCTGTGCCAGTTACTTACAGTCTCTCACACAGAACCACTCACTGGCAGTGCCAGTTACTTACAGTCTCTCACACAGAACAACACACTGGCAGTGCCAGTTACTTACAGTCTCTCACACAGAACCACACACTGGCAGTGCCAGTCACTTAGTCTCTCACACAGAACCACACACTGGCAGCACCAGTTACTTAAGTCTCTGACACAGAACCACACACTGGCAGCACCAGTTACTTACAGTCTCTCACACAGAACAACACACTGGCAGTGCCAGTTACTTACAGTCTCTCACACAAAACCACACACTGGCAGTGCCAGTTACTTACAGTCTCACACAGAACCACACACTGGCAGTGCCAGTCACTTAGTCTCTCACACAGAACCACACACTGGCAGTGCCAGTTACTAACAATCTCTCACACAGAACCACACACTGGCAGCACCAGCTACTTACAATCTCTCACACAGAACCACACACTGGCAGCACCAGTTACTTACAATCTCTCACACAGAACCACACACTGGCAGCACCAGTTACTTACAATCTCTCACACAGAACCACACACTGGCAGTGCCAGTTACTTACAATCTCTCACACAGAACCACACACTGGCAGCACCAGTTACTTACAGTTTCTCACACAGTACCACACACTGGCAGTGCCAGTTACTTACAATCTCTCACACAGAACCACACACTGGCAGCACCAGTTACTTACAGTCTCTCACACAGAACCACACACTGGCAGCACCAGTTACTCACAGTCTCTCACACAGAACCACACACTGGCAGCACCAGTCACTTAGTCTCTGACACAGAACCACACACTGGCAGTGCCAGCCACCCACATAACAGAAATGATGTGTTTCCCCAACATCGGCAGAGAGCACTCAGTACCAATCCTGCCGGGTACTGGCCACCCCATGCTCGCCTTTATACCGGAACTCCTTGCCGTCCTGGTTGTATTTGTAGACATGCTTCACTTTGAAGTACTCTGAACTCAGTTGGTATGTCTGCAGGATACGCCTGGTTTCATTCTGTACTGTTTCCTTGTCCATCTTCCAAATGTCTTCTGAGGGGTTGTCCTCCACCAACTTCACCTG
This sequence comes from Candidula unifasciata, assembly GCA_905116865.2. Lineage (NCBI taxonomy): Eukaryota > Metazoa > Mollusca > Gastropoda > Stylommatophora > Geomitridae > Candidula > Candidula unifasciata. Next base: position 215,622 of record CAJHNH020000066.1, on the reverse strand, counting down.
CCAGTTAGTAAGGCAACATCATTATCTGACGACAGCAGCACATAGTGACAGCAGCAGTAGCTGGGCAGTAACAGAAGCAGTAGTGTGACAGTAACAGAAGCGTGACAGTAACAGAAGCAGTAGCTGGGCAGTAACAGCAGCAGTAGTGTGACAGTAACAGAAGCAGTAGCTGGGCAGTAACAGCAGCAGTAGTGTGACAGTAACAGCAGCAGTAGCTGCAGTAACAGAAGCAGTAGTGTGACAGTAACAGAAGCAGTAGTTGGGCAGTAACAGCAGCTGTAGTGTGATAGTAACAGCAGCAGTAGGATGACACTAACAGCATCAGTAGCTGGGCAGTAACAGCAGCAGTAGGATGACAGTAACAGCAGCAGTAGCTGGGCAGTAACAGCAGCAGTAGGATGACAGTAACAGCAGCAGTAGCTGGACAGTAACAGGAGCAGTAGAGTGATAGTAACAGCAGCAGTAGGATGACAGTAACAGAAGCAGTAGGACAGTAACAGCAGTGGTAGTAGGACAGTAACAGCAGCAGTAGTTGGGCAGTAACAGTAGTTGGACAGTAACAGCAGCAGTAGTGTGACAGTAACAGCAGCTATTGGGTGACAGCCGCTGGAGATGACAGTACCAGTAAGGTGACAGTAACAGCAGTGGTAGACTGACTATGACAGGAGGATGACAGTAACAGCAGCAGTATGATTCCTTTTCTCTCTCTTTGCATAGGAGGATGACAGTAACAGCAGCAGTATGATTCCTTTTCTCTCTCTTTGCATCTGCCTTTAAAAGAGCGGCTGACTTGCTGTGTTGTGATCTGCAATCTCTACACCCTTTGGGCCCACCAAACCTGATTTATGCAAATGCTAATTAATCATCTTTTATGGCAAGCTTGTTGTGATCTGCAATCTCTACACCCTTTGGGCCCCACCAAACCTGATTTATGCAAATGCTAATTAATCATCTTTTATGGCAAGCTTGTTGTGATCTGCAATCTCTACACCCTTTGGGCCCCACCAAACCTGATTTATGCAAATGCTAATTAATCATCTTTTATGGCAAGCTTGTTGTGATCTGCAATCTCTACACCCTTTGGGCCCACCAAACCTGATTTATGCAAATGCTAATTAATCATCTTTTATGACAAGCTTGTTGTGAAAGAAAAGGGGGGCGGGGTTGGGGGTTATTCTCTGTCCTCCTGCTGCAAAAGTGGGAAACCAGAACCAACTGGGTGAGGATGACAGTAGCAGTAGGTGCTTGACAGCAACAACAGACAGCCATGACAGTAATAACAAGAAGAGCAGGCTTACAGTAACACTAGGCTAACAGTATTACTAGGCTAACAGTATTACTAGGCTGACCGTAACAACAGAAGGCTAACAGTAACAACAGAAGGCTAACAGTAACAACAGAAGGCTAACAGTAACAACAGAAGGCTAACAGTAACAACAGAAGGCTGACAGTAACAACAGAAGGCTAACAGTAACAACAGAAGGCTGACAGTAACAACAGAAGGGCTGACAGTAGCAACAGAAGGCTAACAGTAGCAACAGAAGGGCTGACAGTAACAACAGAAGGGCTGACAGTAACAACAGAAGGGCTGACAGTAGCAACAGAAGGGCTGACAGTAGCAACAGAAGGGCTGACAGTAGCAACAGAAGGGCTGACAGTAGCAACAGAAGGCTGACAGTAGCAACAGAAGGGCTGACAGTAGCAACAGAAGGGCTGACAGTAGCAACAGAAGGGCTGACAGTAGCAACAGAAGGGCTGACAGTAGCAACAGAAGGGCTGACAGTAGCAACAGAAGGGCTGACAGTAGCAACAGAAGGCTGACAGTAGCAACAGAAGGCTGACAGTAGCAACAGAAGGGCTGACAGTAGCAACAGAAGGGCTGACAGTAGCAACAGAAGGGCTGACAGTAGCAACAGAAGGCTGACAGTAGCAACAGAAGGGCTGACAGTAGCAACAGAAGGCTGACAGTAGCAACAGAAGGGTTGACAGTAGCAACAAAAGGCTGACAGTAGCAACAGAAGGCTGACAGTAACAACAGAAGGCTGACAGTAGCAACAGAAGGGCTGACAGTAACAACAGAAGACTGACAGTAACAACAGAAGGCTGACAGTAGCAACAGAAGGGCTATTTAAATAGGACATACCTCTGACCAAGCCTGTGCTATCTCATCACTCTGATCATTTATACGATGTCTGACTACAAATTCTCCGTTGAACCGTAAGTAGCTGTGTTTGTAATCCTCTTCATCTTTTGGCAAACCATAAGGAAATGTTACTGGCTTTATGCGAATCAGATGCTGAACTGAGCGAAGCTTCTCGTTGATTTCTGGTGTGTTTTTGAGAACAACTGGGTTGTATGACTGCAGAAATCATAACACAAATTGTTATACACTTTCCCACAACAATCTGATTACAGGTTCTTACAACAATTGAATATACAGGTTCTTACAACAATTGAATATACAGGTTCTTACAACAATTTGAAATACAGGTTCTTACAACAATCTGATATACAGGTTCTTACAACAATTTAATATACAGGTTCTTACAACAATCTGATATACAGGTTCTTACAACAATTTAATATACAGGTTCTTACAACAATCTGATATACAGATACCCATAACAATCTGATATACAGGTACCCATAACAATCTGATATACAGGTACCCATAACAATCTGATACACAGGTGCCCATAACAATCTGATATATGGGTGCCCATAACAATCTGATATACAGGTGCCCATAACAATATGATATATGGGTGCCCATAACAATCTGATATACAGGTGCCCCCAACAATCTGATATACAGGTTCCGTCAATAATCTGATATACAGGTGCCCACAATTTGATTTACAGGCCCCCACAACAATGATCTACAGATGCCCACAACAATCCTACTTACAGATGTCAACATCAATCCTACATACAGGTGTCCACAACAATTTGATCTACATTTTCCCAGACATTTGATAAACAGGTGCTCACAACTGGATACACCAACAATTTGATCTACATTGTCCCAGACATTTGATAAACAGGTGCCCACAACTGGATAAACACCTACAACAGTGCCCTACCCATGTCCTGGGATGGAAGCCCCAGCAGTGGCACCATAATGCTCCATGAGGGTCACTAAACCTCACACTTCTGGCACTGTCGCATGGACAGGGAGGGTGCAGGTCTCAGTCACCATCTATCACCCACATACTACACACCAACCAGCGCACCCACATAGCAATCATCACCCACACACTAGCAACCACCCATACACCAACCATCACACCCACATACCAATCATCACCCACACACTAGCAACCACCCATACACCAACCATCACACCCACATACCAATCATCACCCACACACTAGCAACCATCCATACACCAACCATCGCACCCAGATACCAATCATCACCCACATACTAGCAACCACCCATATACCAAACATCGCACCCACATACTAGCCACCACCCATACACCAGCCATTCAGTCAACACCAACCAATCAGTCAACACCAATCATTCAGTCAACACCAACCATTACCTTCTCAAACAGGCCAAACTCCTTGAGCACATCCTTCTCCCAGTAGGGTCTAGTGTAGTGATCCTTGATCCTGTAAACCATATGTAACAGCGATGGTTCTGCTGGTGGCCTGCACTCTTTCTCTTGTTGATATTTGAGAATAGGCTCTGCCCAAGACTTGTCGGCTGGGTCAAACCACTTCTGAATTGGTCTCTTCCGTTTTGGTCTGAGGGCTACTCGGTGGTTCCTGACTTGCAGCAACTGGGGCAGCCTTAGGGCTGAGAGTAAGGGTATCAACTGTTGGCAGAGAAACCATATATGATACAGGGATAGTTTTGGCAATTAAACAACATGTAATATGAGTATCTTCTTTTGCATCATCCTCAAAAAGGCAACTGGTTTGTCGTATGGTGGTTTACAGATAGGCTGCGACATCTGTGCCTTTCAGCTTAATACATCCTATTTCAGCAAACCCCTAATTAGTCGCCATTTACAATGATTAAAGGAACAGTGTGTGTCCCCCACCCCAGCAGGAGCTCCAGAATTCACAGGATAAAGAAATATTTCTTCTTCTTCATGGTGTTTATTGGCTGCAAGCTCTCGCAGACAGTCTGGGTTGTTCATCTACATGGTGTTTATTGGCTGCAAGCTCTCGCAGACAGTCTGGGTTGTTCATCTACATGGTGTTTATTGGCTGCAAGCTCTCGCAGACAGTCTTGGTTGTTCGTCTACATGGTGTTTATTGGCTGCAAGCTCTCGCAGACAGTCTTGGTTGTTCGTCTACATGGTGTTTATTGGCTGCAAGCTCTCGCAGACAGTCTTAGTTGTTCGTCTACTTCTGGACTTTAGTAGATTTCTAGAACCTGAGTTTTGAATGCACATCCATTTAACAGATCTGGCTTATTTGCATGCAGACTGTTGGTTTCCTTGCCTGTGGCAGATGACCTCTGACTTCAAAGGAAACATTCCTAATTAGACACTCTGTAACATGCTTGTTAGGGGTACAGACAGTCCTCTCAAATGAAGAAGTGAAACAGCTCAGGGAAATAGTCGGATTTAATTAATTAATCTATTGGCACAGACACAAAATAGTGATTTCAAAAGCATGGCAGTGCTACCATTCTAGTGTTGGTTCCAGGGCTGATAGGTAGACAACCACCATGTCTACCTCACTGGGGCCAATAGGTAGACAACTAAGCAACCACCGTGTCTACCTCACTGGGGCTGATAGGTAGACAACTAAGCAACCACCATGTCTTCCTCACTGGGGCTGATAGGTAGACAACTAAGCAACCACCGTGTCTACCTCACTGGGGCTGATAGGTAGACAACTAAGCAACCACCATGTCTAGCTCACTGGGGCTGATAGGTAGACAACTAAGCAACCACCATGTCTAGCTCACTGGGGCTGATAGGTAGACAACTAAGCAACCACCATGTCTACCTCACTGGGGCTGATAGGTAGACAACTAAGCAACCACTGTGTCTACCTCACTGGGGCTGATAGGTAGACAACTAAGCAACCACTGTGTCTACCTCACTGGGGCTGATAGGTAGACAACTAAGCAACCACCATGTCTACCTCACTGGGGCCGATAGGTAGACAACTAAGCAACCACCATGTCTACCTCACTGGGGCCGATAGGTAGACAACTAAGCAACCACCATGTCTAGCTCACTGGGGCTGATAGGTAGACAACTAAGCAACCACCATGTCTTCCTCACTGGGGCTGATAGGTAGACAACTAAGCAACCACCATGTCTACCTCACTGGGGCTGATAGGTAGACAACTAAGCAACCACCATGTCTACCTCACTGGGGCTGATAGGTAGACAACTAAGCAACCACTGTGTCTACCTCACTGGGGCTGATAGGTAGACAACTAAGCAACCACTGTGTCTACCTCACTGGGGCTGATAGGTAGACAACTAAGCAACCACCATGTCTACCTCACTGGGGCCGATAGGTAGACAACTAAGCAACCACCATGTCTACCTCACTGGGGCCGATAGGTAGACAACTAAGCAACCACCATGTCTAGCTCACTGGGGCTGATAGGTAGACAACTAAGCAACCACCATGTCTAGCTCACTGGGGCTGATAGGTAGACAACTAAGCAACCACCATGTCTACCTCACTGGGGCCAATAGGTAGACAACTAAGCAACCACCATGTCTACCTTACTGGGGCCGATAGGTAGACAACTAAGCAACCACCATGTCTACCTCACTGGGGCTGATAGGTAGACAACTAAGCAACCACCATGTCTACCTCACTGGGGCTGATAGGTAGACAACTAAACAACCACCATGTCTACCTCACTGGGGCTGATAGGTAGACAACTAAGCAACCACTGTGTCTACCTCACTGGGGCTGATAGGTAGACAACTAAGCAACCACTGTGTCTAGCTCACTGAGGCTGATAGGTAGACAACTAAGCAACCACCATGTCTAGCTCACTGGGGCTGATAGGTAGACAACTAAACAACCACCATGTCTACCTCACTGGGGCTGATAGGTAGACAACTAAGCAACCAAATCGGCTAGTTTAAGACAATTTGTTTTGAAGACAATTCTGTTAAATTATGCATTCACTTTTACATAAGTTTTGGATATTTCACAAGGATTGGCTTATAGAAAGTGTTTAAAAAAACATATTTTCATGGCGTCACTGTTTTTGCTTCAAATCCAACATGTCTTCGCATCCAAAATTGTCAACACACTTTACATGGTGCTCCGTTAAAATATTTACAATCAAGCTAAAACTATACAGTAAAAGCAGAACACACAGTGGCTACGTTAGTAAGGCATTTGGCTTATGGTCTGAAAGTTGTAGGCTCTCTGGAGGCTGTGCATTGTTCTCAAGAGGTGGCTAGAGCTCAGTTAAGTGGATATTTTTTTACTTCAAACCTCTTTTAATCTTCAACTCTGAAAAAGTGCTCACTTAAAACTAGTGAGCTGGTGGCCATTTTTATATGTTAATTACGCCCATATGGCATCAAATGTATGTCAGATATTGTGCATGTACAAATAAGCCTCACTGGCCCGACTGCAATGATATATAGTATAGTCGTAGCGATTTCGTTGTTATGGAATGTAAACAATTAAACCGGAAATGGATTTGCTTGGTAACGCAAAGGACTTCCTGTCCCTGAATTTTAAGCGTTTCCATACTAGTCACTATAAAAACCCGAGTTACTCAATACTGGCTGTTCAGAAACGAATCCGAACACGCCCGATACCTGTAGCAGATGTCAAACTGCTGAATAGCATGTGTTTTTAGAAAAGACGTTTACTCACTAAAAAGTATTTTGTAATTTGGATTAGGGCTAGTAAATTCTTTAATATCTTTTTTTTTTTTTAGGCTTTCCATAATCTCCATTGTGGTAATATTTAACTCTGCGTCCATTTTTACATACAGATGTAAAATTTCAGTTAGATATGTTCTTTAATAGTTTCAGAATTTAATTTTTTCTGCATTCAGTCTTGTAAAATTTAGTTGAATTAGTTAGGTTAAAACAAAATGGCGGACGGCGTGAATATAAAAGCGTGTCTGTTATATATTGACAATGCTTATAATAGGAGCAAATTAATGTTCAGATAATGCAATTTTAAGTTAAAATAGTAATTTATCTTTGTAGTTTTATTACTTTTACTAAATTGAATTAGCTGAATATATTATTTTGATGATTTTCTGACACACTAGAAAATGGCTAAATAATTTTTTCAGGTTTTTGCTTTGCAAATGAACAGACAGTGCACTCACTAATCAAACAATGAAATTCACTGAATGCCATCGTGCTAATGTTGTATTTTTTTTTAATCTACAACCTTTTTAACTTTTTCTAATGCATAAATTATAATTTAATATGAGTAATTGTTTTTTGTAGGTATTTTTTATCTATTGACCCTCACATACAGAATTTCACGCAACATGCCTGGACTTCTTGATATTGCGAATAATTATAACAATCATAACTATTTTATATTTTATTAATTTTTTATATAAATAAAATAATAATATTACAAAAACTATTTCATTATAATATAATATTTAATATATGTTTATAATTATTTATAATATTATTAGTCTTTTATTTAACATTGTTTCTGTTTAACTTGATTTTTAGATTCTGATCAAGCAGTCACAATGACAGTGGCAAAAAGGACAGCAGCATATCTTAGATCACATCTGTCAGTCTTTGAGATAATATTTACTAGCCAGCAAAAAGATCACATGAGTCATAGATACGCTAATAAAGTAGAATGTACTTTCGACTCTTACCTTATGAAACGCTGCTCCGTGAAAACACAACATAAATCCAAAGTGAATCACAAAGGAACTTATTTAATAATTTTACTCCATGATAACATAGCACTGAATCACGAATCGGGTATGAGTGAATACTTTAGATTATTTTGAAAAAGTAAATAAAGTATTAAGCAGCGACTGGTTAAGAAGAGGGGGACACTGTGGTGAAATGCGCTCATTATCAATAAAATGAAAGAATAACTCGCAAAGACTGAAAAAAGGATTATGTTAAACCAGTAGAAGGGTGCATATTTTCACTTCGTTATCAAACAATATGGGGGTCTCCGTAGCAAAGTGGTCAAGCCGTTAACCTCGCGCTTGGAAGGTTGCGGTGTGTCCATTTTACAACTGCGTTGTTCGACTCAAAAATGACATTTTTTGGGGTTAGCGGGGACCTCTGAGGACTGTTGCTGGAGCTACGGTATTCAGGCTTCGTGCTAAGCTCTCGGCATGCGGCTAACCATTCACGGTTATGTGAAGAAAGACCAAGCCATATGAAACCAGTAACGATGCAATGACGTCAATCCGCTCGCTATCAAACATTTTTTAACAGTGGAGTAATAAAGCAAAGCCAATTTCGGTCAGATGTGCACACACACACACAAAAGTGACAGTGAGAGAAAAAGCATTTTTCAACAAATAGGAAGAGATACATCATAACACAGAGAATCGTTACAAAAGTATGCATATTACAGTATACGTTTTGCAAGACTAACTGGATAATAATAATTCATAAGGTATTTAATTAATAATACTGATAATTTGACCCATTTTTCTTTGTTAATTAGATTTGCATTACATCTTATTTTTAAAAAGGCAACAACTTTAGTTAGAGCTTGCTGCCCTCAATGCAATGATATATGGTTGCTAAGGGGTTCAGCAAAAAACATAAGAGGTGTAGACATAAAGCATACAAATTTTGTCACTTTAGGTCCAGTTTTTACTTGGGAACAGGCCGCCATCTTGTTTCTGTTTTTTTCTATTAAAATTTTTGGGAACACTTTCCGTCACTAAAACGTGAATATCTCCGCTTAGAACTGACATACAGACTTCACTGAGGTACCGTTGAACTCTGTTTTTAAACCTCTAAACAGCTATCGTGGTTTAAAAGCAAAAGGCCCAAAAAATAAAACTGGACTGAACACCCTTAGTAGCTAAGGGATTTGTATAGTTATTGCCATAAAAAGCAAACATTTAGTCATTTCAACCCTTTATTTTACTGGGACACACCTCAGCATCCATATTTAGTCAGTTTACACTACATTTTGTCTATCATCAGTGCCCCTATTAATTAGTGGTAAACTAAATTAATAATCTTCTCTTAGAATTGACATACAGGCTTCATTGAGGCATCGTTGGACCGGATATTTTAATCTCTTTCCAGTTGTGATAGTTTTTTAAGTAAAAACCCAACATATAAAACTTCATTAGCACTGCTACTATTATCCACCCACAATGAATTAAATACAGGATTGCTTTTGACCCTTTTGTAGATGTAGCAGCAGCGTATGTTTTATACCAGTGTTTCCTCAACTTTTCTTAGTCACGGTGCTTTTTTTTTTTCCAATATGACAATGTTTCCACGGCTCCTAACCTAACCTAAGCAAAGGTATGACTATTCGTATGTAAGAGGTAAAAAAAAAAAAACTCATGTATCTTGGAATATTTTGCGGCGCCCCTGTGAAATGAAAAGGTCGCGGCTCCCAAGACGCAGTCACTGTGGGGCACAGTTTGGAATTTAGTTACTGTTGTATAACTTAAACGGGATGTCTGTGATTTGTATGTGTGCGAATGGCGTACTAACAAATAATAATAATATCTCAGAGAGTGTGCACTGAATCCCCGGGCTGCAGTCCTGAGGTGGCAACCAACGAAACATCATCATCAACAAGGTAAGGAACAACACTCGACCTTTGACGTCTCATCATACTCATCGTGAATCCAGCAAGCAAGCAAGATTGATGATCCATAAGATATTGTCAAGAGATATGTCAGTACATTATTGTTATTATATTGGCAACGTTATAGAAATGCAGCATGCTAATAAAACAATCATTAAAAAAAAGTGTAGGGGGGAGGAAGACTAAATGACTTGAGAAACGTCAACGAAACAATTGCCATCAACTTGCCTTCCCGACCGTCAAGGAGGCTGCCATCTTGAGCTGAAAACATTTGTTTGATCGTGCTTTTCGTACTTGTTTATTTTCACTGTTTTTCTTCTTTTTTAAAAACTTTTTGATTCTTTGTCTCTTTTTCCTTTTCTTCTTAATCTCTCTCCCCCCCCCCCCCCCCCCCGTATTTTTCTTAACTTTTCCAATATTGGCGTGTAAAATGACATCAGATTTGAAGCTCAGCCATCCAGAGCATCCACACAACTGTACAGGAATATTCCAATTCGTCCAACAAAAATTCCAAATTTGATCCTTTTTCAGCCGCCCGGAGGCCTGCTATATCGAAGAAGGTTCCTTAGCTATCTTATATGGTTTCCTTTTCTTTGTGGTGTGTAGTCACACCTGATATTAGGGTTCTTTGCTTCCTTGCTGTGCTGCTTTGGGTCTGGTGTGGTCCAGATCTCTTTGTGATGGTATCTACGGGTATTAGCTGACTGTTGCTGGTGCTTGGCTTGCCTCGTGCTGGTTGCTGTGCTGGTGCCCTGTTGCTGCTTGGTTGCCCATCTGTAAGCCGCCGGAAAAAGCCAAACAAACATCGGTCCACGTCGTCATAAAAACACTGTTCCTTTTCAGGACAACCAGGGCCGTCACAATCTGTTGTGATCAGCCCGGTTTTTTTTTTTTTTTTACGGAGTGTGGAGAAGTAGTGGAGGTAAGATAGACTGCAAATGAGAGATCAAATTGCTCGAATGTGCCAGGAGATGTGATAGTTAGGTCGGGAGAATGAGAGTGACAGATAGATTGAGAAATGTGGCTTCTTGTCGCTGGAACTTCTGGTGGGTTGAGATCCAGTGGCCTGAAATAAAACTGAAGGCATTGTTAACGTTCATGTGATTTGGGGGTGGGGTGGCGTAAGAGAGTCTGGAATTTCCGAGTGCTGGTCCCCTTTGGTGCAATGTCTTCAGCAGTCTGCTTTAGAACGTCGGGTGGCCTTTGGTGGTTTCCGTTGTCAACTTCTGCCTGAAAGAATGTTAATTACTGATTTTGTAATCATTTAGGCCTTCCGCTGGTATTCGTCCTTAGGGCAGGGTCTGAAATAGGACTGAAAGGCATTGTTTTAAATACATGTGGTGTGGGGTTAGGGTGGCGTAAGTTAGACTGGAATTCCCTAGTGCTGGTCCCCTTTGGTGCAATGCCCTTGGCTAGCTGCTTGGGTTCCACTGTCTACTTCCTCCTGAAAATATACTAATTTAATAATTTAAGATTTGTGTTACAACTTTGGCATTTACGATGTTATTCGCCAGCGGACAGGTAGAGACAGTGGGGGGAGCATAGGTTTAGAGTGCTGGAATGCTTCAGAGACATAAAGCGAGGTCGGAAGAGTGAGAGGAAGGATAGTCTGTCCTGGCAGGTGCCGCTGGTACTCGCAGGTTCTGATCAGGTCCCATCGGGTTGTACAGCTCTGGGTTGAGGGATAACTTCTCAGATCGCTTTACCTGTTCTTGAAATAAACTTCTTGACGAGTCGCTGAATCTGGTTCTCAGCGCTCACGCTGAGGCAGTTTTCGACAGTCATTGGTTCGTTTCTTGCTCTAAAGTGTAACACAAGCTCTTGTCTTTCAGGTTCGTAGGTTTTACAGTTCAGCAGGAAGTGTTCCATAAAGTTGTTGGCCCTGCATTCCTGACCTTACAGGCGTGCGGGATCGGTCTGTCCAACACCCTAGTCGCATCTTCCACAGCTTGCGGATGACAGGTATAGTCATCGGCGCTTGCACTTGGTTCTTGAGAATGGGTTGTTTGAGTAATTTGTAGGCGACTCTGCCTTTATCGCTGGTCGACCACTGCAGGGACCACTCTCTGCAGATGTTGTTTCTGATGACTGCTTTTTGTTCTACTTTGCCCAGTCCCGTGAACACTGTGTTAGGGCTGCTGGTGCCTCTTTTTGTCGCTCTGTCTGCTGCTTCGTTGCCTTCGATACCTATGTGAGCTGGGATCCAGGCAATGGTTACCTGGCATCCCAGGCTCCTCAGTCTGGCTGACAAAGTCAGGATTTCTTCTTTCAGGTCTTGTCGGCTCACTTTCGAATTATCTTTTAATGATTGGACAGATGACAGCGAGTCGGTGAGGATAAGGAGCTTTATGGGCGGCCTTTCGCAGGCTAGCTCCAGCGCTTTTAGTATCCCTACCAGCTCTGCCGTACATACTGCTGTATCGTCAGTGAGCCTGTATTCGTGGGTGGTTTTCAAAGCTGGTATGTAGACCCCTGCCCCGACAGTACAGGAATAAGTAACGTTTTCGATTAAATAGCACCAATTTTGAAATGCAGCGGCGTCCGTGGCCAAGGCGTTGCGAGTCCGACTCGAAATCCAACGTACCGCGATCGAAATCCACTGCAGGCTGCGTGGATTTTTATCGTGGTATAGGACGTCGCAGGTCGACCCAGCCTCAAATGGGTGCCAGGATGGCTGTCCTGGGGAAGTAAAGACGGCCGGCGTAATGCTGACCACATTACCCACTGAGTACCGATCGGTCTGTATGCCTGATGCGCCGAAAGACGTGAAAAAGGTTCTTTACTTTTACTTACTAATTTTGAAATGCAAGTATGAGAATATAAACACTATGAGAAAACTGTTTAACATAATATTCTTACAAACGCTATGCTATCAATGTCAAACAGGGACACTGTCCTCAGAAGACAGAAGGAAAATAGTCACGACAGAAATGAAAAGTTTGCGCACTGTGCTCGGTGTAGGTGTCTTAAGTACGATGATACCAGGTGGAGAGTCGGCACAGAGCCAGAACTGAACTTTATAGGTAGATAACAAATCAAATGGTTTGGCCATGTCACAAGATTGGAATCAGATGGGGCACCACAGATAGCAGTGTTTTACAGATACACCGGTAACACAGCCAGAGGTCAACCACGCAGAACAAGAGCCGTTGAAAAATCAGAGACACTGAAAAGTAATTTAAACAAATTGAAGAGAAATCTGATCCGGCCCTGACGCCTCGAGACATCATTGCAGGGGTAGAGAACAGACAGAGAAGACTTGATACTGCTCCCGCCGTACATTTGCCATCCCAGCGCCGTCGTTACAGCCCTCACCATATACTTACCATCCCAGCGCCCTGGTTACAGCCCTCACCACATACTTACCATCCCAGCGCCGTCGTTACAGCCCTCACCACATACTTACCATCCCAGCGCCGTCGTTACAGCCCTCACCATATACTTACCATCCCAGCGCCGTCGTTACAGCCCTCGCCATATACTTACCACCCCAGCGCCCTGGTTACAGCCCTCACCACATACTTACCATCCCAGCGCCGTCGTTACAGCCCTCACCACATACTTACCATCCCAGCGCCGTCGTTACAGCCCTCACCACATACTTAACATTCCCAGTGCCGTTGTTACAGCCCTCACCATATACTTACCATCCCAGCGCCGTCGTTACAGCCCTCGCCATATACTTACCATCCCAGCGCCGTCGTTACAGCCCTCACCATATACTTACCATCCCAGCGCCGTCGTTACAGCCCTCACCATATACTTACCATCCCAGCGCCCTGGTTACAGCCCTCACCACATACTTAACATTCCCAGCGGTCTGGTTACAGCCCTCACCATATACTTACTACCCCAGTGCCCTGGTTACAGCCCTCACCATATACTTACTATCCCAGTGCCCTGGTTACAGCCCTCACCATATTCTTACCATCCCAGTGCCCTGGTTACAACCCTCACCACATACTTACCATCCCAGCGCCGTCGTTACAGCCCTTACCACATACTTAACATTTCCAGCGCCGTAGTTACAACCCTCACCATATACTTAACATTTCCAGCGCCGTCGTTACAGCCCTCACCACATACTAAACATTCCCAGCGCCCTGGTTACAGCCCTCAGCATATACTTACCATCCCAGTGCCCTGGTTACAGCCCTCGCCATATACTTACCATCCCAGCGCCCTGGTTACAGCCCTCACCACATACTTAACATTCCCAGCGGTCTGGTTACAGCCCTCACCATATACTTACCATCCCAGCGCCGTCGTTACAGCCCTCGCCACATACTTACTATCCCAGGGCCCTGGTTACAGCCCTGACCATATACTTACTATCCCAGTGCCCTGGTTACAGCCCTCACCATATACTTACTATCCCAGTGCCCTGGTTACAGCCCTCACCATATACTTAACATTTCCAGCGCCGTCGTTACAGCCCTCACCATATACTTAACATTCCCAGCGCCCTGGTTACAGCCCTCACCATATACTTACTATCCCAGTGCCCTGGTTACAGCCCTCACCATATACTTACCACCCCAGTGCCCTGGTTACAGCCCTCACAACATACTTAACATTCCCAGCGGTCTGGTTACAGCACTCACCATATACTTACTATCCCAGTGCCCTGGTTACAGTCCTCACCATATTCTTACCATCCCAGTGCCCTGGTTACAACCCTCACCACATACTTACCATCCCAGCGCCGTCGTTACAGCCCTTACCACATACTTAACATTTCCAGCGCCGTAGTTACAACCCTCACCATATACTTAACATTTCCAGCGCCGTCGTTACAGCCCTCACCACATACTAAACATTCCCAGCGCCCTGGTTACAGCCCTCAGCATATACTTACCATCCCAGTGCCCTGGTTACAGCCCTCGCCATATACTTACCATCCCAGCGCCCTGGTTACAGCCCTCACCACATACTTAACATTCCCAGCGGTCTGGTTACAGCCCTCACCATATACTTACCATCCCAGCGCCGTCGTTACAGCCCTCGCCACATACTTACTATCCCAGGGCCCTGGTTACAGCCCTGACCATATACTTACTATCCCAGTGCCCTGGTTACAGCCCTCACCATATACTTACTATCCCAGTGCCCTGGTTACAGCCCTCACCATATACTTAACATTTCCAGCGCCGTCGTTACAGCCCTCATAATATACTTAACATTCCCAGCGCCCTGGTTACAGCCCCCACCACATACTTAACATTTCCAGCGCCCTGGTTACAGCCCTCACCACATACTTAACATTCCCAGCGCCCTGGTTACAGCCCTCACCACATACTTAACATTCCCAGCGCCCTGGTTACAGCCCTCACCACATACTTAAAATTTCCAGCGCCGTAGTTACAGCCCTCGTTGTAGGACTGTTGCTACAGTTCGACCTTTAGATTGTAATATTTGTGTTAAGTGTAGACTACAGTGACCGTTGCGCTATGTGACGATGTGCCGTAGACAATAGCAGTAATATTGTGGTATAACGCGTCCGACAAAGATAGGTTTTGTGTGGGTAGCTGGTTAGGTATCATCATCAGTCTGACAGCTAAGGTTAGTTTGTATTGGTTTTTGTGATTTTATCTGTTCTCGCTCACTTTGCCACGCATCCAACAGACGCTCCGCGGTCATGGCGTTGAGTTCAGTGGCAGAGATAAGAGCTGTACGGAAACGTCGTGGATTCGGACCCAGTAAAATCAATGGAAACGTGATAGAGGTGAGAGGTGATGGCTAAAGTCCTCACGTCCTTTGTTTTGCATAGTGTACTAAAAGCAAAAAGCCCTAAGTGCCAAGAAAAAATAAAGAAAAAGAGAGGCGGAGGCTAGACACAGAAATTGTTTAGTCCAGACATGAGATTTCTGTGTGAAATCTAATCAGCCAAGCAACAAACAAACTAGGCACAATAACCACAAGTCCCAATCTGAACCAAAAACAACTGAAACTATAATCACCACATTCAACAGCTGTTTATTTCACTGAACTAAAGACACAAAATTAACATCTACTTTACATATAATACATTAACAACAACCAACGTGCTCGACCAGAATCTAAAGTGCTAATCATCTCCAGCCAACAAGGAAATATGACAATGACACCATATGCCCTGCGAGATTACCTCAACAATGTCAAAAACTGAAACATATTTAACATGTACGTTGAGCTTCAGTATACCACCAGACTCAAATCACTTTTAGCAACCTGCCATTTAACTATATCCTAGCAAGAATACACACAGACAAATCTCAACATAGTTTAACTACTAGAGAAATTTCAAAATTAACCATCAAAAGACCACTGCCATGAAATCAGCCTGACAACTGGCCTCCCCCTGCAGTTGTCCATTCCCGCGCTGGCTAATGTGCAAAGCCACAACAGCTGGGTAGGTCTCCTACAGGGTCCACCCGGAAGTTAAAAAAGGGCCAAATAGTGAGTGAGCTAGTCTTTTTATACACAGTAGCGAGACTTTTCTGCATTTTTCTGCCAGACTAAATCAAGGTATCGGCCGCCGAACAAACCAAAATTGTCAAGCTGCTGAACAGCAGTCTGTGGCGTTCTCGAGCTTATCACATATCCACCCATTATTTTTGTTGACGTCCCGGCAACTATACAATAGATAACAATTATTGTCTACAAATCCTCCCCCAACTCCTGTTCTACATCCCACAGAGTTACTGGCCATAGCCACCTGGAATAAAATCATCCTCCTGACATCACATAATCATTAATTACTTGCAGCATCATTCGTTAACATACACCTAAAAATAACTGTAATTGACTTATGACCAAAACATGACTCGTCCCAAGGAAACTGGTTCAGGAACGTAAAGTCCCAAATAAGAAATTACATCAAAGATGTCAGTAGTCATGAAACATCCAGTAAACATTTGCGTTCGAGTTTCAGCTACCATATGTAAAATCACTAAAGCCACCCACCCCCCCCCCCCCCCGCCCCCCAACCTCCATCTACATCAATGATGGCGATATCATTGAAACACATTAGCATGTGCGCTGGTGTCCGAGACACCATCAGAGTAGTATAAACCCCATCTAATAATAAACTCCATCTAATCCGCTCCTCGGTAGAACAATGCATTTAAACTCAAACCAAATCATCACTGACACACACAACAAGCAAAACCTACAAAAAAACATGGAACTGAAAAAAAAAAAAAAAAACAGTAATCAGGTAACATTAGGATTCTTGATCAGTTGGGTTTTCTCTCCGACGTCCAGTGATTCTTTGCAGATAAGTTCTCTTAGCTATTTATTGCATAAGCCATGGGGCTTACATTAGACTGAATCCAGTCTTGTCTCGGCCGCATGGCCATCAAGACACATCGGACATTACCTCGGCTTTGCGGAAGCCTACAATACAGAATTCGGTCACTGCATCGGCTCTGGGTGAGTCTACAATGGACATCGGACATAACATCGGCTTCCGGGAAGCATACAATAGATTCAATTCTGTCTCGGCCACACGATCATTGAGAGGCATATCGGACATTACCTCGGCCTACAAACTGACATTTTCTGTCACCACCTCAGCTCTTGGTGAGCCTACAATGGGCACAATGGGCATCGAACATTACGTCGGCTTTGGGGAAGCCTACAGATTGACATTTTTGGTCACTACCTCGACGAAGGCCTACAAATTTTCATTGTCTCAGCGCAAGGCCATTGAGAGACATATCGCACTCTTGTCTCAGCCGTCTGGCCATCAAGAGACATATCACAAATTTTGCCAATGTCTCGGCCACTCGGCCATCGAAAGACAATTTTCTCATCACTGCCAACACTGCTTGGCTTCCGAGTGACATTTCCACCACAATTACCTCGTCTTTGGAGAGGCCTGCAGTGAAATTCGAACAACATTAACTCGGCCGCAGCCTACAATGTATTCACTGGTAACAGCTGTGTTAAAAAACGTCATTGCGTAGCTGGCTTGGTCAGTGTACTTCCCACAATGCTCCCTAACATATGAACAGACCAACAGTTAAACCTTAATACGGAGACAAGATACACAATAAACTGACCCCAAGTTCAGGTCGAGACGTAAACAAGTTACTCCATGGACAATAGACAAAAACCACTCCTAGTTAACAATATTCACAGACCACTCCTAGTCAACAATATTCACAGACCACTCCTAGTCAACAATAGACACAGACCACTGAAAATAACAAACCGTTAAGTAACATCTAATCACACCAAATTAACTACACAGACCACACCTACACAAGTTCTGAACTAAATGTGAATTAACAAGATAATCTGAGCCGACTAGACTTGTCAAATTAAACCACTCCACAACGCTACTCATTCCACATACTTAGGCGCCATTCATTAATTAAATTATGTAACACAGGCATTCAAAGTCTGTGAACAAAGAGAGCATGTGAGCGCCCTTCAAAAATCAATCTAAAACATGAATTACTCTAATTACCCTAACTAAATAGACCAGACACAAAACAAATCATGGCCATCTATACTGCCTGACGAAGCCACTTGTACTAGAAGCAAAAATCCCTAAGTACCAAGAAAAAATAAAGAAAAAGTGAGTTCATTAGGCATGGACTAGAAACATAAATTTTCTAGTCCAGACATGAGATCTTCTGTGGGAAATCTAAAGTTAAAAGTCTTGTCAGTACACCAACACCAGTCGTAAGCATGTGTGGTGTGGACATCGAGAGAACGGACGCCATGGAATACCTAGGCATAACATTTGACAGATTCTTGTTTTACAAGTATCATGTAAACAATGTCATACTTAGAGCAAAGAGAAGTCCGACAGCACTCAAGGTGTCAGCAGCAGCTGATATTGAAAAACGCCTACGTTTCCTTTTTTATCAAGCGTCACTGACAATGGTCTGGCCTGCTCACTGTCAGCTAAACCCAGCAAGAAAGACTGGACCACGTACAAAATGAGGCAATGAGACTCATACTCGGCCGCACAAAAGCTACCTCTTGCAATGCCATGCGATATGTCTTGGCTTTGCCGACAATGGCTAACAGATATGAAGTCCCACATGTCAAGGTGTACATGAGGGTATCAGCAGATATTAACCAGCCACTGCACCAAACTTTACATGACACAAAAGGAATGTGTCTTAAAAGAGGCCGCTGCTGGATGGCCAAGGCTTATTACCACAGCCGACATCCATAGCCTACATATGATACTGCAACATCTAGTTTGAGAATTTAGGTGGAGTCAGTCATCACAGCCATCTGCTAGGTTGAGAACCAGCTGTACATACATTTTATGGTCTTGATGGATCTCACAACATGTTGAGAAAGGTCATGCAGATGTATTCTGAAACAACAGGCAGACGTACACTAGTTCTGCATCACGCTGTGGCAAACTGATGCGCAGCAAGTTAGATTTTAAAAGATCCTTTGGGAGCAAGTGAACTGTGTAGAGGCACAAACAGATCATCACAGTCTGAATTGTGCACGAGGAGTGACCAGAAGACCTAGTTGAAATCCAGCACTCAAGACGCAGGTCAAGAATCATGGCAGTTTAAAGAAATCTTTGTGTCCTGCCACTGAATTTTTGTTACATGTGTCTTGAACTTTGTAAACAGAAAGATGTAATTCTGAAATTGCAGTTGCCCTGGTAAAACAGGCAGACACTTTTGAGTGTCATTGAATTTGTACTTCAATCATGAAGGAATCATTTTATCTAATGCATTTATTTAATTGTTCCTGTAGTATTACTGATTACTGATTTAAAACATCACATTACACCAGGCATCCTCATAGATGCTCCATCTTCCGCAGCAAATGACGTAAGGTGTAGATGCTAACTGTTGTAGTAGCACACTGATTATACACATGCCAATCTCTTCCTCTGATCTGTCCCTTTTTACCGGAACCACACTTAATTCCTTGTTCACACATTCTTGCCCATGTTATTTCATCTAATCTCGTGTCTTCTGCCAAAAGCCGTTCATATATGGTCTTCAGAATATCTATCACCCTTGCTCAATATGAGTGTTCCCATAGCTTTCACTTTTGTGGCCAGATAATCCGCTCTTTCATTCCCTCGCACTCCTGCATGTCCTGGACAGTTTATCCACCTAACTCCCTACAATGTTGGCGTACTGATGTATGGTATCCACTCATGCCCCATTAGTTAATTTTGAAGCTTCCACAATGCCGACTGAGAATCTGACACAATAACTCCTCTGGTAACTTTGTTTTCTGCTATCCACTTCAGGGCTGCAGTGATTGCCTCCACTTTCATTCTCATGCTTGACGTTGTGGATAAAAAAAGCTCCGTTTTTTTCTGCCACAATTTTTTCCTTTATTCAGCTGAAAATTCCTAGCCAGATCTTACACTCCGATGAACAGAACCATCGATGTTCACTACTGCATCACCTAGTCCAGCCTTTCCATCTATCAGTTGTTGTACCTCTAATTCTGCCATACCGTTACAACACTTTCTACATTCTCTTCCTAACGTGATAATGACCTGATGGAAACTACTGTTGTAGGTGTTCTTGTCGATCCATTCCTGCCCCTGTATTTTTGCTTTACTGAAGCCGCGGTCTCGATGGTATCTTCAGCTTGTGCCATCCTTGACTTTCCTCTTTTCAAACGGTCTTTTCTTAAATTGTTCAAATTAGCATGCAGCGGATGCCTTTCATTACTGTAGTATGCACCTAACAGGACACAGCGAAATATGCCAGGCAATACATTGGGCAGTCTATTGTCTCTTCTTTGTTCATATTTACAATGGGAAATATTGCTTTGATATCACATGAATATCAAGTGTGAACAATGTATTGGTGGGTGTGTGAGTCATTGACTATCACATGAGTCTTAAATGTGGACAACATGTGTGTTTGTGTGGGGGTGTGTGTGTGTGCATGTGGGGGTGGAGAGGTGAGTCATTGACCTTCATATGAGTCTCAAGTGTGGACAAGGTGGAGATGGGTGTGTGCATCATTAACTATCATTGGAGTCTCAAATGTGGACAATAAATTTACACAAAACATTAGTTTCTCACTTGAGTCTCAACAAGACATTAGTTTCTCACTTGAGTCTCAACAACACATTAGTTTCTCACTTGAGTCTCAACAAGACATTAGTTTCTCACTTGAGTCTTAACAAGACATTAGTTTCTCACTAGATTTTCAACTGTGGACAATAGGTTTACACAACACATTAGATTCTGATGGTCAGAAATATTTATATTGTAGGAAATGTTTAACTTTTTGTGGCACATTTGTTAGTTCCTCAATGCGATGTATAGCTATGCATGTGAGAATTTTATCTCGACAAATTTCTTGTAAAGAGAACATCCTTCGAATCCGCCACAGTCGGAGGTGGCCATCGCATGAAGTACTTGCCAGGTGTTCTCCATTCTGTGTGAAACTAAGATGCAGAACTGTGGGGGCAAGTGCTTGAACTCTTGGGAGTTGATCCTGGCACAAGGCAGACATTTGAATGTTGTGGACACAAACGAGGCTAAAACTGTCATAGATATCAATGTCAAAGTTGTGGAAACCAACTGCTAAAAACAAACCATCTGGAGTGAAGGTTACACAATCTATGTTTTGTTCAGTTTCTGTGGAGACGACAACCTGGCCAGTGTCAATGTTGACTGTGAGGATTTGTCGGTCAGAAGTGCCCAGCGTGATTATCTGAAACGGTGAACAGGGACAAAAATCAAATGCTTGCGCTGTGGACAACTGTCTGGAGGTCATGTCTGGGCAGACAACAGACAATTTCTGGAGCTGGTATCTCTTGACAACAAACAGGTATCCCTTGTTGGAACTGCCCGCAAGCAACGTGCTGTCTGGAGAAAATTTACACACAACAATGTTGGGTTCGTTGTTGGAGGGAACAAATCCTGGACAAACCGTGTGGCATCGGATTGAGTCATCACAAAACATTATTGAATCTAGAGAATAACTTTCCAGAAAAAATGTTCCCATTCCTCTTTTCAAACAGGCAAAGCTAACTCCATTGTTGGCGATGGCACAGTGGACGTGTACGGCGTTGCAAATATCTCGACTCCGAGAATAAACTGGGTCACCACTTGTAGACATGACAACCACCTCTCCAGTGCCGCAGTAGGCAACCATTTTGCCTAGGGGGTGTGGGTTTACATTTGGAAATACTGAACAGCTTGTGCGGCTAAAGATGCTGCATTCTGTGGATGATCACAGGCAAGGAAGTCAGAAATATTCAATTATTATTCAGATATTAGGGAGAAGAATCAGTACATTTACAAGCAGTTTTCTTCTTCTTCTGCTTCTTTGATCCATCTGTCAGAAACACTTACACAAGGAGACAGGTAGCCTTGATGAAAGCTATTGTGCAGACCGTATCTCACTGTGTACATCACACAGCTTTGTCTTCATTGAGGCTGGAACATGCCAGGTTGCATCTCCATTTGCAGCATACATTTGACAGTGTTGGAGTACATATGCTCAGCATTTTCTAGTGCCAAGTTGCAGGAACATATCTTATCTCTGTGTTTCTTACACCAGAAAGTTTGAACCTATCTTGGTGAGCCTGTTGTTAACAGTCTGAAATAATTTTCTGCCCCTACCTAGAGAGTCAGTCAAGCAAGTCTTGAGGATTCAACAGAAATTTAGTTAACATAAACCAACATTTAGATACTAGTTTCTTTCTGATTAGCTTGACTGTCATGCTGCTAACACAACCAACACAGACTTGATTCCTAAACTGAAACTGGCCAAATGAGGTTTGTGCTAATGTGTGTGTTCAAGATAAAAAAAAGTAGGGGGGGGGGGGGGGGGGGAGGGGGTGGTATTATAAAATCAGCATTAGTCAGTGACATAAGTGGAGTTTTAAAAAAATGAAAACGATAAATTGTGCTGATCCAGTGTGGTCAAAGCAAATAAAGCTTTCTATCTCTTTTCATGTGGGAGACGACCTTAACAGGATCACCAGGTCAGGTCATGAGTTTGTGACCAGCACCAGGGGTCAGGTCATGTTTCTGTGACCAGTGCCAGGGGTCAGGTCATGTGTCTGTAACTAGTGCCAGAGTTCAGCTCCTGTGTTTGTGGCCAGTTCACTTACTTTTTGTTCATATATTTGAGTCCCCACTGAGATGAGAATTTGCCAAATTGATCTGGCTGACTCAAACTTAAATGTGTACTCAGAAAAGTGCTAGAGAGTAAAGGTGGCAGGAATCCTGACCGCCCACTGACTGATGTCTAGAATAATGACCACCCACTAACTAGTGTCTAGAATATTGACCACCCACTGACTGATGTCTAGAATAATGACAACCCACTAACTAGTGTCTAGAATATTGACCACCCACTGACTGATGTCTAGAATATTGACCACCCAGTGACTGATGTCTAGAATATTGACCACCCACTGACTGATGTCTAGAATATTGACCACCCACTGACTGATGTCTAGAATAATGACCACCCACTGACTGATGTCTAGAATATTGACCACCCACTGACTGATGTCTAGAATAATGACCATCCACTGACTGATGTCTAGAATATTGACCACCCACTGACTGATGTCTAGAATATTGACCACCCACTGACTGATGTCTAGAATAATGACCACCCACTGACTGATGTCTAGAATATTGACCACCCCACTGACTGATGTCTAGAATATTGACCACCCACTGACTGATGTCTAGAATATTGACCACCCACTGACTGATGTCTAGAATATTGACCACCCACTGACTGATGTCTAGAATATTGACCACCCACTGACTGATGTCTAGAATAATGACCACCCACTGACTGATGTCTAGAATATTGACCACCCACTGACTGATGTCTAGAATATTGACCACCCACTGACTGATGTCTAGAATATTGACCACCCACTGACTGATGTCTAGAATATTGACCACCCACTGACTGATGTCTAGAATATTGACCACCCACTGACTGATGTCTAGAATATTGACCACCCACTGACTGATGTCTAGAATATTGACCACCCACTGACTGATGACTAGAATATTGACCACCCACTGACTGATGACTAGAATATTGAACACCCACTGACTGATGACTAGAATATTGACCACCAACTGACTGATGACTAGAATATTGACCATCCACTGACTGATGACTAGAATATTGACCACCCACTGACTGATGACTAGAATATTGACCATCCACTGACTGATGACTAGAATATTGACCACCAACTGACTGATGACTAGAATATTGACCATCCACTGACTGATGACTAGAATATTGACCACCCACTGACTGATGACTAGAATATTGACCATCCACTGACTGATGACTAGAATATTGACACCCATTGATTGATGCCTAGAATATTGACCACTCACAGACTGATGACTAGAATATTGACACCCATTGATTGATGACTAGAATATTGACCACCCAGAGACTGCCTAGAAAACTGGGACTAACACCATGCACACTGTAAACTTCAAGACATGGACAAGAACTCTTCACTTGACAAAGTACAGAATGGTTGTGTGAATGCTAGATGCCTCTTCACTTGACAAACTACAAAGTGGTGATGGATGTTTTTGACTTTGTGATGTACAGAATGTGTGAATGGCAAACTTACGCATCTGACCTGAAGATAACAAATCATACATAAGGACTCTTCCGCTGGGTATGCTGGACACTGGCAACCAGTGCCGATACAAACGAGGCTGGTAGACTGAGGTGGTGGTGAACAAACAAGCATCATTAAAGGGAAGGAACTGAGCATCACTCCACCAGAACCAGCTCCTGTCGTCAGAACAACGTTCTGCAATAAGTCAACAAGTACAAGTATAGCACATGTCCCCACGCTGTGAGGCCTACTGGGTTAAATGTCTGTTGTTTCAGTCTGTTACTTGATCAATAAAAACTTTTCCACATTGTTCAAAATGCTGGCACAGTCCTTGCTTATTACCAAACTTTTTTACGTTGTATTATATGGCACACAACATTAAATCCATAGTTGTATATAGCAACCCCAACATGGCAGGCTAGTTGTTACTGGCCCATATTAACATCGTGACACATCAGTCTGACCTATTCATGCTCCATCCTCTGAAACGGCAGCCATCTTAGTGTCTCCATGCTCAACATATTCTGCAGGAGTGGACATATCTTCTTTCGTTGCTAGACATATAAATGTCAAAAATGTCCAGACTTGTGACAGTTATGATCCGCTCAAAATTGGTGGCAACACTATTCCCGAACTTCGCTACGCAGATGACACAGTCCTCCTTCTGAAAAGCGTAAAGGGAATAGAAAATTTAATATTGTCTGTCCAAAAGCACAGTGAAGATCAAAATCTGTTCTTGAATTTAAAGAAAACAAAAGTAATGTCCTCAGATAAAACTGGCTGTCACCCAAAAATAACAATAAATTATAGAGAAATTGAAAATGTCACAAACTTTGAATATCTATGCTCTATAATAAACAGCAATGGAGACTGTTCGACAGAAATTAAAAGGAGGATGGTCATAGCCATTGAACAGCCTTAAAAGTCTATAGTTAAGCTCCAGCAAGGAGATCAAAATTAGAATTTTGAGAACATGCATCTTCCCTGTGGCTACATACAGATGTGAGTCGTAGACTATCTCCCAGTCCTTAAGAAAGAGAATAGGGGCTTTTGAGCTGAAATGCTTTTGAAAGATTCTCAGAATATCTTGGACAAAGAAGAGAAGAAATGCTGACATCTTGAAATGTCTGAACATCAAGGAAGATTGGCTAATAAACAGCATCCTGTCTCGGAAGCTGAAATATCTTGATCATATCAAGTGCCACGACAGATTGGAAAAAATTATAGCAGAAGGCGTGGTACCAGGAAAGAGGGGCAGGGGCTGACCGATACGAAGATAGGCACAGGATATAAATGACCTCTTGAGTATGAAAGTACATGAGGCAGGAGACCTGGCGAATGACCGAGTTTCTTTCAGGCAGACTATGATGAGAGTGACGTTCTGCAAAGGACCTGCCACGTGATGATGATAATGGTCCTCTGCAAGCTCCACCACATCCTACTGGCTAAACCTGTCACATCCTACTGGCTAACCTGTCACATCCTACTGGCTAAACCTGTCACATCCTACTGGCTAAACCTGTCACATCCTACTGGCTAAACCTGTCACATCCTACTGGCTAACCTGTCACATCCTACTGGCTAACTAGCTAACCTGTCACATGCTACTGGCTAACTAGCTAACCTGTCACATGCTACTGGCTAACTAGCTAACCTGTCACATGCTACTGGCTAACCTGTCACATCCTACTGGCTAACCTGTCACATCCTCCTGGCTAAACCTGCCTCATCCTACTGGCTAAACCTGTCACATCCTACTGGCTAAACTGCCACATCCTACTAGCTAACCTGTCACATCCTACTGGCTGAACCTGCCACATCCTTCTGGCTAAACTTGTCACATCCTACTGGCTAAACCTGTCACATCCTACTGGCTAAACCTGTCAATTCCTACTGGCCAAACCTGTCACATCCTACTGGCTAAACCTGTCACATCCTACTGGCTAAACCTGCCACATCCTACTGGCTAAACCTGTCACATCCTACTGGCTAAACCTGTCACATCCTACTGGCTAAACCTGCCACATCCTACTGGCTAAACCCGTCACATCCTACTGGCTAAACCTGTCACATCCTACTGGCTAAACCTGTCACATCCTACTGGCTAAACCTGTCACATCCTACTGGCTAAACCTGTCACATCCTGCTGGCTAAACCTGTCACATCCTACTGCTAAAGCTGTCACGTCCCACTGGCTAAACCTGTCACATCCTACTGGCTAAACCTGTCACATCCTACTGGCTAAACCTGCCACATCCTACTGGCTAAACCTGTCACATCCTACTGGCTAAACCTGTCACATCCGACTGGCTAAACATGCAACATCCTATTGGCCAACTAGCTAACCTGCCACATGCTACTGGCTAAACCTGCCACATCCCACTGGCTAAACCTGCCACATCCTACTGGCTAACTTGCCATATCCTACTGGCTAACCTGCCACATCCTACTGGCTAACTAATTAACCTGCCACATCCTACTGGCTAACCTGCCACAGCCTACTGGCTGACTAGCTAACATGCCACATTCTAATGGCTACCTAGCTAACCTGCCACATCCTACTGGCTAAACCTGCCATATCCTACTGGCTAACCTGCCACATCCTACTGGCTAAACCTGTCACATCCTACTGGCAAACCTGCCACATCCTACTGGCTAACTAGCTAACCTGCTACATCCTACTGGCTACCTAGCTAACCTGCCACATCCTACTGGCTAACCTGCCACATCCTACTGGCTAAACCTGCCACATCCTACTGGCTAATCTGCCACATCCTACTGGCTAACCTGTCACATCCTACTGGCTAACCTTCCAGATCCTACTGGCTAACCTGCCACATCCTACTGGCTAACCTGCCACATTCCACTGGCTAATCTGCCACATCCTACTGGCTAATCTGCCACATCCTACTGGCTAAACCTGCCACATCCTACTAGCTAAACCTGCCACATCCTACTGGCTAAACCTGCCACATCCTACTGGCTAACTAGCTAACCTGCCACATCCTACTGGCTAAACCTGTCACATCCTACTGGCTAAACCTGTCACATCCTACTGGCTAAACCTGTCACATCCTACTGGCTAAACCTGTCACATCCCACTGGCTAAACCTGTCACATCCTACTGGCTAAACCTGCCACATCCTACTGGCTAAACCTGTCACATCCTACTGGCTAAACCTGTCACATCCTACTGGCTAAACATGCAACATCCTACTGGCCAACTAGCTAACCTGCCACATGCTACTGGCTAAACCTGCCACATCCCACTGGCTAAACCTGCCACATCCCACTGGCTAAACCTGCCACATCCTACTGGCTTACCTGCCACATCCTACTGGCTAACCTGCCACATCCTACTGGCTAACTAATTAACCTGCTACAACCTACTGGCTAACCTGCCACAGCCTACTGGCTGACTAGCTAACATGCCACATCCTAATGGCTACCTAGCTAACCTGCCACATCCTACTGGCTAAACCTGCCATATCCTACTGGCTAACCTGCCACATCCTACTGGCTAAACCTGCCACATCCTACTGGCTAAACCTGTCACATCCTACTGGCTAACTAGCTAACCTGCCACATCCTACTGGCTAAACCTGTCACATCCTACTGGCTAAACCTGTCACATCCTACTGGCTAAACCTGTCACATCCTACTGGCTAAACCTGTCACATCCTACTGGCTAAACCTGTCACATCCTACTGGCTA
Organism: Candidula unifasciata; assembly: GCA_905116865.2. Classification (NCBI taxonomy): domain Eukaryota; kingdom Metazoa; phylum Mollusca; class Gastropoda; order Stylommatophora; family Geomitridae; genus Candidula; species Candidula unifasciata. The sequence goes on along the minus strand of CAJHNH020000066.1, from coordinate 187,597 downwards.
AACCTGTTACATCCTACTGGCTAAACCTGCCACATCCTACTGGCTAAACCCGTCACATCCTACTGGCTAAACCTGTCACATCCTACTGGCTAAACCTGTCACATTCTACTGGCTAAACCTGTCACATCCTACTGGCCAAACCTGTCACATCCTGCTGGCTAAACCTTTCACATCCTACTGGCTAAACCTGTCACATCCTACTGGCTAAACCTGTCACATCCTACTGGCTAAACCTGTCACATCATACTGGCTAAACCTGCCACATCCTACTGGCTAAACCTGTCACATCCTACTGGCTAAACCTGTCACATCCTACTGGCTAAACATGCAACATCCTACTGGCCAACTAGCTAACCTGCCACATGCTACTGGCTAAACCTGCCACATCCCACTGACTAAACCTGCCACATCCTACTGGCTAACCTGCCACATCCTACTGGCTAACCAGTCACATCCTACTGGCTAACTAATTAACCTGCCACATCCTACTGGCTAACCTGCCACAGCCTACTGGCTGCCACAACTGGCTAACCTGCCACATCCTAATGGCTACCTACTAACTGCCACATCCTACTGGCTAACTGGCTACATACTACTAACCTGCCACATCCTACTGGCTAAACCTGCCATATCCTACTGGCTAACCTGCCACATCCTACTGGCTAAACCTGCCACATCCTACTGGCTAACCTGCCACATCCTACTGGCTAACTAGCTAACCTGCCACATCCTACTGGCTAACTAGCTAACCTGCCACATCCTACTGGCTAACTAGCTAACCTGCCACATCCTACTGGCTAACCTGCCACATCCTACTGGCTAAACCTGCCACATCCTACTGGCTAATCTGCCACATCCTACTGGCTAAACCTGCCACATCCTACTGGCTAACCTGTCACATCCTACTGGCTAACCCTTCAGATCCTACTGGCTAACCTGCCACATTCCACTGGCTAATCTGCCACATCCTACTGGCTAATCTGCCACATCCTACTGGCTAAACCTGCCACATCCTACTGGCTAAACCTGCCACATCCTACTAGCTAAACCTGCCACATCCTACTGGCTAAACCTGCCATATGCTACTGGCTAAACCTGCCACATCCTACTGGCTAAACCTGCTACATGCTACTGGCTAAACCTGCCACATCCTTCTGGCTAAACCTGCCACATCCTACTGGCTAAACCTGTCACATCCTACTGGCTAAACCTGCCACATCCTACTGGCTAACCTGTCATATCCTACTTGCTAACTAGCTAACCTGCCACATCCTACTAGCTAACTAGCTAACCTGCCACATCCTACTGGCTAACTAGTTAACCTGCCACATGCTACTTGCTAATCTGCCACATCCTACTGGCTAACTAGCTAACCTGCCACATCCTACTGGCTAACCTGCCACATCCTACTGGCTAAACCTGCCACATCCTACTGACTAAACCTGCCACATCCTACTGACTAAATCTGCCACATCCTACTGGCTAAACCTGCCACATCCTACTGGCTAACCTGTCACATCCTACTGGCTAACCTGCCACATCCCACTGGCTAAACATGCCACATCCTACTGGCTAAACATGCCACATCCTACTGGCTAAACCTGCCACATCCTACTGGCTAAACCCGTCACATCCTACTGGCTAAACCTGTCACATCCTACTGGCTACAACCTGTCACAACCTACTGGCTAAACCTAACCTGCCACATCCTACTGGCTAAACCTGCCACATCCTACTGGCTAAACCCTGCCACATCCTACTGGCTAAACCTGCCACATCCTACTGGCTAGCTAATCTGCCACATCCTACTGGCTACACCTGTCACATCCTACTGGCTAAACCTGTCACATCCTACTGGCTAAACCTGTCACATCCTACTGGCTAACCTGCCACATCCTACTGGCTAAACCTGCCACATCCTACTGGCTAACCTGCCACATCCTACTGGCTAACTAGCTAACCTGCCACATCCTACTGGCTAACTAGCTAACCTGCCACATCCTACTGGCTAACCTGCCACATCCTACTGGCTAAACCTGCCACATCCTACTGGCTAATCCTGCCACATCCTACTGGCTAACCTGCCACATCCTACTGGCTAACCTGTCACATCCTACTGGCTAACCTGCCACATCCTACTGGCTAACCTGCCACATTCCACTGGCTAATCTGCCACATCCTACTGGCTAATCTGCCACATCCTACTGGCTAAACCTGCCACATCCTACTGGCTAAACCTGCCACATCCTACTAGCTAAACCTGCCACATCCTACTGGCTAAACCTGCTACATCCTACTGGCTAACCTGCCACATCCTACTGGCTAACTAGCTAACCTGCCACATCCTACTGGCTAAACCTGCCATATGCTACTGGCTAAACCTGCCACATCCTACTGGCTAAACCTGCTACATGCTACTGGCTAAACCTGCCACATCCTTCTGGCTAAACCTGCCACATCCTACTGGCTAAACCTGTCACATCCTACTGGCTAAACCTGCCACATCCTACTGGCTAACCTGTCATATCCTACTTGCTAACTAGCTAACCTGCCACATCCTACTGGCTAACTAGCTAACCTGCCACATCCTACTGGCTAACTAGTTAACCTGCCACATGCTACTTGCTAATCTGCCACATCCTACTGGCTAACTAGCTAACCTGCCACATCCTACTGGCTAAACCTGCCACACATACCTAAACTGCCACTAAAACCTGCCACATCCTACTGACTAAACCTGCCACATCCTGGCTAACCTGACTAAATGCCACATCCTACTGGCTAACCTGCCACATCCTACTGGCTAACCTGCCACATCCTACTGGCTAAACATCCTACTGGCTAACCTGCCACATCCTACTTGCTAACCTGTCACATCCTACTGGCTAAACCTGCCACACATCCTACTGGCTAAACATGCCTACTGGCTAACTAGCTAACCTGGCTAAAAACCTGCCACATCCTACTGGCTAACCTGCCACATCCCACTGGCTAAACATGCCACATCCTACTGGCTAAACATGCCACATCCTACTGGCTAAACCTGTCACATCCTACTGGCTAAACATGCCACATCCTACTGGCTAACCTGCCACATGCTACTGGCTAACCCTGCCACATCCTACTGGCTAACTAGCTAACCTGCCACATCCTACTGGCTAACCTGCCACATCCTACTGGCTAACCTGCCACATCCTACTGGCTAACTAGCTAACCTGCCACATCCTACTGGCTAACCTGCCACATCCTACTGGCTAACTAGCTAACCTGCCACATCCTACTGGCTAACCTGCCACATCCTACTAGCTAACCTGCCACATCCTACTGGCTAACCTGCGAGCCCAGTGACCAGTCTCATTTACTAGAGTCCATTTCTCAACAAAGTCAGTAATTAGCAGCAGACTAAAAGTTCTATTAACAGACAGGTTGCAATGTTTGAACTTACGCAGTTTGTCAGGAAGGATATGTGTATCTAGCAGAAGACCACCTTTGCCTGATGACCATCCATCTTTTGGGAAAGTGACATACGGTGCTAGAGGATAACAGCGCTGAGACTGTGACTGCGCACACAAAACATGTTTGATTGTTGCAGTCTGACAACCCATCTTGGCAGAAAGACTTCCAACTTGACAATTAAAGCTGGCCATGCCACCATTAATAGTGAAGTGGTGTGGTGCATGTACATTCTCATTCTCCATGGAGCTGTTACCTGCACAATAGACATCACTAAACATTATATACATTTACTGCAGCTGACACATAAATTAAAAAGAAACAACTATTGTAAAGCTCAAGCAAAAGCAGTGTGCTACAAGATAAATAATAATTGAAGCAACAAAAATGAAAAACACACATTAGTTATTTCTTGATCTTCTTCTGCTACTTGTCAAAAAACATTACAAGCACTGTCTGCCCACATGAATCACACACTGGTGTGGCATGTCTAGGGAAACCGTGTCAAAGTGAACTAAAGGCAATGTGGTGACAGAGATTTTTGGCAGGTGTAGAGAAGAGAGCGACAGAAGCCAGCAATGTGGTGACATAGATTTTTGGTAGGTGTAGTGAAGGTAGCAACAGAAGCCAGCAATGTGGTGACAGAGATTTTTGGCAGGTGTAGAGAAGAGAGCGACAGAAGCCAGCAATGTGGTGACATAGATTTTTGGTAGGTGTAGTGAAGGTAGCAACAGAAGCCAGCAATGTGGTGACAGAGATTTTTGGCAGGTGTAGAGAAGGTAGCAACAGAAGCCAGCAATGTGGTGACAGAGATTTTTGGCAGGTGTAGAGAAGAGAGCAACAGAAGCCAGCAATGTGGTGACAGAGATTTTTGGCAGGTGTAGAGAAGGTAGCAACAGAAGCCAGCAATGTGGTGACAGAGGTTGTTGGCAGGTGTAGAGAAGAGAGCGACAGAAGCCAGCAATGTGGTGACAGAGATTTTGGGCAGGTGTAGAGAAGGTAGTAACAGAAGCCAGCAATGTGGTGACAGAGATTTTTGGCAGGTGTAGAGAAGGTGCAACAGAAGCCAGCAATGTGGTGACAGAGATTTTTGGCAGGTGTAGAGAAGAGAGCAACAGAAGCCAGCAATGTGGTGACAGAGGTTTTTGGCAGGTGTAGAGAAGGCAGCAACAGAAACCAGCAATGTGGTGACAGAGATTTTTGGCAGGTGTAGAGAAGAGAGCGACAGAAGCCAGCAATGTGGTGACAGAGGTTTTTGGCAGGTGTAGAGAAGAGAGCGACAGAAGCCAGCAATGTGGTGACAGAGGTTTTTGGTAGGTGTAGAGAAGGTAGCAACAGAAGCCAGCAATGTGGTGACAGGTTTTTGGCAGGTGTAGAGAAGAGAGCGACAGAAGCCAGCAATGTGGTGACAGAGATTTTTAGCAGGTGTAGAGAAGAGAGCGACAGAAGCCAGCAATGTGGTGACAGAGGTTTTTGGCAGGTGTAGAGAAGAGAGCGACAGAAGCCAGCAATGTGGTGACAGAGATTTTTGGCAGGTGTAGAGAAGAGAGCGACAGAAGCCAGCAATGTGGTGATAGAGGTTTTTGGCAGGTGTAGAGAAGGTAGCAACAGAAGCCAGCAATGTGGTGACAGAGGATTTTGGTAGGTGTAGAGAAGGTAGCAACAGAAGCCAGCAATGTGGTGACAGAGATTTTTGGCAGGTGTAGAGAAGAGAGCGACAGAAGCCAGCAATGTGGTGATAGAGGTTTTTGGTAGGTGTAGAGAAGTTAGCAACAGAAGCCAGCAATGTGGTGACAGAGATTTTTGGCAGGTGTAAAGAAGATAGCAACAGAAGCCAGCAATGTGGTGACATAGCAACAGAAGCCAGCAATGTGGTGACAGAGATTTTTGGCAGGTGTAGAGAAGGTAGCAACAGAAGCCAGCAATGTGGTGACAGAGCTTTTTGGCAGGTGTAGAGAAGATAGCAACAGAAGCCAGCAATGTGGTGACAGAGGTTTTTGGAAGGTGTAGAGAAGGTAGCAACAGAAGCCAGCAATGTGATGACAGAGGTTTTTGGCCGGTGTAGAGAAGGTAGCAACAGAAGCCAGCAATGTGGTGACAGAGATTTTTGGCAGGTGTAGAGAAGGTAGCAACAGAAGCCAGCAATGTGGTGACAGAGGTTTTTGGCAGGTGTAAAGAAGATATCAACAGAGGCCAGCAATGTGGTGACAGAGGTTTTGGGCAGGTGTAGAGAAGGTAGTGACAGAAGCCAGCAATGTGGTGACAGAGGTTTTTGGCAGGTGTAGGAAAGGTAGCAACAGAAGCCAGCAATGTGGTGACAGAGGTTTTTGGCAGGTGTAGAGAAGAGAGCGACAGAAGCCAGCAATGTGGTGACATAGATTTTTGGTAGGTGTAGTGAAGGTAGCAACAGAAGCCAGCAATGTGGTGACAGAGGTTTTTGGCAGGTGTAGAGAAGGTAGCAACAGAAGCCAGCAATGTGGTGACAGAGGTTTTTGGCAGGTGTAAAGAAGATATCAACAGAGGCCAGCAATGTGGTGACAGAGGTTTTGGGCAGGTGTAGAGAAGGTAGTGACAGAAGCCAGCAATGTGGTGACAGAGGTTTTGGGCAGGTGTAGAGAAGAGAGCGACAGAGGCCAGCAATGTGGTGACAGAGGTTTTTGGCAGGTGTAGAGAAGAGAGTGACAGAAGCCAGCAATGTGGTGACAGAGATTTTTGGCAGGTGTAGGGAAGGTAGCAACAGAAGCCAGCAATGTGGTGACAGAGGTTTTTGGCAGGTGTAGAGAAGAGAGCGACAGAAGCCAGCAATGTGGTGACATAGATTTTTGGTAGGTGTAGAGAAGGTAGCAACAGAAGCCAGCAATGTGGTGACAGAGATTTTTGGCAGGTGTAGAGAAGGTAGCAACAGAAGCCAACAATGTGGTGACAGAGATTTTTGGCAGGTGTAGAGAAGAGAGCAACAGAAGCCAGCAATGTGGTGACAGAGGTTTTTGGCAGGTGTAGAGAAGGTAGCAACAGAAGCCAGCAATGTGGTGACAGAGGTTTTTGGCAGGTGTAGAGAAGAGAGCGACAGAAGCCAGCAATGTGGTGACAGAGATTTTGGGCAGGTGTAGAGAAGGTAGCAACAGAAGCCAACAATGTGGTGACAGAGGTTTTTGGCAGGTGTAGAGAAGAGAGCGACAGAAGCCAGCAATGTGGTGACAGAGATTTTGGGCAGGTGTAGAGAAGGTAGCGACAGAAGCCAGCAATGTGGTGACAGAGGTTTTTGGCAGGTGCAGGGAAGAGAGCGACAGAAGCCAGCATCAAGCGCTTTTTAGTGAAAAGGGCGACAGACTGAAGAGGGGGAAATCGTGGCTAGGTCGGACAGAAGATGTTATTAGGCAAATATGCAGCCTAACCGACATCATACCTGGTGCAGAATGGATACCTGTGCCTCAGGCGTTTATTTGTACATTTTCCTGTATTGTCACACTCAACAAGCGATGTAGAGAAGAGAATCCTGTTGCTGTTAATGCAGAGGTCAACGCTCTCATCGGTGAAAATTCAGACGAAGCAGATGCAATAATCTATACAGACGGATCCGTTATACGCCAAAGAAGAAGCGCATGGGCATTTACAGCACGCTCAGCGGGCAGAACAGTCAAAGAAGCCAACGGCGCCTTCTCCATGACAACCAGCAGCATGACGATGGAGGTGATGGCAGTGACACAAACGCTTGCCTGGCTTGAAACACAAAAATACACCCGCGTGTATACTCAGTGATTAAATGAGTATCATCCGGAGGGTTCAGGCAGGTTCAGTGCGAAGACAATGGCTTGAATCATTACAGAAGTCCACTGTTCGTGGAGTCACCTTTATTTTTGTTTCGGGACACCCAGGCGTCGATGGAAATGAAAGAGCTGACAGGTTGGCTGGATCCGCTATCACTACCGACGGTCAGCCTATGGATCATGCTGATATTATCAATACCCTCAGAGAAATGGGAGGACTTTGGTGGCAGTGAATCCACATCACTCGCCAGAATGGCAGACTTGGGAATTAAGATCGGCACAGCAAAAAACGAGACGCACACCAGCTACGCCAGAAGACTTGTTTATCAACATAGAACTGGTACTATTAGCCATCGGACGTTGGGGTTCATACTGAGGGGAGGATCTGAGCACCTATGGACATGTCCGGAGTGCAATGAGGATAACCCAACTAACTAACTAACTAAAGAAGCCAGCAATGTGGTGACAGAGGTTTTTGGCAGGTGCAGGGAAGAGAGCGACAGAAGCCAGCAATGTGGTGACAGAGGTATTTGGCAGGTGTAGAGAAGAGAGTGACAGAAGCCAGCAATGTGGTGACAGAGATTTTTGGCAGGTGTAGAGAAGGTAGCAACAGAAGCCAGCAATGTGGTGACAGAGCTTTTTAGCAGGTGTAGGGAAGGTAGCAACAGAAGCCAGCAATGTGGTGACAGAGGTTTTTGGCAGGTGTAGAGAAGGTAGTGACAGAAGCCAGCAATGTGGTGATAGAGGTTTTTGGCAGGTGTAGAGAAGGTAGTGACAGAAGCCAGCAATGTGGTGATAGAGGTTTTTGGCAGGTGTAGAGAAGGTAGTGACAGAAGCCAGCAATGTGGTGATAGAGGTTTTTGGCAGGTGTAGGGAAGAGAACGACAGAAGCCAGCAATGTGGTGACAGAGGTATTTGGCAGGTGTTGAGAAGAGAGCGACAGAAGCCAGCAATGTGGTGACAGAGGTTTTTGGCAGGTGTAGAGAAGAGAGCAACAGAAGCCAGCAATGTGGTGACAGAGGTTTTTGGCAGGTGTAGAGAAGAGAGCGACAGAAGCCAGCAATGTGGTGACAGAGGTATTTGGCAGGTGTAGAGAAGAGAGCGACAGAAGCCAGCAATGTGGTGACAGAGGTATTTGGCAGGTGTAGAGAAGAGAGTGACAGAAGCCAGCAATGTGGTGACAGAGGTTTTTGGCAGGTGTAGGGAAGGTAGTAACAGAAGCCAGCAATGTGGTGACAGAGGTTTTTGGCAGGTGTAGAGAAGGTAGTAACAGAAGCCAGCAATGTGGTGATAGAGGTTTTTGGCAGGTGTAGGGAAGAGAACGACAGAAGCCAGCAATGTGGTGACAGAGGTTTTTGGCAGGTGTTGAGAAGAGAACGACAGAAGCCAGCAATGTGGTGACAGAGGTTTTTGGCAGGTGTTGAGAAGAGAGCAACAGAAGCCAGCAATGTGGTGACAGAGGTTTTTGGCAGGTGTAGGGAAGGTAGTAACAGAAGCCAGCAATGTGGTGACAGAGGTTTTTGGCAGGTGTAGGGAAGGTAGTAACAGAAGCCAGCAATGTGGTGACAGAGGTTTTTGGCAGGTGTAGAGAAGGTAGTAACAGAAGCCAGCAATGTGGTGACATAGATTTTTGGCAGGTGTAGAGAAGGTAGCAACAGAAGCCAGCAATGTGGTGACAGAGGTTTTTGGCAGGTGTAGAGAAGAGAGCGACAGAAGCCAGCAATGTGGTGACAGAGGTTTTTGGCAGGTGTAGAGAAGAGAGTGACAGAAGCCAGCAATGTGGTGACAGAGGTTTTTGGCAGGTGTAGAGAAGAGAGTGACAGAAGCCAGCAATGTGGTGACAGAGATTTTTGGCAGGTGTAGAGAAGAAAGTGACAGAAGCCAGCAATGTGGTGACAGAGGTTTTTGGCAGGTGTAGAGAAGAGAGCGACAGAAGCCAGCAATGTGGTGACAGAGGTTTTTGGCAGGTGTAGAGAAGAGAGCAACAGAAGCCAGCAATGTGGTGACAGAGGTTTTTGGCAGGTGTAGAGAAAAGAGCAACAGAAGCCAGCAATGTGGTGACAGAGGTTTTTGGCAGGTGTAGAGAAGAGAGTGACAGAAGCCAGCAATGTGGTGACAGAGGTTTTTGGCAGGTGTAGAGAAGAGAGCGACAGAAGCCAGCAATGTGGTGACAGAGGTTTTTGGCAGGTGTAGAGAAGAGAGCGACAGAAGCCAGCAATGTGGTGACAGAGGTTTTTGGCAGGTGTAGAGAAGAGAGCGACAGAAGCCAGCAATGTGGTGACAGAGGTTTTTGGCAGGTGTAGAGAAAAGAGCGACAGAAGCCAGCAATGTGGTGACAGAGGTTTTTGGCAGGTGTAGAGAAGAGAGCGACAGAAGCCAGCAATGTGGTGACAGAGGTTTTTGGCAGGTGTAGAGAAGAGAGCGACAGAAGCCAGCAATGTGGTGACAGAGATTTTTGGCAGGTGTAGAGAAGAGAGCGACAGAAGCAAGCAATGTGGTGACAGAGATTTTTGGCAGGTGTAGAGAAGAGAGCGACAGAAGCCAGCAATGTGGTGACAGAGGTTTTTGGCAGGTGTAGAGAAGAGAGCGACAGAAGCAAGCAATGTGGTGACAGAGGTTTTTGGCAGGTGTAGAGAAGAGAGCGACAGAAGCAAGCAATGTGGTGACAGAGGTTTTTGGCAGGTGTAGAGAAGAGAGCGACAGAAGCAAGCTCACTCCCAGCCAAACATTGTTGAGCGCAGGAAGCTCTGTGTATAGTCAGGGTGGCTCTTGGACCAGTATAACATAACATAACATAACCCTTGACCCGTTAGGGTCGTAGGTGTACTGATGGAAGCACTAGCACATAAAACCTGCCATCTTTATCTGTCTTGATGAATAAGTGTATGATAACTTAGTCCTGTCCATTTCTTAATGTCATTCCAGGTTTTGCTTTGCCCTCCTTTTCTTCGACCACTTCCTTTTTGCCCTCCTTTTCTTCGACCACTTCCTTGAAGTACAGTCTTTACAATCAAATCATGTCTCCCCACGTGCCCAAACCAAGCTAGCTTGTGACGTTTCACCACTGCCAAGAGAGTCTCCTGATGTCCTGCAAATTTGTATATTTTGTCTCTGGCATATTTGTCAGTTTTGTTTTCTAAAAAACTAATTCGTAAAATGCTTTTTTAGTATTTACATTTGAAAGCCTGAATCTTCCTTTCCATTTCCATCATGAGAGTCCAACTCTCACACCTTTATCATCATCAAACAGCAAGTCCTTTACAGAACGTCGCTCTCTTCACGGCACGCCTGAAAGTATCCCTTTTCCTAGCCAGCTCTCCAGCCCCATGTGCTTTCAATGCCAATGCATCCTTAATGTCTTTATCCATCTTCGCCTTGGTTGACCCCTGCCTCGCCTTTCACAAACTGCACCTTCCATGTCTTGTCCAAGCCACCATGACGATTGATGTGGCCAAAATACTTTAACTTTCGGGACAGGATGCTGTTTATGAGCCAGTTCTCCTTGATGTTTAACTCATTCGGAATGTCAATGTTTTTCCTCTTCCTGATCCATGGTATTGTAAGAATTTTTCTATAGCATTTCATTTCAAAAGCTCTAATCTTTTTCCTGAGTGACTAAGTGAAAGTCCAGGACTCACAACCGTAAGTTACCACAGGAGAAATGCATGATCTCAAGATTTTTACTTTAACCAATTTACTACCACATTGCCATAGGTTCTTCATGTTATTTAATCTCTGCATTGCTATTGCAAGTCTTCTTCTGACTTCTTTTGAGCAGTCACCACTGTTGTTCACTAAAGAGCACATCCGAAATCTGTTACATTTTCTATTTGTTCGATACGTAACTAACTAACTAACAAACAGGAAAGACTCACATTCCATGTACTAACAGATAAATATGTTAACAGGAGAGACGACACGTAACAGCACTAGATGTTTAAAATCAAAAGATGGTGACTTGTTAATGGGACATAGTAATATAATTAACAGATGGACAGAGTATATAGGGGAATTGTATGATGATAATAGACCAGATGTAGAACTGCAGACCAACAATGATGGTCCACCAATAATGACTGCAGAAGTTCAGGATGCAATACATCATATGAAGAAAGGAAAAGCACCCGGGCCAGACAACATCTCACTGGAAGAAATCGAAGCACTGGGAAATTTTGGAATTAAAAAAATAACTAAACTTTTATTTGATATTTATAATAGTGGGTATATTCCAAATGACCTTTTAAAATCCATATTTATTGCTCTGCCAAAGAAACCAGGCACTTTAAAATGTGAAGACCATCGCACAATAAGTCTTATGAGTCACATGACTAAGATTTTACTGAGAATAATTATGAGAAAAATAAGAAACAAAATTAAACCAGAAATCAGCAATGAATAATGTGGATTTGTAGAAGGAAAAGGTACAAACAATGCCATTTACATCCTAAGGACATTGTCAGAAAGAGCTATAGAAGTAAAGACTGATTTGTACTTATGCTTCAAAGACTTTACAAAAGCATTTGACTGTGTGAAGCATGAAGAAGTAATCAAACTGTTAGAAAAATTAAACATTGATGGGAAAGATCTACAAAAATAATAAAGAATATGTATTGGCAGCAAACAGCAGCTATAAGAATTAACAACTGTTTAGGTACATTTTAAAGCAAAAAGAGGGGTGTACGACAAGGATGTGTACTATCACCTGATTTGTTTTCAATATACAGTGAATATATAATGAGATCTTTAATTGATATGCCCGAAATTGTGGTGGTGGGCACAATATAAACAATTTACGTTATGCTGATGACACAGTCTTGATAGCAACAGGTCAGAAAGAACTACAGGAAATGATAGACATTGTTGTGTTAGAAAATGAAAGAATGGGCCTCAGTTTGAATAATGGAAAGACAGAAGTAATGGTGGTATCAAAGAAACTAATTATTCCTAGATGTGTAATAAAAGTCGATGGTGTTATTTTGGGACAAGTACAGAAATTTAAGTATCTGGGCACATGGATAACATCAGATGGAAGATGCATAACTGAGATAAGAAACAGAATAGGACAGGAAAAAACTTCATTTTATAAAATGAAGAACATCTTATGCAATATATCTTTGTCATTGAGAGTTAGAAAAAGAATTCTTGCTTGCCACATACATCCAGTTTTGACATATGGCTTGAGTCCTGTACAATCAGTAGGTAAGCCAAACAATTTCTTGAGGCCTCAGAGATATGGTTTTACAGAAGAATGCTTAAAATACCTTGGACAGCCAAAAAGAGCAATGAAGAGGTTTTGAAAGAGGCAGAAGCTCAAAGACAACAGACATCAGTAGGAGACAGTCATCATTTTTCGGCCATGTTATGAGAAGAGGAAAAATGGAACATGTTGTGACCACTGGAAACTAAGATCTGTGGAAGAAGGGGTAGATAAAGATAAGGAGAGAAGATTCTTGACAGTCTTGTTGCATGGCATGGAGGTGTGTCGACACGCGAACTGATACATGCTGCAGGAGATCGCAGATTGTGGAGAGCTATATGATCGCCTACGCCAGTCGGAAAGGCACCTCATGATGATACCTACAGGCGTGTATTAAGAAACAAATGTCATTAGCGGTTAACTATTATTTTTATGTTGGTAAAAAATTCGAAAGGTCAAAGGCATTTGACAGTTACAAACGAGGTGGGCCTTTCCCTAGAAAGTGTCCGAAACAATCTAACAATCAAACACTGTCTGTCACTGAAAGGGAACATTGGTCGAGCTTTTTCTCACCTGCTCCTTATCCCAAAAAAGATTTTTAAAAAGTTTATTATGACACAGTATAATGGACAGATGAACAATATTCACCGTTTCAAACTGAATTAGGAAGACATCATGAGGACAAGTCAGTGGAGCATGCAGTTACACCAAGAAACATTTCCGTGAAAAGTTTGCCAGTTTCCTTGTTGCTATGTGTAAACAAGTCCAGCGAAGCTATTTATTTGTTCGAATAACGTTACTTTCATTATAATCAATTTTATGTATGAGTATACGTTTATCTGTGTGAGATTATATATAATAATACAGCGGAAAAATAAGAGATACTACATCATGTAAGAAAGAAATATTTAATAAATAGCTGTGTAAATTTTCAGGACGAAATGGTGGAATGAAAATAACAGCCATACAAAATTAAGATGGCCGCCGTGGAAATGTCGGCGATGTTGGAAGACGATGAGGACTGGCTCTATGGAGGTAGCGGAGATTTGTTTAGTGCAAATATTGATACCAATATACAAGAGGGATACCGTTGCTTGCCTTGGCTTGTTTATTATATTTTGTGTAAATAAGCTACATGGATTAATATAAAACGGGTAGCAGAAGTGGCAACAGCAACATCCTTTTCTATTATCGATAACTTGAAATTATCGTTGAATAAATCATAATAATAATATCATGAATGGTTACAACAATGCAGACCATGTCTACACTCATCATTGTCTCATTGTTTAGTTATTGATAAACCCAATACCGAAAATGTTTGTATTCAATCTTTTGCTATGGTACAAATACTCAACACTTGTGCTTTTAACAGTTGTGTGCAATGTTTTTTAAATTGTGAACAATTCATTAATGTTTTAGTCTGAGTTTGAATGTGGTAACAAACAAGTAGTATGAAATGAAACATTAGTGTAACACCGTCAGTCATTGTTTGTGCCTCAGCACCACAGAGATCGGATATCAGATCCAAATTGTTAGTAGTAGTAGCATAGTGTGGCTTAGACCAACTTAAAGATTTGAGCGTGAATAAGGTCAGAAGTTTGCTATATTGCCTATATCTTAGTTGGTCTTGGTTTCCAGTTGATGCCAAAATTGATCGGAAATGGAAAGTCATAAGTTACATGAGGGGATTAGCAATCAATGAAAAGTATCTAATTTGCAAAGTAATTACAATAAAAACCCTACCACTCGATAATGGCTGTTCAGAAATGAACGCAAACATGCACGATTCCTTCAGCAGACGTCAGACTGCTGAACAGCAAGTGTTTTAGAAAAAGTCATAAGCTGAGTGAAAATTAAATCAGGCTGTCCTCCGAATAACGGTCCCAAATTATCGAGGCCGAAAATACCCTGACAGGGCCTCAGTCACATGTCAATTTCGGACTTCGCGGCATGGATTAGGGCTAAACTAGATGGCTGGGACTCACGAGCAGCAGCTACTGCATCTCCTGCAGCTTCCTTCAATTTATTTGCTCGTGAGTCCCAGCCATCTAGTTTAAATCCAATCCACGCCATGCATAGCAGCATGGGAGAAACTCGGAAGTACGCAATTGACATGTCACTGAGGCCCTGTTAATTTTATTAAATTGCTGGAGAAGATAGTGGCGGGTAAGCTACAGGAATTTTTGGAACAGAGAAATCTTCCGTGAGGTTTGGGAAGTTACTGGCGAGAGAAGCACACATGGTCAAATGCAGCCACTTTTACCTTTGACATATTTGAAGGCAGGAAACGATGGCAGCGGCACTTGATTTAAAAGATGCTTACAACAGAGTCAGAAACAATATCTTGATTAAATCAATTATGGAGAAGTGAGTTTGTCCTTGGTTGGTGAACTGGATAGCAGCTGTTTCATATACAAGCTCTCAGTAGCTCTCAGCCTGGGTTCATGGACAACAGGATCGTTAGAGCTGATGTTCCAGAGGAAAGGCAAGACGGGCATATAACAAGTATGACCGGTACCATTAGTATTGGAACTCTACGTTGGCTGCTGGAGATGGGGATGGAACACGCATTAGGAATACCCTTAGTGCTGTGATTTCAATTCCTAATTTAACTCAATTCAACAAGACTTTATGATTTGTCCATAAGATGAATTTATGACTTGATCACAATGTGATTTTATGACTACGAGATGACTTTATCACTTGACCATGAGATGACTTTTTCTGATAATCTGGTAATCTTAGTTTCAGCTTCATAGCAAACCCCATAGTTGCTCCACTCCTTTGCCAACGAAAAACACACAGAAAGTTCATCACAGTCCCTTGTGTCAGCATATGCACTAGCATACACACGCATTAAAAGCATACGGTAGCCATCTGCAGTGCTAACACAAACAGTCCGACATTTGAAATGCAGTTCATCATGGATGGTAGCAGAAGTCACCAACATATCAGCAGTTGCACATGCAATCAATTTTAATCACATAATGGCACCACCAATATTGCAACAACAGGCATCGCACCATTTTCTGAATCTACAATTTACGCCACCTTGTTGGTCACAGTAGAAAAGCATTCCAAATTAAATTAGTAGCTCACATTGTCACGCCATGCCCTTAGCTAAGAAGCTGGGCGACAAAACTATCATTTAAGTTTACAAATGGAGCAAAAACGCACTGGCCACTGTCTGTGCAAAGCAAAAAAATTTGCCATGGCTCACAACGGTGACCGTGCCTAGCGTCCATTTTGTCAGGAGATGACTAAATGATGTGACCATGAGCTGACTTTATGACTTGGCAGTGAGATGGCTTGGCAGTAAGATGACTTTATGACTTGGCAATGAGATGACTTTATGACTTGGCAGTGAGATGACTTTATGACTTGACCATGAGATGGTTTTATGACTTGGCAATGAGATGACTTTATGACTTGGCAATGAGATTACTATGAGTTGACTCTAAGATGACTTTGTGGCTTGTTCATAAGGTGACTTTGTGGCTTGTTCATAAGATGACTTTGTGGCTTGTTCATAAGGTGACTTTGTGGCTTGTTCATAAGGTGACTTTGTGGCTTGTTCATAAGGTGACTTTGTGGCTTGTTCATAAGGTGACTTTGTGGCTTGTTCATAAGGTGACTGTGGCTTGTTCATAAGGTGACTTTGTGGCTTGTTCATAAGGTGACTTTGTGGCTTGTTCATAAGGTGACTTTGTGGCTTGTTCATAAGGTGACTTTGTGGCTTGTTCATAAGGTGACTTTGTGGCTTGTTCATAAGGTGACTTTGTGGCTTGCCCATGAGATAACTTTATGACTTGACCATGATATGACTTTATACCTTGTCCATGAGTTGACTTTATGCCTTTTCCATGAGATAACTTTATACTTTGTCCATGAGTTGACTATGGTTTGACCATGGTATGACTTTGTTCATGAGATGACTTTATACTTTGTCCATAAGATGACTTTATGGCTTGACCATGAGATGACTTTATACTTTGACCATAAGATGACTTTATAACTTGACCATGATATGACTTTGTGACTTACCCATGAAATGATAAAAAGAATGAAGAGTTGGGCAGTGTCAGTCCTCTGTCCTTATTCAGTTAAATCAGTAACAGTGGATATACATGAATCAGTGATCTCTTGTGTTCAGTCATGTTGTACCTGGATGTGGTATCACAGTGTCTGATTCTGGTCAGTGTCCCACTTTTGGAAGTGGCTGTTAGATGTTGGAGGGATGTGGCTGTTAGATGTTGGAGCGATGTGGCTGTTGGATGTTGGAGGGATGTGGCTGTTAGATTTTGGAGGGATGTGGCTGTTGGATGTTGGAGGGATTTGGATGTTGGGGGGATGTGGCTATTGGATGTTGGAGGGATGTGGTTGTTGGATGTGCCCTGTTGTGGGGCTCAACTCTGCCTGTAGTATGTATACCTGCTTGCAGTGCTGATCAATGACCCAGCCTGAGCAGCTGAAACCAGATGAGTTTCTGGCTTGACAGTTGAAGACATTTCTTGTTTCCACAGATGATAAAAAGCCCAATGTGGAAGAGCTGCAAGAAAAGTAAGTGTAAATGTTGACCCATGGAATCGTGCTTTTGTTTGTTGTTTGTTTTACCCATATCATTTGAGTCTCACCACCCAGCCCATAACAACATTCAACCCCATCCACCCAGCCCATAACAACATTGAACCCCATCCACCTAGCCCATAACAACATTGAACCCCTTCCACCCAGCCCATACAGCATTGGAACCCCAGCACATACAACATTGGAATCCCGACCATACAAACCTTGTCAATGACAGGATTGTCTAGAAATATAATGTCATCAGTGACAGTGATTGTCTAGAAATATTTCATGTCATGTCAATGACAGGATTGTCTAGAAATATGTTATTTCAATGACAGGATTGTCTAGAAATATTATGTTATTTCAGTGACAGGATTGTCTAGAAATATGTTATTTCAATGACAGGATTGTCTAGAAATATTATGTTATTTCAGTGACAGGATTGTCTAGAAATATTATGTTGTTTCAATGACAGGATTGTCTAGAAATATTATGTTATTTCAGTGACAGGATTGTTTAGAAATATTATGTTATTTCAATGACAGGATTGTCTAGAAATATTATGTTATTTCAATGACAGGATTGTCTAGAAATATTATGTTGTTTCAATGACAGGATTGTCTTTAAATAAATATCATCATCATCATAAACCACTTCTGCCGTTAAGCGTCGTGGGGAGGAATCATTTGCGATCCTGTGCACGTTGGCTGTCGCTAGCTATTGTCATGCCGTAAAGGCGTAGAGTGTCTTTAATGTTGTCGATCCATGTTTTCCGTGCCCGACCTCTTACTCTTGTAGCTGATCTTCTGAGATGTAGTGCTTGTGATGGTATTTGATCTTGCTGCATTCTAACGAGATGGCCAAACCACTTGATCTGCTGTTTCTCGATGAATCTAGTACAAGGTGTCGTTCCCACAATTTGCCTGATAGTTTCATTATTCACTCGATCTTTTATGGTTAGGTTGGCTGCTTTTCTCAGGCACCTCATCTCGCAGGTGGTGATTTTGCGTGGATGGGCTTTAGATAGTGTCCATGTTTGGCACTGGTAGCTTAATGTTGGAATGAATATGCAATTAATAAACTGTTTCTTTGCACTCATAGTTATGCTTGGTTGTCTTAATAATGGTGACAATTAATATATAAATGCACTTGCTTTCTTACATCAAGTTTTTATTTCTCTGTCAATTCTACCATCTTCTGTGATCATACTTCCTAGATTTTTAACTCCCCAACTTAATTCAGGGCAGAACCATTCAGCTGTGTGTGTAGTGGGGCAGGGGTTCTACTAACTGAAATAAATATAATAAACCATATCTGAGAAGAAATGTATGAATAAAATGTTGCCATTCTCTATCTTTGACAGAATTGCAAAAGGAATAAAGACAGAAGCAGATAAAGATGCTGGAGATTTTGTATGTACTCATGTTTCCTGTATGTTTACTTTGAATGTACTCTGTTGTTTTCTATATGTTCAGTTTGTATGTACTCTGTTGTATTTCCTATATGTTCAGTTTGTATGTACTCTGTTGTATTTCCTATATGTTCAGTTTGTATGTACTCTGTTATATTTCCTATATGTTTAGTTTGTATGTACTCTGTTGTATTTCCTATATGTTCAGTTTGTATGTACTCTGTTGTATTTCCTATATGTTCAGTTTGTATGTACCCTGTTGTATTTCTTATATGTTCAGTTTGTATGTACTCTGTTATATTTCCTATATGTTTAGTTTGTATGTACTCTGTTGTATTTCCTATATGTTCAGTTTGTATGTACTCTGTTGTATTTCCTATATGTTTAGTTTGTATGTACTCTGTTGTATTTCCTATATGTTCAGTTTGTATCACTCATCAATGAGTCATGTGCTGTCTCCACAATGAAGGCTAGCCGAAATGGATCTTCAGCATGCTCTGTCACATGTCCTGGTTGTACACTTTCTCAGACTGCTGCCCATCCACCTCGTGATGTTGTCCTCCCACTTATATCATTGCCTACCTCTTGCTTTCTTGTCTTTGACGTTTCCCTCCAGTGTGGTTTTTAAAAGTGTGTTGTGTCTTTTATTGTGGCCAAAATATTTAGTCTCTTTTTTAAAATATTTTTTAAAAAAGTAATTCTCTTTTTATTTGTAGCTTTTCCAGAACCTGTGTATTGGACAGTTGTTGTTTCCCTGAAATACGCCCTATTCTTCTGTATACCCCACATCTCCAGAGACTCAGTTTGATTTTCTAGTTGCTTGTTTATTGTCCACGTTTCTGCACCATATAGCAGGACTGGATACATAGAACATTCTCATTCTCAACATAATTCTCATGTTCAGTGTGTTGTTGATCTCTCCAGCTGTCAGTAACTTGTGCCATCTTATTGAAGACAGTTTTAGCCATTCCTATTCTCTTTTTGATTTTTGTTTCACTAATTTCACCATCTGTCACTACTGTGTCCTACTTAGGGAAAACTTGTTACTTGTTCTAATAACTTTGTTTATTGTGATGTTCACTGTTGGCCGCTCTTTTTCATTGTTAATTACTTTGGTTTTTTTTCCCTTAAGATTTTAATGTCGAAACCAAACTCTGCACTCCGCCTGATTTGATCAACTATTTCTTATTTCTGTTTTATGGTATTTTGAATTGAAAGATTACATGTGAAACTGCTTTATTATTTCATACAGGGACAGGTTTGCTGTAAAGCAAAAATTAAATATTGAATTAAATGTAGGTTTAGCTGTAAAAAATTTTTTTTCCTGAAGTGGAATTCAGCTGGGAATAGTTTTAATACTATAAAACTTGAGCTGACTGTATGTAGAATCATGAGGGTGTGGTTTATTCTTAATGTCCGCAACTTTTGTTTCTGTGCAGGAAATTGGAGATGACAGCGAAACACAAAATAAAAGGGCCGACAAAGGTGAGAATGGTGCTGGGGATGATGCAGAGGAAGTTGCTGATGATGACGACGATGATGATGAGGATGATGACGATAATGTTCAAGTCACTATAGGAGACATCAGAACCTGGACAGGCACAGAGTAAGTAGGACAGTACAGAGGACAGTGTTGTCACTGACAGACCCCAGTTATATGTTGTCCCAACCATTATTCTTTTATCACTTTTCTGTCTTATGTACCCAAATTAAGACCAAAGCTCTTCATGGACCAAAAATAACACCACCAAGAACTCACCTAGCTTGCCATAAGAGGTGCTTTAGGAGGGTTGGACTGGGACTGGCTGCTTCACTCTGTTGAAAAATTTAGTTCCAAACGGTGATAGGCTCAAATCTGTGAAGACTGCCTTAGCACAACAACATACCTTAAACAGGGGAAGCGGTATAAGATTTGTACTTTTCTAGCAGGCTGTGATGAGTGCAACATTGTACAAGTGTCTTGTGTGATGAGTGCAACATTGTGGAAGTGTCTTGTGTGATGAGTGCAACATTTTACAAGTGTCTTGTGTGATGAGTGTAACATTGTATTAGTGTCTTGTGTGATGAGTGCAACATTGTACAAGTGTCTTGTGTGATGAGTGCAACATTGTACAAGTGTCTTGTGTGATGAGTGCAACATTGTACAAGTGACTTGTGTGATGAGTGCAACATTGTGCAAGTGTCTTGTGTGATGAGTGCAACATTGTGCAAGTATCCTGTGTGATGAGTGCAACATTGTACAAGTGTCTTGTGTGATGAGTGCAACATTGTACAAGTGACTTGTGTGATGAGTGCAACATTGTGCAAGTGTCTTGTGTGATGAGTGCAACATTGTGCAAGTATCCTGTGTGATGAGTGCAACATTGTACAACACAACACAATAACAACACAAGTACCAGTGATCAAGAGTGTTGCCATAGTGTGAATGCAGCAGTAAATGAGAACATGATTACCAGTGATCAAGATCTTTACCATAGTGTGAATGCAAGAAATCAAGGGAATGAAAGTGACTCTTCCAAGAATAGGAAGCAGGCAGTCAGTCATGCAAGAATGAGTGAAAGTATCTGTACAAAAAAGAAGCAGAATGAAAGGAATGAGAATACAGAGTGTAAGGATAAATGTATGAAAGGAGTACAATATGAGAACATTGAGTGTAAAGATAATGATATGAAAGAAGTACTGAATGCAAGAGACATGAATGACAATGCATCGTGTGGTAAAAACACACCATCCATACTGAATGAAAGTGTGAAGTTTAGAAATAGTGATGAAAGAAAGAACACACCAAGAACAGTTGCAGATAATGAAAAACTTGAAAATAGTAATGTATCACAAGGTGACCACAACTCTAGAGAGAAAAAACATCATGAAAAATCCTCATACCATACAAGTAATTACATTTGGCTGATACAATACATCTTACTTACCATGTGACAAATTCTGTTGATAACATGCCAAACATACATGATAACATACAATCTTGATTCATTCTGTATTATCCAAAGCATCCAGATCCTACTTCTTCTTCTGACTATAAGTCCGATTTACAAAGATTCATGTTCTCATTTACTGCTGCATTCACACTATGGCAACACTCTTGATCAGTGGTACTTGTGTTGTTATTTTCTTTCACTTCTTTGATGTTTTCTCTTTCCCACTGAAACATTTCTTGCTCAGACATTTCTTTCAAACCGTTTTCATTCCCCAAAATTAATCCTGCACATGGTGATGGCAATACTGCAACTCTTATTCTTCTTTGTAAAAATGGAGTGTTAACATTGACAAAGGCTATCTTATATTTCTCAATCGTGCCTCCAAACGTTCTGCAACGAATATATTTGTTAATAATGTCTGTCGGTTTGATAAGATCTTTGTGGATACCTGAAATTGTGGTGCCCGTGTCTCTCAAAATTGTGGTTATTCTTCCATTTACAATACCTCTGTATAACTGTAAGGTTCCATGTGTATTTGTGGCTGAGTTGGCTTCTTGTATGGGTATATTATGGCCACATGGAAGGCTATCTTCTTCATGGAACTGTTGACATACAGGACAAGTTTCATAATTTTCAATAGTTACTGCATTGGTATCAAATGGTTCACTGTCTGAATCTGAGTCTGACATTGCTTGTGCCATGTTGGCTTCCTTAAATTTTTTTCTAAATAAACAGTCTCTTTTAAAATGATTATAGCAACCACAATTGAAACATTTAATGGCATCTTTATACAATCTCAACTTCTGTGTTCTTTTATTGAACAGTTTGTCTACATAGTCTTTATACCCCGGATTTTTATCACACATTTTGTCGTTTGGATGAGATTTTTGACAATCTTTGCAGTACATAATTTGCCACTTTTTGTTGAACGTGGTTTTGTTTTTGTGTGGGTTTGCCCCTTGGTTGTATCTGCCTTTGTCGTAACTGGCGCTAGCTCCAGTTTCAATGTCTGGTACCAGGTTGGAAATGAAGATTTCACGATGGGCTGAAAAATAATTCTCACCTAAATTCTTCAACTCCTTCAATGAGGTTGGTTTATTTTCTCTTAAAAAGGTTGACATCAGTTTAGGTAAAGATTCCAACATTTTGTTCCTTAATAATAAATCTACTAATAATTTATAGTTATCTCTAACATTGGCCGAATCAATCATTTATCAAAAATATTCTGAACTTCCGACAAATAGTCAGTGAACGTCTGATCAGACTTTGGCTTTAAATCAAGAAACTTTTTTCTATACCCTGCTTCATGTAGGTCATAGTGTCGCATGATGCGATCTTTAATATAGTCAAAGTCTAATCTTAGATGTTCAGGGACTGTTTCTAAGATCTTCAATGGTTCAAATGCTAAATATTTTTGAAAAATAATGGCCCACTGGTCTTTTGGGACATCATGAAAGCGCATTTGTAAAAGGAAACTAGATATATAACTAGCAATGTCATCCCTTTCAGAGAAATTTCTGACTATACCTGCATACTTTTTGAATTTATTTTCTTCTTCTTTTAATCTTTCTTTTTGAATAGCAGCTTCTCTTCTGGAATCATTTTCCATCTCTTTAGTTCTTATTTGCGCCTCTGCCTTTTCTTTTTCAGTCTGAATTGAAGCAGCTATCTTTTCACGTTCTAATTGTGCATTTGTTTGTATTTCCATCTCTTTCAAATGTTTCTCTTGTTCAAGTTGTTTATCTTTTAATATTTTCTCTTGTTCAAGTTGTTTATCTCTCATCTCCATTTCTTGTCTTTTCAATTCCATTTCTTGTGTCTTCATATCTAGTTCGTGTGCTCGTAACAATCTCCGTTCTTCCCTCAAATCGTCTTGTATTTTCTTTTCCTTCTCATCACAAAACTTTCTAAGTTCTTCCCCTTCTAAATTCAATTCTTTGCCCAGCTTGATCAGCTCTGCCAAGTTAGACATTTTTATGTCTTTACAATGTAAACAACAATAAAGTTACAATACCTTACTTACAAATTACACACCCTGAAAGAACAATATAAGTTCAATATAATGAACTAGTAACTTGAATTAATAACTAAATGTTCCTGGGTATCAATACTATACCTTACAATAAAGTGAATGTAACTCTTCCAACCACCAAGCCTATAACTAAATAATTCTATATATATACAGTTGATGTTTGAGAAGAAGAGTTAACTAATATTTGTTTAGCTTATGGGAGAGTAAATCAGTTAAGCATACTTGAGAAATTAGATATGACAGCAAGAAAAATGATATATAATTTGATAAAGATTATTAATCAACTAATAGAATGTTGTAGCACTAGAATAGATGCAGTGGATTATCAAAGTGTTAGATGTAGTGGACTATCAAAGTATTTACCAAATAAATAACTCATTAATATGTAAATGTGTAACAATGATTAAATGTTATAATAATCCTGTGTAGTACAGTAGTTGGTTATAAAGTTTCAGACTGATTATACCTTGTGAAATAACACCAAAAAAAAAAATTGTCTTTAATGGCCGCACAGTCTGGGTATAATTAAATACTCTTCTAATGAAATAAATAAAGAAATATTTGATTGAATTAGTCTTGATAATCGACTGTGATAGAGTAATCACTAATACTCTCAAATAATTAAATTATTTCATGTAATAACTACTAAATACACTTGTTCAGTATGACGCTTATTAAATTCGCTTTCAATGAAGCAAAACTCAGTTACAATATATATGCAGAAACTTGTAACAAAATAATTCTTATCCACCAATAAATTTAGTCTAAATTAGAAATCAACAATAATACTATTGACTACAAGGTGAATAAGGATATGGTGTTCAATCAATGAATGTATCACCAACTAATATTACAATGATCTTTCCCCAATCAACTGTTAAATCACCAATGATTAACTTATTATTCTTGGTATACAATACAATTTCTATTACCCACAACTGTACTTTTGTTATAGGGGTTACACCTGATGATGATCAAATGTGAATAAGTAGATCAAATGTTAAACTCAAATTGAAATAACTTTGACACTTGATAGTGATGATGTGTGTATGATATTATATTGATAAAATATTAATTGATATTTTCACACTAGATGATAATAATTTAATATTTTTGTAATTTCCTAATTATGTATGACTAATTATGGCACTTCCTGATGATGGTGGTACTGAACTTCCGTGTAATATAACACCCACAATTTTAAAAATGAAAAATAAATAGAATTTCAATACAATTTGCCAATATTTATAAATAAAAAGAAATAATGTAAAGAATAGTAGAATAATGCAAAATAATATGAAAAACCAATGTAATAATAATAATAAATAAATAAATGACAATGACTGCACTAATGTAAAATATAAATAAATAGTATTGATAATAATAATCTGTAAATGAATCACTAGAAAATAAATTACAATAAAATTAATAATCGATGCTGTATCTTGTGCTGATCTAGTCTGTCCTGAGGCTGCTTCTGCGATGACTTGCTTTCTTGACCGTTGTTCAGATGACGCTTGTTAGTTGACTTGTTTACTACTTTTTTAGAATATGCAACACATTATGTTAATTTAGTAGAAATGATTATGACTACACAACCTGTACACCAATTGACCTCAGATGTATACTGATTGTTACAATATTCACTGTACCCCTACTCTTTGCACAAACCGGACTTCAATCACTGTATGTCACCTTTTACTTTCCACTGTGTAGTAGCACTACAACTCTAGCACACTATGCGCAGTTCATATCTAACTACACAATTAAATAGTTCACTTCTACCTAAACACTTGAAAAATTCGCTGCTAAGTAGACAATTGAATTTGTGCCGATTATTCAGATGGTTTTTCAGTTGACTGCGTTTGGGCTGTAGGAAAGCTTTATTGTTATCGCTTTCTTGTGATATGGGCGATTATTATACGATGAACTTGAAGCATTATTGATCACGAGACATCAATGAGTGCTGATCTTGAGGTATCGTAGGCTTCTCATACTGTAGTTTCCTATTAAATGGTTTGCCACTGTTGAAAATGTAGAGCTGCGACACACACACCCAGTGTCAGAGCTGTGGTTCTTTTAATTTCCGTTTACAGTCAACACTCTACCCGGTGTTTTACTGTCTTTCTATATTTTGAAAAACAGATCCAAAAAACAGGATCTGGTGTCGACGCTTCTCTGTGTTGTTCAGTGTAGATTTCCCACAACACTTTACCACACTTTAGTCAGCAGCAAATTTTTATCAAACAACACGGCTTCGGAAGTTTTGCAGAGGGGCAGCCCTAGTCTTACATCATCTCTGTGTAGACTTACTGTTGCATTCCTTTGCTACCATTGATGATTGCTCCTTGACACTGTCACTGTCTGCAATCTTTCCTTTGCATCTTTGTTGATTGTTGATTAATTGGTCGAAACTTAGAACGTGGACTTGTCTATCAGTATTCAAAGCCTGGAATTTGTTTGAACGTTGTTCAATCTGTGAACCATCGAATATGGGTTGTTGTTATGTCGCCATCGATCTTCCCCGCTTACGTTCTAATGTTGAACTGGTACTACCCGACGTCAGGTTGATAACTAAACTCATTTCCAATGTCTCAGATTTACTGTACGATGCAACTTTTTCCTATCCTCAAATGTTTGGACGAGCCCCCATTCTGCGATGATCTTCTTTATTATTAATTGCTGGCTCGAATGAGTCACCACATCCTTCCATTCACCGACTGACAAGAACGAGAAAACATGGACGCTGGCAGACGTTCAGAAGTTACACGTACTGTTTATTTTCACTCGCTGATGTTGCAGTCAGTAAATGTTCAACACAACAGTATCACTCATCGATTACTTTTTCAATGATCTAAACAGTCAGTCATACCTTTGTAACATCGTAGAATTCATCCCACAACTAAGCGAAACACAATAATTCCATCCAACCAGACGACAGTCATTCACAGCTGGCCACCGTTTCTGTCAGCCGCTATTTCATGCCAGGTAGGCATTGGGAAATCACGCTATGCAGACACCAACATTCTTCCGGACTTCATCTTCTCACGTACACATTCCCTTGGCCTAAACGAGACTGCCTCTCAATCCTTTCTCCGCTATTATATAGCCCTCTGATCTCTGTCATGTTCTTCTCGAATATTCTGTATAACTTCATTCTCACGAATTCCCCGTTGAAAATCGTGTCTGGCCCGTGATAATTCACATTTCACACGAAGCCTGCCAGTCAACCTTCATGGTTCACGTGAACAATCACGTTTCACATAAAACCTGACTTTCAGATGTCTCCCATGAAACTCAGACACAAATCTCGTGTTATCCTAGTCAGTCAAAACATTCCCCTTACATTTATTACTGACGTCATCTGTCGGGCATAAATTAATTGGGAGAAAATGACTCACTACAGACATTCACACCCAAACGATTGAAGGGCTCTGGATGCTACTGAAGCGCAAGATTCGGCACCAATTGGGCACTAGCCGGGCGCTATTGCCTTCACATTTAGCAGAATTTCAATGGTGCCACTGCCAAAAGCAGCACATTGTCGGCCATTATTTGGAACTCCTGTCTGAAAATTATCACATATAATGGCTGTCATTATGGGTAAGTACTCGACGTTACATGTGTTACCCAAACCCTAACTCTAACCCAACCCAAACCCTAACTCTAACCCAACCCTAACCCAAACCGTAACCGTATGATTATAGCATGGCAGTGCACGCTGTCTATCGCCAACACACAGTAATTGTGTCAATTGTTTCATTCCCTCCTTTTCCACTCCGTAATTAATGATAGGTGGTGTATTTGCGTGATCTAACTGTGTGTGATGATGATGGTTGCTGTATTTGCGTGATCTAACTCTGTGTGATGATGATGGTTGGTGTATTTGCGTGATCTAACTCTGTGTGATGATGATGGTTGCTGTATTTGCGTGATCTAACTCTGTGTGATGATGATGGTTGCTGTATTTGCGTGATCTAACTCTGTGTGATGATGATGGTTGCTGTATTTGTGTGATCTAAACCTGTGTGATGATGATGGTTAGTGTATTTGTGTGATCTAACTCTGTGTGATGTTGATGACTGTTACATCTCCACTGTTTCAGAAATGCTCCCAGGAATCTCTTCAAGAGTGGCCAGAACTACCAGAAAGGTTCCACAAGTAAGTCTTGAGTGTGTCCCGCGGTTTGTTGTTGTTTAGTGGTTCAGGCACTACCCTTGGTAGTTGACACACCAGTGGTGGGGTGAGCTTGTTGTTGAATGTGATGAGCTGAATGGTTGAGTGTGCAGTGAGTCTGATTTGTTGACCGACTGGTTGGCTAACGGATGAGTTGACTGACTGGTTGGCTGATTGATGAGTTTACTGACTGGTTGGCAAACGGATGAGTTGACTGACTGGTTGGCTAACTGATGAGTTGACTGACTGGTTGGCTAATTGATGAGTTGACTGACTGGTTGGCTAACTGATGAGTTGACTGACTGAGGAACTGGATGGCTGACATACTCACTGAGTGGCTTACTAATTGAGTGACTGACTGACTGAGTAGACTGACTTATAAGTGGCTGACTTAGTGGCTAACTGATTGAGTGACTGACTGACTTAGTTGACTGACTTAAAAGTAGCTGACTAACTGACTTAGTGGCTAACTGATTGAGTTACTGAGTGGACTGACTTATAAGTGCCTGACTGACTGACTTAGTGGCTAACTGATTGAGTGACTTACTTACTGATGAATTCTGTGTATGCATAAACTGAATGATTGCATGTTAGGTGAGGGTGATCTGGTAGCTGACTGACTGAACTACTGACTGATGGAATGACAGACTAACCAGTAATTCTATGTACACATAAAACACTTGAAACATTTGCCCCGTCAGTTTCCCCAGCCAAACCCATGCCAGCTGCCAAGGGACTGGACATTGAGGCTGTGGGCACTATCAACGGCACCCCTGTCTATGAGTTTGACCTCACCTCCATCAGTACCGATGAGATGCCATGGAGGAAACCTGGTGAGTACACCACAGGCTCAGGGTCAAGGGTCACTTGTATGTTTGTGTTGTATCTCAGACTTGATCTGGACTGTTCCTATCCCTAGGTTACAGCACAGGCTCTTTGTCAAGGGTCGCTTGTATGTTTGTGTTGTATCTCAGACTTGATCTGGACTGTTCCTATCCCTAGGTTACAGCACAGGCTCTTTGTCAAGGGTCGCTTGTATGTTTGTGTTATATCTCAGACTTGATCTGGACTGTTCCTATCCCTAGGTTACAGCACAGGCTCAGTGTCAAGGGTCGCTTGTATGTTTGTGTTGTATCTCAGACTTGATCTGGACTGTTCCTATCCCTAGGTTACAGCACAGGCTCAGTGTCAAGGGTCGCTTGTATGTTTGTGTTGCATCTCAGACTTGATCTGGACTGTTGCTATCCCTAGGTTACATAACAGGCAGTTCTTATCTCTAGGTAACATCACAGTGACCTTTGTATTGCGCGTATAAAAACAGTGAGTGTCTTGCTATATCTAAGATGTCTGGAGGAAACCCAGAGTCTTAACAGGGATTTGGGAGAAGTGGGGACATGGATATGAGAGAAGTGAAAACATGAAACATGGATATGGGAGAAGTGGGGACATAGATATGGGAGAAGGGACATAGATATGGCAGAAGTGGGGACATAGAAATGGGAGAAGTGGAGACATGGAACATAGATATGGGAGATGTGGGGACATGGATATGGGAGATGTGGAGACATGGAACATGGATATGGGAGATGTGGTGACATGAAACATGGATATGGGAGATGTGGAGACATGAAACATGGATATGGGAGATGTGAAGACATGGATATGGGAGATGTGGAGACATGAAACATGGATATGGGAGATGTGGAGACATGAAACATGGATATGGGAGAAGTGGAGACATGGATATGGGAGATGTGGAGACATGGATATGGGAGATGTGGAGACATGAAACATGGATATGGGAGATGTGGAGACATGAAACATGGATATGGGAGATGTGGAGACATGGATATGGGAGATGTGGAGACATGGAACATGGATATGGGAGAAGTGGAGACATGGATATGGGAGAAGTGGAGACATGGATATGGGAGATGTGGAGACATAAAACATGGATATGGGAGATATGGAGACATGAAACATGGATATGGGAGAAGTGGGGACATGGCTATGGCTATGGAGTTTTGATTGTCATGCATGTTTTTCCCCCAGGTGCTGACATCAACGACTACTTCAACTACGGCTTCACAGAGGAGACCTGGAAGGCTTATTGTGAGAAACAGAAGTTGTTGAGATCTGAGGCTGCAGGCGGCACCGCCGTATTGCCCACACCAGTCACTAAAATTGTAAGTCTGGGCACTACAATGCTAGCCACACCCATCACTACAGTACCAACCACACCCATCACTACAGTGCCAGCCACACCCATCACTACAGTGCCAGCCACACCCATCACTACAGTACCAGCCACACCCGTCACTACAGTACCAGCCACACCCATCACTACAATACCAGCCACACCCGTCACTACAGTACCAGCCACACCCATCACTACAATACCAGCCACACCCGTCACTACAGTACCAGCCACACCCATCACTACAATACCAATCACACCCGTCACTACAATACAAGCCACACCCGTCACTACAATACTGGCCACACCCACTACTACATTAACGGCCACACCCATTACTACATTACCAGTCACACCCATCACTGCAATACCAGCCACACCCATCGCTACAATACCGGCCATACCCATTGCTACAGTTCTGCCACACTCACCACTGCAGTGCTGCCACACCCATCACTACAGTACTGGTCACACCCATCACTACAGTACTGGTCACACCCAACACTACAGTACTGGTCACACCCAACACTACAGTACTGGTCACACCCATCACTACAGTACTGGTCACACCCAACACTACAGTACTGGTCACACCCATCACTACAGTACTGGTCACACCCAACACTACAGTACTGGTCACACCCATCACTACAGTACTGGTCACACCCAACACTACAGTACTGGTCACACCCAACACTCCAGTACTGGTCACACCCAACACTACAGTACTGGTCACACCCAACACTACAGTACAGGTCACACCCAACACTACAGTACTGGTCACACCCAACACTACAGTACTGGTCACACCCAACACTACAGTACTGGTCACACCCAACACTACAGTACTGGTCACACCCAACACTACAGTACTGGTCACACCCAACACTACAGTAACGGTCACACCCATCACTACAGTACTGGTCATACCCATCACTACAGTACCAACCACACCCATCACTACAGTACCAACCACACCCATAACTACAGTACCAGCCACACCCATCACTTAGTACCAACCACACCCGTCACTACAGTACCAGCCACACCCGTCACTACAATACCAGCCACACCCGTCACTACAATACCAGCCACACCCGTCACTACAATATCAGCCACACCCGCCACTACAATATCAGCCACACCCGTCACTACAATACCAGCCACACCCGTCACTACAATACCAGCCACACCTGTCACTACAATACCAGCCGCACCCGTCACTACAATACCAGCCACACCCGTCACTACAATACCAGCCACACCCGCCACTACAATACCAGCCACACCCGTCACTACAATACCAGCCACACCCGTCACTACAATACCAGCCGCACCCGTCACTACAATACCAGCCACACCCGCCACTACAATACCAGCCACACCCGTCACTACAATATCAGCCACACCCGTCACTACAATACCAGCCACACCCGTCACTACAATACCAGCCACACCCGTCACTACAATACCAACCACACCCGTCACTACAATACCAACCACACCCGTCACTACAATACCAGCCACACCCGTCACTACAATACCAGCCACACCCATCACTACAATACTGGCCACACCCATTACTACATTACCGGTCACACCCATCGCTACATTACCGGTCACACCCATCGCTACAATACCGGCCATACCCATTGCTACAGTTCTGCCACACTCACCACTGCAGTGCTGCCACACCCATCACTACAGTACTGGTCACACCCATCACTACAGTACTGGTCACACCCAACACTACAGTACTGGTCACACCCATTACTACAGTACTGGTCACACCCATCACTACAGTACTAGCCACACCCATCACTACAGTACTGGTCACACCCATCACTACAGTACTGGTCACACCCATCACTACAGTACTGGTCACACCCATCACTACAGTACTGGTCACACCCATCACTACAGTACTGGTCA
This sequence comes from Candidula unifasciata, assembly GCA_905116865.2. Classification (NCBI taxonomy): domain Eukaryota; kingdom Metazoa; phylum Mollusca; class Gastropoda; order Stylommatophora; family Geomitridae; genus Candidula; species Candidula unifasciata. The sequence goes on along the minus strand of CAJHNH020000066.1, from coordinate 155,927 downwards.
CACCCATCACTACAGTACTGGCCACACCCATCACTACAGTACTGGTCACACCCATCACTACAGTACTGGTCACACCCATCACTACAGTACTGGTCACACCCATCACTACAGTACTGGTCACACCCATCACTACAGTACTGGTCACACCCAACACTACAGTACTGGTCACACCCAACACTACAGTACTGGTCACACCCATCACTACAGTACTGGTCATACCCATCACTACAGTACTGGTCACACCCATCACTACAGTACTGGTCACACCCATCACTACAGTACTGGTCACACCCAACACTACAGTACTGGTCACACCCAACACTACAGTACTGGTCACACCCAACACTACAGTACTGGTCACACCCAACACTACAGTACTGGTCACACCCAACACTACAGTACTGGTCACACCCAACACTACAGTACTGGTCACACCCATCACTACAGTACTGGTCACACCCATCACTACAGTACTGGTCACACCCAACACTACAGTACTGGTCATACCCATCACTACAGTACTGGTCACACCCATCACTACAGTACTGGTCACACCCATCACTATAGTACTGGTCACACCCATCACTACAGTACTGGTCACACCCATCACTACAGTACTGGTCACACCCATCACTACAGTACTGGTCACACCCAACACTACAGTAACGGGCACACCCATTACTACAGTACTGGTCACACCGATTACTACAATAACTGTATTTGTGAATGAAATGTGCATGTCCTGTGTAACATGTATGTCCTATGTAATGTGCATGTCCTAGGTAACATTTATGTCCTGTGTAACATGTATGTCCTATGAAATGTGCATGTCCTGTGTAATGTGTATGTCCTGTGTAATGTGTATGTCCTGTGTAATGTGCATGTCCTGTGTAACATGTATTTCCTATGTAATGTGCATGTCCTGTGTAACGTTTATGTCCTATGTAATGTTCATGTCCTGTGTAACATGTATGTACTATGTAATGTACATGTCCTGTGTAACAGGTATGTCCTATGTGATTTGCATGTCCTGTGTTACATGTATGTCCTATGTAATGTGCATGTCCTGTGTAATGTGCATGTCCTGTGTAATGTGTATGTCCTATGTAATGTGTATGTCCTGTGTAATCTGTTTTTTGTCTGTTTCAGATGAGCTCGCCCGCCCCGGTGACACAGAAAGGTATGTGGGGGACACAGTGTTTGTTTATTAGTTATCATTCTCACAGCCTTGACATTATCGTTGATATAGCTGTGAGAATCATGAAGGTGGCCAGGCCTTCCTGCCACTTGATGGTGACTACAGGAAGACAGGTGGTTGACCTGCCACTTGATGGTGACTACAGGAAGACGGGTGGTTGACCTGCCACTTGATGGTGACTACAGAAAGACAGGTGGTTGACCTGCCACTTCATGGTGACTACAGAAAGACAGGTGGTTGACCTGCCACTTCACGGTGACTACAGAAAGACAGGTGGTTGACCTGCCACTTGATGGTGACTACAGAAAGACAGGTGGTTGACGCCACTTGATGGTGACTAAAGGAAGACAGGTGGTTGACCTGCCACTTGATGGTGACTACAGAAAGACAGGTGGTTGACCTGCCACTTGATGGTGACTACAGAAAGACAGGTGGTTGACCTGCCACTTGATGGTGACTACAGGAAGACAGGTGGTTGACCTGCCACTTGATGGTAACTACAGAAAGACAGGTGGTTGACCTGCCACTTGATGGTGACTAAAGGAAGACAGGTGGTTGACCTGCCACTTGATGGTAACTACAGAAAGACAGGTGGTTGACCTGCCACTTGATGGTAACTACAGAAAGACAGGTGGTTGACCTGCCACTTCATGGTAACTACAGAAAGACAGGTGGTTGACCTGCCACTTCATGGTAACTACAGAAAGACAGGTGGTTGACCTGCCACTTCATGGTAACTACAGAAAGACAGGTGGTTGACCTGCCACTTGATGGTAACTACAGAAAGACAGGTGGTTGACCTGCCACTTCATGGTAACTACAGAAAGACAGGTGGTTGAGTCAGCAAAGTGTCATGACCGGTGAAGGTTGTGGGTTCCATACCCTTGAGTGCTGCTTCGTGAAGATGTCAGGAAATTGTTGCTCAAGCTACAGAGTTTATGCTTGTTGTGAGATTGTCAGCTGGAGGCCTGTAGCTCATGAGACTGTCAGCTGTAGGCCTGTGACTGTTGAGACTGTCAGCTGTTGAGACTGTCAGCTGTAGGCCTGTGGCTGTTGAGACTGTCAGCTGTAGGCCTGTGGCTGTTGAGACTGTAAGTTGTAGGCCTGTGGCTCATGAGACTGTCAGCTGTAGGCCTGTGGCTCATGAGACTGTCAGCTGTAGGCCTGTGGCTCATGAGACTGTGAGCTGTAGGCCTGTGGCTGTTGAGACTGTGAGCTGTAGGCCTGTGGCTGTTGAGACTGTCAGCTGTAGGCCTGTGGCTCATGAGACTGTCAGCTGTAGGCCTGTGGCTCATGAGACTGTCAGCTGTAGGCCTGTGGCTCATGAGACTGTCAGCTGTAGGCCTGTGGCTGGTGAGACTGTCAGCTGTAGGCCTGTGGCTGGTGAGGCTGTAATTTCTCATTGTTGCTGACACATTCTGTCAGTGCTTAGCTGTCATTTCTCATGTTTGCTGACACATTCTGTCAGTGCTCGGCTGTCATTTCTCATTGTTGCTGACGCATTCTGTCATATCTCATTGTTGTGGAGACATTCATTCAGTGCTTAGCTGTCATTTCTCATTGTTGCGGACGCATTGTGTCATACTGTTGCGGAGACATTCTGTCAGTGCTCGGCTGTCATCTCTTATTGTTGCTGAGACATAATGTCAGTGCTCAGCTGTCATATCTCATTGTTGCTGACATTCTATTTGTGCTCAGCTGTCATCTCTCATTGTTGCTGACACATTTTGTCAGTGCTCAGCTATCATCTCTCATTGTTGCTGAGACATTCATTTAGTGCTCAGCTGTCATCTCATTGTTGCTGACATATTCTGTCAGTGCTGAGTTGTCATCTCTCATTGTTGCTGTCATATTCTGTCAGTGCTCAGTTGTCATCTCTCATTGTTGCTGACACATTCTGTCAGTGCTCAGCTGTCATCTCTCATTGTCGCTGTCATATTCTGTCAGTGATCAGTTGTCATCTCTCATTGTTGCTGAGACATTCTGTCACTGCTAAGCTGTCATCTAAAAATAGAAGTAGAACTAGTCTGCTTTACAACACTGCAATCATGAACAACTAAATGAACATTGTGGCTTGAAAGCCTTCATCAGGAAAGAACACAGAGACAGTGATACAATTACAAACAACAGTACATACATTCACTTGTCTGTGACACAATCTCTATAACCGGCTTGAACAGTAGGCACATGTCTTGTTGTAGGATAGGGAAATAACCCTGACACATGAGAGTAGAGTTAGCAGGCATTTCTGATAACTGCTTAGCAGGCATTTCTGGTAACTGCTTAGCAGGCATTTGAGGTAACTGGTTAGCAGGCATTTAAGGTAACTGATTAGCGGGCATTTGAGGTAACTGCTTAGCAGGCATTTGTGGTAACTGCTAAGCAGGCATTTGAGGTAACTGGTTAGTGGGCATTTCTGGTAACTGTTAGTGGGCATTTGCGGTAACTGGTTAGTGGGTATTCGTGGTAACTGCTAAGCAGGCATTTGAGGTAACTGGTTAGTGGGCATTTGCGGTAACTGGTTAGTGGGCATTTGCGGTAACTGGTTAGTGGGCATTTGCGGTAACTGGTTAGTGGGCATTTGTGGTAACTGTTAGTGGGCATTTGTGGTAACTGTTAGTGGGCATTTGTGGTAACTGGTTAGTGGGCATTTGTGGTAACTGGTTAGTGGGCATTTGAGGTAACTGGTTAGTGGGCATTTGTGGTAACTGTTAGTGGGCATTTGTGGTAACTGTTAGTGGGCATTTGTGGTAACTGGTTAGTGGGCATTTGTGGTAACTGGTTAGTGGGCATTTGTGGTAACTGGTTAGTGGGCATTTGTGGTAACTGTTAGTGGGCATTTGTGGTAACTGTTAGTGGGCATTTGTGGTAACTGTTAGTGGGCATTTGCAGTAACTGGTTAGTGGGCATTTGTGGTAACTGTTAGTGGGCATTTGTGGTAACTGGTTAGTGGGCATTTGTGGTAACTGGTTAGTGGGCATTTGTGGTAACTGCTAGTGGGCATTTGCAGTAACTGGTTAGTGGGCATTTGTGGTAACTGTTAGTGGGCATTTGTGGTAACTGTTAGTGGGCATTTGTGGTAACTGGTTAGTGGGCATTTGTGGTAACTGGTTAGTGGGCATTTGTGGTAACTGTTAGTGGGCATTTGCAGTAACTGGTTAGTGGGCATTTGTGGTAACTGTTAGTGGACATTTGTGGTAACTGTTAGTGGACATTTGTGGTGACTGTTAGTGGTCATTTGCAGTAACTGGTTAGTGGGCATTTGCAGTAACTGGTTAGTGGGCATTTGTGGTAACTGTTAGTGGGCATTTGCAGTAACTGGTTAGTGGACATTTGTGGTAACTGTTAGTGGACATTTGTGGTAACTGTTAGTGGGCATTTGTGGTAACTGTTAGTGGACATTTGTGGTAACTGTTAGTGGACATTTGTGGTAACTGTTAGTGGGTATTTGTGGTAACTGTTAGTGGGCATTTGTGGTAACTGTTAGTGGACATTTGTGGTAACTGGTTAGTGGGCATTTGTGGTAACTGTTAGTGGGCATTTGTGGTAACTGGTTAGTGGGCATTTGTGGTAACTGGTTAGTGGGCATTTGTGGTAACTGCTAGTGGGCATTTGTGGTAACTGTTAGTGGGTATTTGTGGTAACTGTTAGTGGGTATTTGTGGTAACTGTAAGTGGGTATTTGTGGTAACTGGTTAGTGGGCATTTGTGGTAACTGGTTAGTGGGCATTTGTGGTAACTGCTAGTGGGCATTTGTGGTAACTGTTAGTGGGCATTTGTGGTAACTGTTAGTGGGCATTTGTGGTAACTGTTAGTGGGTATTTGTGGTAACTGTTAGTGGGTATTTGTGGTAACTGTTAGTGGGTATTTGTGGTAACTGTTAGTGGACATTTGTGGTAACTGTTAGTGGACATTTGTGGTAACTGTTAGTGGGCATTTGTGGTAACTGTTAGTGGGCATTTGTGGTAACTGTTAGTGGACATTATTGGTAACTGTTAGTGGACATTTGTGGTAACTGTTAGTGGGCATTTGTGGTAACTGTTAGTGGGTATTTGTGGTAACTGTTAGTGGGCATTTGTGGTAACTGTTAGTGGGTATTTGTGGTAACTGTTAGTGGACATTTGTGGTAACTGTTAGTGGGCATTTGCGGTAACTGGTTAGTGGGTATTCGTGGTAACTGCTAAGCAGGCATTTGAGGTAACTGGTTAGTGGGCATTTGCGGTAACTGGTTAGTGGGCATTTGCGGTAACTGGTTAGTGGGCATTTGCGGTAACTGGTTAGTGGGCATTTGTGGTAACTGTTAGTGGGCATTTGTGGTAACTGTTAGTGGGCATTTGTGGTAACTGGTTAGTGGGCATTTGTGGTAACTGGTTAGTGGGCATTTGAGGTAACTGGTTAGTGGGCATTTGTGGTAACTGTTAGTGGGCATTTGTGGTAACTGTTAGTGGGCATTTGTGGTAACTGGTTAGTGGGCATTTGTGGTAACTGGTTAGTGGGCATTTGTGGTAACTGGTTAGTGGGCATTTGTGGTAACTGTTAGTGGGCATTTGTGGTAACTGTTAGTGGGCATTTGTGGTAACTGTTAGTGGGCATTTGCAGTAACTGGTTAGTGGGCATTTGTGGTAACTGTTAGTGGGCATTTGTGGTAACTGGTTAGTGGGCATTTGTGGTAACTGGTTAGTGGGCATTTGTGGTAACTGCTAGTGGGCATTTGCAGTAACTGGTTAGTGGGCATTTGTGGTAACTGTTAGTGGGCATTTGTGGTAACTGTTAGTGGGCATTTGTGGTAACTGGTTAGTGGGCATTTGTGGTAACTGGTTAGTGGGCATTTGTGGTAACTGTTAGTGGACATTTGCGGTAACTGTTAGTGGGCATTTGTGGTAACTGTTAGTGGGTATTTGTGGTAACTGTTAGTGGACATTTGTGGTAACTGTTAGTGGGCATTTGTGGTAACTGTTAGTGGGCATTTGTGGTAACTGTTAGTGGGCATTTGTGGTAACTGTTAGTGGGCATTTGTGGTAACTGTTAGTGGACATTTGTGGTAACTGTTAGTGGGCATTTGCAGTAACTGGTTAGTGGGCATTTGCAGTAACTGGTTAGTGGGCATTTGTGGTAACTGTTAGTGGGCATTTGCGGTAACTGGTTAGTGGACATTTGTGGTAACTGTTAGTGGACATTTGTGGTAACTGTTAGTGGGCATTTGTGGTAACTGTTAGTGGACATTTGTGGTAACTGTTAGTGGACATTTGTGGTAACTGTTAGTGGGTATTTGTGGTAACTGTTAGTGGGCATTTGTGGTAACTGTTAGTGGACATTTGTGGTAACTGGTTAGTGGGCATTTGTGGTAACTGTTAGTGGGCATTTGTGGTAACTGGTTAGTGGGCATTTGTGGTAACTGGTTAGTGGGCATTTGTGGTAACTGCTAGTGGGCATTTGTGGTAACTGTTAGTGGGTATTTGTGGTAACTGTTAGTGGGTATTTGTGGTAACTGTTAGTGGGTATTTGTGGTAACTGGTTAGTGGGCATTTGTGGTAACTGGTTAGTGGGCATTTGTGGTAACTGCTAGTGAGCATTTGTGGTAACTGTTAGTGGGCATTTGTGGTAACTGTTAGTGGGCATTTGTGGTAACTGTTAGTGGGTATTTGTGGTAACTGTTAGTGGGTATTTGTGGTAACTGTTAGTGGGTATTTGTGGTAACTGTTAGTGGACATTTGTGGTAACTGTTAGTGGACATTTGTGGTAACTGTTAGTGGGCATTTGTGGTAACTGTTAGTGGGCATTTGTGGTAACTGTTAGTGGACATTATTGGTAACTGTTAGTGGACATTTGTGGTAACTGTTAGTGGGCATTTGTGGTAACTGTTAGTGGGTATTTGTGGTAACTGTTAGTGGGCATTTGTGGTAACTGTTAGTGGGTATTTGTGGTAACTGTTCGTGGACATTTGTGGTAACTGTTAGTGGACATTTGTGGTAACTGTTAGTGGGCATTTGTGGTAACTGTTAGTGGACATTTGCGGTAACTGTTAGTGGGCATTTGTGGTAACTGTTAGTGGACATTTGCGGTAACTGTTAGTGGGCATTTGTGGTAACTGTTAGTGGGTATTTGTGGTAACTGTTAGTGGACATTTGTGGTAACTGTTAGTGGGCATTTGTGGTAACTGTTAGTGGGCATTTGTGGTAACTGTTAGTGGGCATTTGTGGTAACTGTTAGTGGGCATTTGTGGTAACTGTTAGTGGACATTTGTGGTAACTGTTAGTGGGCATTTGTGGTAACTGTTAGTGGGTATTTGTGGTAACTGTTAGTGGGCATTTGTGGTAACTGTTAGTGGGCATTTGTGGTAACTGTTAGTGGACATTTGTGGTAACTGTTAGTGGACATTTGTGGTAACTGTTAGTGGACATTTGTGGTAACTGTTAGTGGACATTTGTGGTAACTGTTAGTGGACATTTGTGGTAACTGTTAGTGGACATTTGTGGTAACTGGTTAGCAGGAATTTGAGGTAACTGGTTAGTGGGCATTTTAGGTAGCTGGTTAGTAGTATTTAAGGTAACTGTAAACTTTTTCTAAAATATAATGTGTGTTGGACAATAAGGCCTTTAGGAGAGAGAGAATCCATTGGACAGACAAGATGATTCTCAAAAGACTTAGGTAGTACTCTGATTGTTTCTGTCTGTTGACATTTCTAATTTGATTGTCCTGTTTTCATCATAAAGAGAAACCTGGACTGCTACCGCCACCAGTGTCCCTGACTTCTGCCATTAGCCTCCTCAACAGCATCAACAACATCAACAACAGCATCAACAATAACAGCATCAACAATAACAGCATCAACACCAGCAGCAACAACACTCCTAGCAACAGCAACAACAACATCATCACCATCGGGGTGATTGGTGGCAGCATGAGTAGGAGAAAAGATGACAGCCTGGAGCAGCCTATTCCGGTGGCTGCCAGCTTGTATGTAGATATGTGTGTGTTTGTGTATGCAGGTATGTGGATGTGTGTGTGGTGTATGTGTGTGTGCGTACATGTGTGTGAGGGTGTGAATGTGTGTGTGCTGTGGATATGTGTGTCTGTGTGTGTGTGTGTGTTATTGGCTACAATATTGTGTGTGTGTGTTGAAATGGCAGCAATCTTGTGTGTGTTGAATTGGCTACATCTTGTATGTGTGTGTTGAATTGGCTACAACCTTGTGTGTGTGTTGTATTGGCTAGTCTTGTGTTTGTGTGTGTGTTGAACCGGCAACAAACTTCTGTGTGTGTGGTGTTAACCCTTTTGCTGCTACCCACTCCACGTCAACATTACCACTGTGCTAAGCAAGATTTCCGCTAATCCTTTCCCCTGTGGTGTATACTTTGCTATCCTCCAAACGCAAGAAAGGAGTCGGTGATGCAGGCTATATTTCGTACACCAAGATATATTCACCTTAGGGAAAGTAGGTGGCCCCAACAAGTTAGACGCACTTGTCTGACTTCAGTAGGGAAAGTAGGTGGCCCCAACAAGTTAGATGCACTTGTCTGACTTCAGTAGGGAAAGTAGGTGGCCCCAACAAGTTAGATGCACTTGTCTGACTTCAGTAGGGATAGTTAAAGAAAATATATCTTCTACTAAGTCTACCCTATCTTTATCTTCAACACTACCGTGTATGTTGTAGAAACTTCACTATGGAGCGATCTTTATCTTCAACACTACCATGTATGTTGTAGAAACTTCACTATGGAGCGAACTTTATCTTCAACACTACCGTGTGCGTTGTAGAAACTTCACTATGGAGCGATCTTTATCTTCAACACTACCGTGTGTGTTGTAGAAACTTCACTATGGAGCGATCTTTATCTTCAACACTACCGTGTGTGTTGTAGAAACTTCACTATGGAGCGATCTTTATCTTCAACACTACCATGTATGTTGTAGAAACTTCACTATGGAGCGATCTTTATCTTCAACACTACCGTGTATGTTGTAGAAACTTCACTATGGAGCGATCTTTATCTTCAACACTACCGTGTATGTTGTAGAAACTTCACTATGGAGCGATCTTTATCTTCAACACTACCGTGTATGTTGTAGAAACTTCACTATGGAGCGATCTTTATCTTCAACACTACCGTGTATGTTGTAGAAACTTCACTATGGAGCGATCTTTATCTTCAACACTACCGTGTATGTTGTAGAAACTTCACTATGGAGCGATCTTTATCTTCAACACTACCGTGTATGTTGTAGAAACTTCACTATGGAGCGATCTTTATCTTCAACACTACCGTGTATGTTGTAGAAACTTCACTATGGAGCGATCTTTATCTTCAACACTACCGTGTATGTTGTAGAAAGTTCACTATGGAGCGATCTTTATCTTCAACACTACCGTGTATGTTGTAGAAACTTCACTATGGAGCGATCTTTATCTTCAACACTACCGTGTATGTTGTAGAAACTTCACTATGGAGCGATCTTTATCTTCAACACTACCGTGTATGTTGTAGAAGCTTCACTATGGAGCGAACACAACTGTAGCCTTCTGATCCTCAGCAGGAACATTCTTTGAATGTTGCAGCGGCTTTTATATTCCTTACTGGTGGATATAGCAAGGCAATTTTTATTCTTACTTTTTCTACATGGTCATCATCTCCGCTGTTGCCATGTGTTAAGTCATTGCCAAAAGTGCATCTGAGGCTGTTACCATCCCCCCTGGCCCGATCCACCACCCCACAAACTGGATCAACAAATCTACAGCCCCTCACACCTGGTTGGGGTGGGGGGGGAGGGGGGAGGGAGGGAGTAGTCTTTATTCACTTTTGGCTTGAAGCTTGTGTGTATGTATGTATGTATGGAAGTTAAAACAGTTAGTTGTGTATCCTTTACAGGATATTGCAGAACTAACCCCAGCATTTTTTTGGCTGTTGTGGTTAGTTTAGACAAATTTACGTCCAGTAGTTTGCCATTGCTTTCTGGATGTTCATCTTCTCGACACCTCTGTCAAAACCAGCGCAAGGGCCGCAGTTGTGATAAAAAACCGACATAAGAAGCGTGTAGGCAGCGCCTAAGCCACAGACAGTATGTGGAAGGGGTAGCCATGATTCATTTTGGCTACAAGCTTATGTATGTGTGTGTGTGTGTGTGTGTGTTTAAGGGGTAGCCATGATTCATTTTGGCTACAAGCTTATGTATGTGTGTGTGTGTGTGTGTGTGTTTAAGGGGTAGCCATGATTCATTTTGGCTACAAGCTTATGTATGTGTGTGTGTGTGTTTAAGGGGTAGCCATTATTCAGTTTGGCTACAAGCTTATGTATGTATGTGTGTGTGTGTGTGTTTAAGGGGTAGCCATGATTAATTTTGGTTACAAGCTTATATATGTATGTGTGTGTGTGTGTATGTTTAAGGGGTAGCCATTATTCAGTTTGGCTACAAGCTTGTGTGTGTGTGGAAGGGGTAGCCATTATTCACTTTGGCTACAAGCTTGTGTGTGTGTGTGTGTGTGTGTGAAAGAGTTAGCCATTTTTCACTTTGGCTACACCTAGTGTGTGTATATGAGGAAGGGGTAGTTGTTATTCACTATGGGTACATTTGCAAGCTTGTGTATATGTGTGTGGAAGGGTGAGTCATTATTCACTGTGGTTAGTAACTTGTGTGTGGAAGGGTGAGTCATTATTCACTTTGGCTAGTAACTTGTGTGTGGAAGGGTGAGTCATTATTCACTGTGGCTAGTAACTTGTGTGGAAGGGGAAGTCATTATTCACTACAAACCTGTGCGTATGTGTGTGTATGTGCGTATGTGTGTGTATGTGTGTGTGTGTGTGGCAGGGATAGTCAATTTGTGTCACCTATGATGTTGTGACACCTTTGATGTTGTTGTGGCACCTGTGATGATGATGTGACGACTGTGTTGTTGTTGTGACTATTGTACTGTTATAAAACCTGGGATGTTGTGACACCATTGATGTTGTTTTGACACCTCTGATGTGACACATGTGATGTATTGAGGCCTTTGATGAGGTTGTGACACCTTTGATGTCATTGTGACACCTTTGATGTCATTGTGACACTTGGTACTGATATATTCTCACCTGTAGTGTTTGATGTCTGTCCGCAGCAACAGAGCCATACCTGTGACCTACAACCAGCCGCCACCCTCCATGCCCAACACAAACTTACCCCCACCAGGTGAGCTCTCCTGTTACAGGTGGTCATTTCTTGTGTTTATAACGTTTGTAAAAACCATGCGAAACCTTACAGTCACTACATCAACCAACACAGAACAGGAGTCGTCAGCATAAGCACATGTGCAATGAGAAGGATCTTGAAATGAACAATGAACGTTTGTAATCTTGGTGCAGTCTGTTACATCAATGAGCCTTTCTGTCATTGTCATCCCTTTAGTCCATCCCTCAGTGTCCTACTTTCTTCTCAGTGTCCTCTCTCAGTTCATCTCTTACTGCTATCTGTAGTTCTTTGCATCATTGCTTATTTATCTCTGACATCTGTTAGATCTCTCTGTGTCTCTCACATTTGTTATGTTGTGGTATCTCTGACATCTGTTAGATCTCTCTGTGTCCCTCACATTTGTTATGTTGTGGTATCTCTGACATCTGTTAGATCTCTCTGTGTCTCTCACATTTGTTATGTTGTGGTATCTCTGACATCTGTTAGATCTCTCTGTGTCTCTCACATTTGTTATGTTGTGGTATCTCTGACATCTGTTAGATCTCTCTGTGTCTCTCACATTTGTTATGTTGTGGTATCTCTGACATCTGTTAGATCTCTCTGTGTCTCTCACATTTGTTATGTTGTGGTATCTCTGACATCTGTTAGATCTCTCTGTGTCTCTCACATTTGTTATGTTGTGGTATCTCTGACATCTGTTAGATCTCTCTGTGTCTCTCACATTTGTTATGTTGTGGTATCTCTGACATCTGTTAGATCTCTCTGTGTCTCTCACATTTGTTATGTTGTGGTATCTCTGACATCTGTTAGATCTCTCTGTGTCTCTCACATTTGTTATGTTGTGGTATCTCTGACATCTGTTTAGATCTCTCTGTGTCTCTCACATTTGTTATGTTGTGGTATCTCTGACATCTGTTAGATCTCTCTGTGTCTCTCACATTTGTTATGTTGTGGTATCTCTGACATCTGTTAGATCTCTTTCTCTCTGTGTCTCTTATAGCCGTGACCTAGTGACATCCTAGATCCGGCCGTGACCTAGTGACATCATAGACCTAACCCCAGCTGTGACCTAGTGACATCCTAGACCTAACCCCAGCCATGACCTAGTGACATCCTAGACCTAACCCCAACCATGACTTGGTGGCATCCTATCCCTAGCCCAAGCCATGACCTAGTGACATCCTAGACCTAGCCATGACCTTGTGAAATCCTAGACCTAGCCCCAGCCATAACCTAGGGATATCCAGCCACGACCTGGTGACATTATAGACCTGACCCGAGCCCTGACCTGGTGTCATAGACCTAGACCCAGCCATGACCTAATGACACCCTAACCCCATACATGACCTGGTGACATTCTAGCCCCAGCCTTGACCTAGTGACATCCTAGACCTAACCCCAGCTATGACCTAGTGACATCCTACCCCTAGCCCCAGCCATGACCTGGTGACACCTTAAACCTAACCCTATCCATGACCTAGTGACATCCTAGACCTAACCCTAGCCATGACCTAGTGACATCCTACTTCTACCCCCAGCCATGACCTAATGACATCCTACACCTTACCCCAGCCCTGACCTAGTGACTTCCTAGGCCCAGCCCTGACCTAGTGACATCCTAGTCCCAGCCATGACCTAGGGACATC
>CAJHNH020000066.1:100420-135420 GCA_905116865.2 Candidula unifasciata | reverse complement strand
TCACTTCTGCTTTATCTTCACTTCTGCTTTATCTTCACTTCTGCTTTATTTTACTTCTGCTTTGTCTTCACTTCTGTCTTATCTTCACTTCTGCCTTATCTTCACTTCTGCCTTATCTTTACTTCTGTCTTATCTTCACTTCTGTCTTATCTTCACTTCTACCTTATCTTCACTTCTGTCTGTGATGTATTATGTTTTTTCCTCTTTTTTGTCAGTTTTATTGTTTTTCTATTTATTTTCCTGTTAGTTTCTCTTTCAGTGTTGTCTGTTGTCTTATTAAAACTTTCATTGTCTTCTGTTTGTGTTTATTGTTCAGTTTTTGTGTACATTATGTGATATTATTATATGTTGTACTGTCCTGTGTCTGTATTCTGTCTGTGCCTATCTTGTATTTACTTATGTGCTGCTGGCTACAGTAACTGTGCCAGAAACTGTAGCACCTGTCACTGAACCTGTCTAGGGACTGAAGTACCTGTTACTGAACCTCTCAGGGGACTGAAGTACCTGTTACTGAACCTGTCTGGCACCTGTCACTGAACCTGTCTGGGAACTGTCCTAGAGACTGTAACACCTGTCACTGAACTTGTCTGGGGACTGTCCTAGAGACTGTAACACCTGTCACTGAACTTGTCTGGGAACTGTGCCAGAGACGGTATCACTACATATCTGGGGACAGTCCCAGAAACTAGCACCTGTCACTGAACCTGTAAGGGGACTGTCCCGGAGACTTAGCACCTATCACTGAACCTATAAGGGGACTGTCCCAGAGACTTAGCACCTATCACTGAACCTATAAGGGGACTGTCCCAGAGACTAGCACCTGTCATTGAACCTATAAGAGGACTGTCCCAGAGACTAGCACCTGTCATTGAACCTATAAGAGGACTGTTTAAGAGACTAGCACCTGTCATTGAACCTATAAGAGGACTGTTTAAGAGACTACCACCTGTCACTGAACGTATGAAGACTGTCCCAGAGACTAGCACCTGTCACTGAACCTATAAGAGGACTGTCCCAGAGACTAGCACGTGTCACTGAACCTATAAGAGGACTGTCCCAGAGACTAGCACGTGTCACTGAACCTATAAGAGGACAGTCCCAGAGACTAGCACCTGTCACTGAACCTATAAAAGAACTGTCCCAGAGACTAGCACCTGTCATTGAACCTATAAGGGGACTGTCCCAGAGACTAGCACCTATCACTGAACCTATAAGGGGACTGTCCCAGAGACTAGCACCTGTCATTGAACCTATAAGAGGACTGTCCCAGAGACTAGCACCTGTCATTGAACCTATAAGGGGACTGTCCCAGAGACTAGTACCTGTCATTGAACCTATAAGAGGACTGTCCCAGAGACTAGCACCTGTCACTGAACCTATAAGGGGACTGTCCCAGTGACTAGCACCTGCCACTGAACTTGTCTGGCACCTGTAGCACCTGCCACTGAACATGTATGGGACACCAGTCTTTTGATGCATCTCATAGACTAATAAAAATTATTTAGTCCTCGGGTGTTCAGGCACATCAGTGTAAAAGAGGAAAGACTGAACTGATTGAATGAAAGAGTCTGACTGTAGTGTGACACAAGCACATTAATTATGTAATGATGTATTGGTTTGTACAGAGGCAGGTATCCGTCCTTTGGGTAAGTTATACTTACCTCCTGCAGCAGGAGAGCTTCATTCACTTGGCTTGTAGGATAAACCATTGAGCAGTTAACTTGTGACAGTTGCCCTAAGTGGTTGTTACATCTCACAGACCAGTCTCACATCTCAACCATTGAGTGCCATAGACCAGTCTCACATCTCAAACATTGAGTGCCATAGACCAGTCTCACATCTCAACCATTGAGTGCCATAGACCTGTCTTACATCTTAACCATTGAGTGCCATAGACCAGTCTCACATCTCAAACATTGAGTGCCATAGACCCATCTTACATCTCAACCATTGAGTGCCATAGACCCATCTTACATCTCAACCATTGAGTGCCATAGACCCATCTTACATCTCAACCATTGAGTGCCATAGACCCATCTTACATCTCAACCATTGAGTGCCATAGGCCAGTCTCACATCTCAACCATTGAGTGCCATAGACCAGTCTCACATCTTACCCATTGAGTGCCATAGACCAGTCTTACATCTCAACCATTGAGTGCCATAGACCAGTCTTACATCTCAACCATTGAGTGCCATAGACCAGTCTTACATCTCAACCATTGAGTGCCATAGACCAGTCTCACATCTCAATTATTGAGTGCCATAGACCAGTCTTACATCTCAACATGAGTGCCATAGACCTGTCTTACATCTCAACCATTGAGTGCCATTGACCTGTATTACATCTCAACCATTGAATGCCATAGACCCATCTTACATCTCAACCATTGAGTGCCATAGACCAGTCTCACATCTCAACCATTGAGTGCTATAGACCAGTCTTACATCTCAACCATTGAGTGCCATAGACCTGTCTTACATCTCACCCATTGAGTGCTATAGACCAGTCTTACATCTCAACCGTTGAGTACCATAGACCCATCTTACATCTCAACCATTGAATGCCATAGACCAGCCTTACATCTCAACTGTTGAGTGCCATAGATTCATCTTACATCTCAGTAATTACATAATTGTCTCGGAGCATTTTTGTTGTAGTTTTAATTCCTCTGATCAATATAATAGTAATAAGACAATACCAGAAATCTGACAGCAAAGACAGGTCAAGTCTGGTGCAGGCAAAGACAGGTCAAGTCTGGTGCAGGCAAAGACAGGTCAAGTCTGGTGCAGGCAAAGACAGGTCAAGTCTGGTGCAGGCAAAGACAGGTCAAGTCTGGTGCAGGCAAAGACAGGTCAAGTCTGGTGCAGTTGTATTTACTAAATGAAAGTTTTACAAAAACTAATAGACTTTAATGAGATAACCCACACACACACCCACACACACACAAAGCACTTGATTGGAGACTATGAACTCATTACTGACTTTATTTCATTAGCTACTGCATATAGTTGACTTTAAAACTATGGTTACTGTTTGTAGTTGACTTAAAACTGGGGTTACTGTTTGTTTTTGACTGAAAGCTAGAGTTACTATTTTTTAGTTGAAGACTTCAGTTACTGTTTGTAGTTGATTGAAGACTTTAGTTACTGTTTGTAGTTGATTGAAGACTTCAGTTACTGTTTGTAGTTGATTGAAGACTTTAGTGACTGTTTGTAGTTGATTGAAGACTTCAGTTACTGTTTGTAGTTGATTGAAGACTTTAGTTACTGTTTGTAGTTGATTGAAGACTTCAGTGACTGTTTGTAGTTGATTGAAGACTTCAGTTACTGTTTATAGTTGATTGAAGACTTCAGTTACTGTTTATAGTTGATTGAAGACTTCAGTGACTGTTTGTAGTTGATTGAAGACTTCAGTTATTGTTTGTAGTTGATTGAAGACTTCAGTTACTGTTTGTAGTTGATTGAAGACTTCAGTTACTGTTTGTAGTTGATTGAAGACTTCAGTTACTGTTTATAGTTGATTGAAGACTTCAGTTACTTTTTATAGTTGACTTATTTACTTGTTGAGGAAACTGTTTGTGCTAGAATCTGATAACACAGTAGCCTCTAACTTGTCTGGGTGGGTACGGCCGTGCATACACCAGATTTTCTTTGTAAATATATATATCATCATCATCATCATAATGTAGCAGGTCCTTGGCAGAGCGTTACTCTTATCATGGTGTGCCTAAAAGAAGCTCAGTCTCCCAGCCTTGCATGTTTTCCTGCACATTGTGTCACTGATGTCCTGTCATCATCTTTTTGCTGGTCGGCCCCTGCTCCTCTTCCCCAGTGACTGACCATTCTGTTGTTATTTGTTCCTATCCACCAAGCGTTTGATGAGGCCAAGATATTTCAGTTTCCGGGACACGATGCTGTTTGTTAGCCAATCTTCATCAATGTTCAGATCCCTTTAGGATGTCAGTATTTCTTTTCTTCTGTGTCCATAGTATAGAGGTAATCTTTCTATAGCATTTCAGTTCACAAAACTCTTTTTGCCGTATATTGCTACAAGGAAGATAGTCCATGACCCCTGCTGTATGTTGCTACAGAAATGAGTCCATGAACCCCAGTCGTATGTTGCTACTGGGAAGACGTTCTCAAAATTGTGACTTTGATTTCCATGCTGGTGCTTCAACATGGCCTTTGAATGCTGTTTACTCTATGTATTGCTATGGCCACCTTGCTTGTCTTCACCAGTCTCCATGTTTATTATGAAGCCTAGATATTCAAAGGGTTTGACATTTGTTGGTTCTTCATCATTTGTAGAATTTAGTTTAGTAACTTGTCAGTATGATTGTATAGGTTGAGTCTTTGATGGTGGTCTAGTAGTTAGTAAAATAACTTGTCAGCATGATGGTGTAGGGTTGAATCCTTGATGGTAGAGCAGTACACTATAGCTAATAAAATAACTTGCCAACTCTGTGTGATAGCCATCTTCTGTTGTCGGGTATATAACAATTAGCTGGCACCAATGTATTTTCCTGTTTATGAGTGTTTTGATTTTGTTTCATGTTTTTATAACCAAGTTGATGCATTTTTTCTATGGCTGGTGATTGGTTGTTTCTTTGATTTTATCAGTCGGGTTTGATTAGTTTCTGTTAGCATTACTTTGTTGTTCTTCGAGGAGAA
This sequence comes from Candidula unifasciata, assembly GCA_905116865.2. Lineage (NCBI taxonomy): Eukaryota > Metazoa > Mollusca > Gastropoda > Stylommatophora > Geomitridae > Candidula > Candidula unifasciata. The sequence goes on along the minus strand of CAJHNH020000066.1, from coordinate 130,746 downwards.
TGTGTACAAATGTGAGCGGTCTGAGTTTGGTCTTATGTATGTCAGCTGTGAGATGTGTGGATTACCTGGACATGTCAGCTGTGAGATGTGTGGATTACCTGGACATGTCTTGTGTGTGTCAGCTGTGAGGTGTATTGATTACCTGGCCATGTCTTATGTATGTCAGCTGTGAGATGTGCGGATTACCTGGACATGTCTTTTGTATGTCAGCTGTGAGATGTATTGATTACCTGGACATGTCTTGTGTGTGTCAGCTGTGAGGTGTGTGGATTAACTGGCCATGTCTTGTGTGTGTCAGCTGTGAGATGTGTGGATTATCTGGACATGTCTTGTGTGTGTCAGCTGTGAGATGTGTGGATTACCTGGACATGTCTTTTGTATGTCAGCTGTGAGATGTGTGGATTATCTGGACATGTCTTGTGTATGTCAGCTGTGAGATGTGTGGATTACCTGAACATGTCAGCTGTGAGATGTGTGGATTACCTGGACATGTCTTGTGTATGTCAGCTGTGAGATGTGTGGATTACCTGGACATGTCTTGTATATGTCAGCTGTGAGATGTGTGGATTACCTGGACATGTCAGCTGTGAGATGTGTGGATTACCTGGACATGTCTTGTATATGTCAGCTGTGAGATGTGTGGATTACCTGGACATGTCTTGTGTATGTCAGCTGTGAGATGTGTGGATTACCTGGACATTTGCCACAGTGTTTGGTTTGCTTGTTATCTACCTTGCAATCTGGAAGAGAGAGAGAGGGGGTGGGGGGCATCTCTTTGATCTGATGTGTAAAGGGGACAGTCTGTTTGGTCTTTTAAACACAAGGCCTGGTGAGGCACTTAGGACATGGTTAGAATATTGTCAATGACACTCATATCTGAAATATTCAGGGCATTCCCAGGTAGAGATAGATGGATGGATGCATATGTTGTACTTACAGGTGTAAGTGGATGGATGTATGTTATACTTACAGGAGTAGGTGGGTGGATGTATATGTTGTACTTACAGGTGTAGGTGGATGGATGTATATGTTGTACTTCTAGGTAGAGATGGGTGGATGTATATGTTGTAGTTACTGGTAGAGATGCGTGGATGTATATGTTGTACTTAAGGGGTAGGTGGATGGATGTGTATGTTATACTTCTAGGTAGAGATGGGTGGATGTATATGTTGTACTTAAGGGGTAGGTGGATGGATGTGTATGTTATACTTCTAGGTAGAGATGGGTGGATGTATATGTTGTAGTTATGGGTAGAGATGGGTGGATGTATATGTTGTAGTTACTGGTAGAAATGGGTGGATGGATGTATATGTTGTACTTACAGGTAGAGATGGGTGGATAGATGTATATGTTGTACTTACAGGTAGAGATGGGTGGATAGATGTATATTTTGTACTTACAGGTAGAGATGGATTGATGTATATGTTGTACTTACAGGTAGAGATGGATTGATGTATATGTTGTACTTACCAGTAGAGATGGATTGATGTATATGTTGTACTTACCAGTAGAGATGGGTGGATAAAAGGATATGTTGGACTTAGTGGTAGAGATGGATTGATGTATATGTTGCACTTACAGGTAGAGATGAGTGGATAGATGTATATGTTGTACTTGCAGGTAGAGATGGATTGATGTATATGTTGCACTTACAGGTAGAGATGGGTGGATAGATGTATATTTTGTACTTACAGGTAGAGATGGATTGATGTATATGTTGTACTTACAGGTAGAGATGGATTGATGTATATGTTGTACTTACCAGTAGAGATGGGTGGATAAAAGGATATGTTGTACTTAGAGGTAGAGATGGATTGATGTATATGTTGCACTTACAGGTAAAAATGCTTGGATGGGTATGTTGTACTTACAGATAGAGATGAGTGGATAGATGTATATGTTGTACTTACAGGTAGAGATGGATGGATATGTTGTACTTACAGGTAGAGATAAGTGGATAGATATATATGTTGTACTTGCAGGTAGAGATGGATTGATGTATATGTTGCACTTACAGGTAGAGATGGGTGGATAGATGTATATTTTGTACTTACAGGTAGAGATGGATTGATGTATATGTTGTACTTACAGGTAGAGATGGATTGATGTATATTTTGTGCTTACAGGTAGAGATGGGTGGATGGATATGTTGTACTTACAGGTAGAGATGGATTGATGTATATGTTGTGCTTACAGGTAGAGATGGGTGGATGGATATGTTGTACTTACAGGTAGAGATGGATTGATGTATATGTTGTGCTTACAGGTAGAGATGGATTGATGTATATGTTGTACTTACAGGTAGAGATGGATTGATGTATATGTTGTACTTACCAGTAGAGATGGGTGGATAAAAGGATATGTTGTACTTAGAGGTAGAGATGGATTGATGTATATGTTGCACTTACAGGTAAAAATGCTTGGATGGGTATGTTGTACTTACAGATAGAGATGGATTGATGTATATGTTGTACTTACAGGTAGAGATGGATTGATGTATATGTTGTGCTTACAGTTAAAGATGGGTGGATGGATATGTTGTACTTACAGGTAGAGATGAGTGGATAGATATATATGTTGTACTTACAGGTAGAGATGGATTGATGTATATGTTGTACTGACAGGTAGAAATTAATGTTAGCAGCATTTAAGTTTGTTGTTGATCAGAATGATAAGCTTGTTTAATGCAGCATTTAAGTTTGTTGTTGATCAGAATGATAACCTTGTTTAATGCAGCATTTAAGTTTGTTGTTGATCAGAATGATAACCTTGTTTAATGCAGCATTTAAGTTTGTTGTTGATCAGAATGATAAGCTTGTTTAATGCAGCATTTCATGCTGGATATTTGTTGCCACAGCTTTCATGGCAGAGACAGATGGGAGCTGAACCGCCCTGACCATGTAAGGAGTGAGCCTCCTCGTAGGGACGATGATTACGACAGGTAACTGTTCCTGTTGATCCCAACAGATTTTGCAGATGACAAATCAGTGGTCTCACCTGTGTTTGATTATTTTAGGCAGGGATCCAACCTGATGGCTGGGTGGGGTACAGGTAAACTCTGTGTCCTGATTGTGACAGCACTTTTCCCGTCTGCTCCACCCCGTCACCTCAGACAAACTAGAAAAAAGCTGAACAAGTTCTTTAGTATTACCCTGTACTAAAAGATCCGGAACATACTTCTTTACTTCCTCTTGTTACTGTTTCAGGTGTAGAGGGAGATGAAAGGTCTGTTACTGTTTCAGGTGTAGAGGGAGATGAAAGGTTTGTTACTGTTTCAGGTGTAGAGGGAGATGAAAAGTTTGTTACTGTTTCAGGTGTAGAGGGAGATGAAAGGTTTGTTACTGTCTCAGGTGTAGAGGGAGATGAAAGGTTTGTTACTGTTTTAGGCGTAGAGGGAGATGAAAGGTTTGTTACTGTTTCAGGTGTCGAGGGAGATGGGAAAGTTTGTTGCTGTTTTAGGTGTCGAGGGAGATGAAAGGTTTGTTACTGTTTCAGGTGTCGAGGGAGATGGGAAAGTTTGTTACTGTTTCAGGTGTAGAGGGAGATGAAAGGTTCTGCTTGTGGCCACCTCAACCATAGACATGGAAACATTGCCATGGTCCTGCATTTGATCAGTTCCTTTATATCTCAGTATATTCTCTGTAGCAATCATCAATCCATTGCCAGCTTGCTAGACCAGGCTGACCCAAGCTGGCCTCCATGGCTACTGTAGCCACACTAGACTTGACCCAGTAGCAGTCCTTAACTTTTGTCTTGTTTCCCACGTGTGAGAGAAACATACTGGCCCCCTTGACTTTTGTCTTGTTACCCACATGTGAGAGAAACATACTGGCCCCCTTGACTTTTGTCTTGTTTCCCACGTGTGAGAGAAACATACTAGCCCCCTTAACTTTTGTCTTGTTTCCCACGTGTAAGAGAAACATACTGGCCTCCTTGACTTTTGTCTTGTTTCCCACGTGTGAGAGAAACATACTGACCCCCGTGACTTTTGTCTTGTTTCCCACATGTGAGAGAAACATACTAGCCTCCTGAACTTTTGTCTTGTTTCCCACGTGTGAGAGAAACATACTGGCCTCCTTGACTTTTGTCTTGTTTCCCACGTGTGAGAGAAACATACTGGCCTCCTTGACTTTTGTCTTGTTTCCCACGTGTGAGTGAAACATACTGGCCTCCTTAACTTTTGTCTTGTTTCCCACATGTGAGAGAAACATACTGGCCTTCTTGACTTTGTCTTGTTTCCCACATGGGAGAGAAACATACTGGCCCCCGTGACTTTTGTCTTGTTTTCCACGTGTGAGAGAAACATACTGGCCTCGTGACTTTTGTCTTGTTTCCCACATATGAGAGAAACACACTGGCCCCCTTGACTTTTGTCTTGTTTCCCACGTGTGAGAGAAACATAGTGGCCCCCTTAACTTTTGTCTTGTTTCCCACATGTGAGAGAAACATACTGGCCCCCTTGACTTTTGTCTTGTTTCCCACATGTGAGAGAAACATACTGGCCCCCTTGACTTTTGTCTTGTTTCCCACATGTGAGAGAAACATAGTGGCCCCCGTAACTTTTGTCTTGTTTTCCACATGTGAGAGAAACATAGTGGCCCCCTTAACTTTTGTCTTGTTTCCCACATGTGAGAGAAACATAGTGGCCCCCTTAACTTTTGTCTTGTTTCCCACATGTGAGAGAAACATAGTGGCCCCCTTAACTTTTGTCTTGTTTCCCACATGTGAGAGAAACATAGTGGCCCCCTTAACTTTTGTCTTGTTTCCCACATGTGAGAGAAACATACTGGCCCCCTTGACTTTTGTCTTGTTTCCCACGTGTGAGAGAAACATACTGGCCTCCTTAACTTTTGTCTTGTTTCCCACATGTGAGAGAAACATACTGGCCTCCTGAATCAACAGAAAACTGGGACAACAGTTGATTGAGAGAACTGGTCTGATGATGTCATCAGTGGAGGCAGAGATCACAAGAGGGGAGAAGTTCTCCTGTTATGTGTTTGTTATGATTGTTCTAATGGTCACAAGAGGGGAGAAGTTCTCCTGTTATGTGTTTGTTATGATTGTTCTAATGGTCACAAGAGGAGAGAAGTTCTCCTGTTGTGTGTTTGTTATGACTGTTCTTATTTTACATCTGAAATCATTTTGCAACATTTTTCTTTCACAGCAGAATGTTTCGAGAAAGAGATCGCGACAGAGAACGTGACTGGGACCGAGAGAAAGATCGTGAATGGGAGAGGGGCACGGAGAGAAGTCGAGACAGAGACAGGGAGCCAGAAAGGAACCGGGACAGGGACCGCAGCAGAGAGCCAGAAAGGAACCGGGACAGGGATCGCAGCAGAGAGCGGGACAGAAGCCGGGACCGCAGCAGGGATAGAAACAGAAGTAAAGATAAGGACCGGGATCGTGAACGCAATCGAGACAGGGACAGAGAGAGGTCCAAGTCCAAGGAGAGGGATACCTCACGCAACAGAGACCAGGAGAGAGGCAGGGATACAACACGAGGCAGGGACAGAGATGATAAACACAAGTCCTCACGCAGGTAATGTTTGTCTCCCCACGTGTGCATGCCTCAAACGTTATTACCTCACTATCTCACAGACACATCATTTGCACGACGCACAAACCAGCCTCATCTCCTCAGACATCTCCTTCTCCGTGACTGCAATGAATGGCTTGCTTTTGGTGGGCTCTCCTTCTCTGTGACTGCAATGAATGGCTTGCTTTTGGTGGGCTCTCCTTCTCTGTGACTGCAATGAATGGCTTGCTTTTGGTGGGGCTCTCCTTTCTTGTGACTGCAATGAATGGCTTTGCTTTTTGGTGGGCTCTCCTTCTCCGTGACTGCAATGATGGCTTGCTTTTGGTGGGCTCTCCTTCTCCGTGACTGCAATGAATGGCTTGCTTTTGGTGGGCTCTCCTTCTCCGTGACTGCAATGAATGGCTTGCTTTTGGTGGGCTCTCCTTCTCTGTGACTGCAATGAATGGCTTGCTTTTGGTGGGCTCTCCTTCTCTGTGACTGCAATGAATGGCTTGCTTTTGGTGGGCTCTCCTTTCTTGTGACTGCAATGAATGGCTTGCTTTTGGTGGGCTCTCCTTCTCCGTGACTGCAATGAATGGCTTGCTTTTGGTGGGCTCTCCTTCTCCGTGACTGCAATGAATGGCTTTGCTTTTGGTGGGCTCTCCTTCTCCGTGACTGCAATAAATGGCTTGCTTTTGGTGGGCTCTCCTTCTCTGTGACTGCAATGAATGGCTTTGCTTTTGGTGGGCTCTCCTTCTCTGTGACTGCAATGAATGGCTTGCTTTTGGTGGGCTCTCCTTCTCTGTGACTGCAATGAATGGCTTGCTTTTGGTGGGCTCTCCTTTCTTGTGACTGCAATGAATGGCTTGCTTTTGGTGGGCTCTCCTTCTCCGTGACTGCAATGAATGGCTTGCTTTTGGTGGGCTCTCCTTCTCCGTGACTGCAATGAATGGCTTGCTTTTGGTGGGCTCTCCTTCTCCGTGACTGCAATAAATGGCTTGCTTTTGGTGGGCTCTCCTTCTCTGTGACTGCAATGAATGGCTTGCTTTTGGTGGGCTCTCCTTCTCTGTGACTGCAATGAATGGCTTGCTTTTGGTGGGCTCTCCTTCTCTGTGACTGCAATGAATGGCTTGCTTTTGGTGGGCTCTCCTTCTCCGTGACTGCAATAAATGGCTTGCTTTTGGTGGGCTCTCCTTCTCTGTGACTGCAATGAATGGCTTGCTTTTGGTGGGCTCTCCTTCTCTGTGACTGCAATGAATGGCTTGCTTTTGGTGGGCTCTCCTTTCTTGTGACTGCAATAAATGGCTTGCTTTTGGTGGGCTCTCCTTCTCTGTGACTGCAATGAATGGCTTGCTTTTGGTGGGCTCTCCTTTCTGTGGACTGCAATGAATGGCTTGCTTTTGGTGGGCTCTCCTTCTCTGTGACTGCAATGAATGGCTTGCTTTTGGTGGGCTCTCCTTTCTTGTGACTGCAATGAATGGCTTGCTTTTGGTGGGCTCTCCTTCTCTGTGACTGCAATGAATGGCTTGCTTTTGGTGGGCTCTCCTTTCTTGTGACTGCAATGAATGGCTTGCTTTTGGTGGGCTCTCCTTCTCCGTGACTGCAATGAATGGCTTGCTTTTGGTGGGCTCTCCTTCTCCGTGACTGCAATGAATGGCTTGCTTTTGGTGGGCTCTCCTTCTCCGTGACTGCAATGAATGGCTTGCTTTTGGTGGGCTCTCCTTCTCTGTGACTGCAATGAATGGCTTGCTTTTGGTGGGCTCTCCTTCTCTGTGACTGCAATGAATGGCTTGCTTTTGGTGGGCTCTCCTTCTCCGTGACTGCAATGAATGGCTTGCTTTTGGTGGGCTCTCCTTTCTTGTGACTGCAATGAATGGCTTGCTTTTGGTGGGCTCTCCTTCTCTGTGACTGCAATAAATGGCTTGCTTTTGGTGGGCTCTCCTTTCTTGTGACTGCAATGAATGGCTTGCTTTTGGTGGGCTCTCCTTCTCCGTGACTGCAATGAATGGCTTGCTTTTGGTGGGCTCTCCTTCTCCGTGACTGCAATGAATGGCTTGCTTTGGTGGGCTCTCCTTCTCTGTGACTGCAATGAATGGCTTGCTTTTGGTGGGCTCTCCTTCTCTGTGACTGCAATGAATGCTTGCTTTTGGTGGGCTCTCCTTCTTTGTGACTGCAATGAATGGCTTGCTTTTGGTGGGCTCTCCTTCTCTGTGACTGCAATGAATGGCTTGCTTTTGGTGGGCTCTCCTTCTCCGTGACTGCAATGAATGGCTTGCTTTTGGTGGGCTCTCCTTCTCCGTGACTGCAATGAATGGCTTGCTTTTGGTGGGCTCTCCTTCTCCGTGACTGCAATGAAATGGCTTGCTTTTGGTGGGCTCTCCTTCTCTGTGACTGCAATGAATGGCTTGCTTTTGGTGGGCTCTCCTTCTCTGTGACTGCAATGAATGGCTTGCTTTTGGTGGGCTCTCCTTCTCTGTGACTGCAATGAATGGCTTGCTTTTGGTGGGCTCTCCTTCTCTGTGACTGCAATGAATGGCTTGCTTTTGGTGGGCTCTCCTTCTCCGTGACTGCAATGAATGGCTTGCTTTTGGTGGGCTCTCCTTCTCCGTGACTGCAATGAATGGCTTGCTTTTGGTGGGCTCTCCTTCTCTGTGACTGCAATGAATGGCTTGCTTTTGGTGGGCTCTCCTTCTCTGTGACTGCAATGAATGGCTTGCTTTTGGTGGGCTCTCCTTCTCTGTGACTGCAATGAATGGCTTGCTTTTGGTGGGCTCTCCTTCTCTGTGACTGCAATGAATGGCTTGCTTTTGGTGGGCTCTCCTTCTCCGTGACTGCAATGAATGGCTTGCTTTTGGTGGGCTCTACTTCTCCGTGACTGCAATGAATGGCTTGCTTTTGGTGGGCTCTCCTTTCTTGTGACTTTTTGCTGTCAAAAGTTTTTATGTGATGTGACGTCAGCATGTACGAACTGATCTGCAGTTGTCATCTCATTAACAGTGACACCTTCATGTTTAAACTTAACAACCGTCAGTATTTCATTAGTGGCAGGACACATAGTCACCATCTCATTAACAGTGACATCTTCATGTTTAAACTTAACAACAAATCATCATCTCATTAACAGTGATACCTTTATGTTTAAATTCAACAACAAATCATTGTCTCATTAACAGTGACACCTTCATCTTTAATCTTAACAACAAAATCATTGTCTCATTAACAGTGACCACCTTTATGTTTAAACTTAACAACAAATCATCATCTCATTAACAGTGAACAACAAATCATCATCTCATTAACAGTGACACCTTCATGTTTAAACTTAACAACAAATCATCATCTCATTAACAGTGACACCTTCATGTTTAAACTTAACAACAAATCATCATCTCATTAACAGTGAACAACAAATCATCATCTCATTAACAGTGACACCTTCATGTTTAAACTTAACAACAAATCATCATCTCATTAACAGTGACATCTAACCTTAGATGTGGTTCATGATCACTCTGTGTCTTCCCCCCCCCCCCCCCATCAACACCCTTGAGCCACCTCATGGGGATAAAAGATCTGGCTATCATCATAGTCATGTAACTATTGTGTTGTTTTACTCAGTTATAGACAGTCTTGATAATTTTACAGTCTTGATAATTTTACACAGTCATAGACAGTCTTGATAATTTTACACAGTCATAGACAGTCTTGATAATTTTACACAGTCATAGACAGTCTTGATAATTGTACTCAGAAAGTATGTGTTTGTACAGACTGTTCCCCCCCCCCCCCCCAACAGCAGACAACTGTGTACGTAGACTTCCAAAACAGCAGACAGCTGTTTGTAGACACGCCCTCAACAGCAGACATCTGTGTTTGTAGACACGCCCTCAACAGCAGACAGCTGTGTTTGTAGACACACCCCCAACAGCAGACTGTTGTTGTTTATGTAACCCACAAGTCATCTATGGGTGTTCCATGCTCAAAAAAAAAAATCTCATTCCAGGAAACATCGGGACAGAGATCACGATGAGTCTGACACAGAATCAACCAGAAGTTCCAGCAAGCATAAGAAGAGCAAACGAAGGAAGGAAAGCAAGGATGAGGAGACACCGGCACCAGCCACTACAGATGAGAAAGCCCGGGACTAAGTTTGCTTGGGAGAATAATGTGGGCATGAAAGTCTCTGTTGTAGATAATTGGTGGGTGCTGTCCCACCTATTCATGCTTGTTGCGTCTCACCTGTACATGTTTGTTGATAATTGAAAAGTGTCAGAGATATGTTTTTTTTTTTTTTTTTAAATTAAATGTCACATGGAAATTGATATTGAATAAAGTTGCCATTAATAACCAAACATTTAGTGTGTGACATTTCTCTAGCACAGCAAATGGCATTTAAAAAAATCCATGAGCCCTGGTAGTTTCTGGACAAAAATCCACTTTTTCTTTTTTTAAACGGAACACAAATTCATTTAACTTATTTACTGTGAAATTCTTTCTTTGATCATGTCATATCTGTCACAGGCTAGGCTTACTGGGGACAATTTGTCACCTTGGTTTTTAAGCCATTATGTCATAACATCCCCCCCCCCCCCCCATGTTTTTTTTTTTCAATAGCTAGTGTATATCCTGGTATGTAAACACATGGAATTTGTGCTTTTGGAGAATTGGTCACTGCAGATGTGGCAATATGTCAGCATTTATGGGACTGTGTCACAATCAGAAGTCTTCTTCAGGCGACAGTATCTGGTTCCCAACTGATCACCTCCTTCCTATACTGAGGGGACATACATCCCTGAACACAGCTACATTCAAGAGTTACAGAAACTCAGGAGTCTCATGTGTCCAGAGATTTCCTCCCCCGTGGGTGCCACCACCTGTAAAAGGCAACTAACTGGGGGGGTTGAGGGAGACTACCGTAATAGCAGATAGCTATGTTTTTAGAGACCCTCCCCCAACAGATGGCCATGTTTGTAGAGACCCTCTTTCAACAGATGGCTATGTTTGTAGAGACCCTCTTTCAACAGATGTCTATGTTTGTAGAGACCCTCCCCCAACAGATGGCTATGTTTGTAGAGATCCTCTTTCAACAGATGGCTATGTTTGTAGAGACCCTCCCCCTAACAGATGGCCATGTTTGTAGAGACCCTCCTTCAACAGATGGCTATGTTTGTAGAGACCCTCCCCCATCAGATGTCTATGTTTGTAGACACCCTTCCACAACAGATGTCTATGTTTTTAGACACCCTCCCCCAACAGATGTCTATGTTTGTAGACACCCTCCCCCAACAGATGTTTATGTAGACACCCTTCCACAACAGATGTCTATGTTTGTAGACACCCTCCCATAACAGATGGCTATGTTTGTAGACACCCTCCCCTAACAGATGGTTATGTTTGTAGACACGCTTTCACCACAGATGTCTACGTTTGTAGACACCCTCCCACAACAGATGGCTATGTTTCTAAGACATCCTCCCACAACAGATGGCTATGTTTGTAGGCAACCTCCCACAACAGATGGCTATGTTTGTAGACACCCTTCCACAACAGATGTCTATGTTTGTAGACACCCTCCCCGAACAGATGGTTATGTTTGTAGACACCCTTTCACAACAGATGTCTATGTTTGTAGACACCCTCCCACAACAGATGGCTATGTTTCTAAGACATCCTCCCACAACAGATGGCTATGTTTTCAGGCACCCTCCCACAACAGATGGCTATGTTTGTAGACACCCTCCCCCAACAGATGTCTATGTTTGTAAGACATCCTCCCACAACAGATGTCTATGTTTGTAAGACATCCTCCCACAACAGATGTCTATGTTTGTAGACACCCTCCCACAACAGATGGCTATGTTTGTAGGCACCCTCCCACAACAGATGGCTATGTTTGTAGACACCCTTCCACAACAGATGGCTATGTTTGTAGACACCCTCCCACAACAGATGGCTATGTTTGTAGACACCCTTCCACAACAGATGGCTATGTTTCTAAGACTTCCTCCCACAACAGATGGCTATGTTTGTAGGCACCCTCCCACAACAGATGGCTATGTTTGTAGGCACCCTCCCACAACAGATGGCTATGTTTGTATACACCCTCCACCAACAGATAGCTATGTTTGTAGACATCCTCCCACAACAGATGGCTATGTTTGTAGACACCCTTCCACAACAGATGTATATGTTTGTAGAGACCCCCCCCCCCCAACAGATGTATATGTTTGTAGAGACCCCCCCCAACAGATGTCTATGTTTGTAGAACCCCCCCCCCCCCCACCACCACAGATGGCAATGTTTGTAGAGACCCCCAACAGATGGCTATGTTTGTAGAGACTCCCCCAAACAGATGGATATGATTGTAGAGAGACCCCCCCCCCCCCCAACAGATGGCTATGTTTGTAGACACCCTCCCACAACAGATGGCTATGTTTTTAGGCACCCTCCCACAACAGATGGCTATGTTTTTAGGCACCCTCCCACAACAGATGGCTATGTTTTTAGGCACCCTCCCACAACAGATGGCTATGTTTGTAAGACATCCTCCCCCAACAGATGTCTATGTTTGTAAGACATCCTCCCACAACAGATGGCTATGTTTGTAGGCACCCTCCCACAACAGATGGCTATGTTTGTAGACACCCTCCCACAACAGATGGCTATGTTTGTAGACACCCTTCCACAACAGATGGCTATGTTTGTAGACACCCTCCCACAACAGATGGCTATGTTTGTAGACACCCTTCCACAACAGATGTCTATGTTTGTAGACACCCTCCCACAACAGATGGCTATGTTTCTAAGACTTCCTCCCACAACAGATGGCTATGTTTGTAGGCACCCTCCCACAACAGATGGCTATGTTTGTAGACACCCTCCACCAACAGATAGCTATGTTTGTAGACATCCTCCCACAACAGATGGCTATGTTTGTAGACACCCTTCCACAACAGATGTATATGTTTGTAGAAACCCCCCCCCCCCCCCCAACAGATGTCTATGTTTGTAGACCCCCCCCCCCCCACCACAGATGGCAATGTTTGTAGAGACCCCCAACAGATGGCTATGTTTGTAGAGACTCCCCCCAAACAGATGGATATGATTGTAGAGACCCCCCCCCCCCAACAGATGGCTATGTTTGTAGACACCCTTCCACAACAGATGGCTATGTTTCTAATACATCCTCCCACAACAGATGGCTATGTTTTTAGGCACCCTCCCACAACAGATGGCTATGTTTGTAGACACCCTCCACAACAGATGGCTATGTTTGTAGACACCCTCCCCCAACAGATGTCTATGTTTGTAAGACATCCTCCCACAACAGATGTCTATGTTTGTAAGACATCCTCCTACAACAGATGTCTATGTTTGTAGACACCCTTTCACAACAGATGGCTATGTTTTTAGGCACCCTCCCACAACAGATGGCTATGTTTTTAGGCACCCTCCCACAACAGATGGCTATGTTTTTAGGCACCCTCCCACAACAGATGGCTATGTTTGTAGACACCCTCCCACAACAGATGGCTATGTTTGTAGACACCCTCCCCCAACAGATGTCTATGTTTGTAAGACATCCTCCCACAACAGATGTCTATGTTTGTAAGACATCCTCCCACAACAGATGTCTATGTTTGTAGACACCCTCCCACAACAGATGGCTATGTTTGTAGGCACCCTCCCACAACAGATGGCTATGTTTGTAGACACCCTTCCACAACAGATGGCTATGTTCCACAACAGATGTCTATGTTTGTAGACACCCTCCCACAACAGATGGCTATGTTTCTAAGACATCCTCCCACAACAGATGGCTATGTTTGTAGGCACCCTCCCACAACAGATGGCTATGTTTGTAGACACCCTCCACCAACAGATAGCTATGTTTGTAGACACCCTCCCACAACAGATGGCTATGTTTGTAGACACCCCCCCCCCCAACAGATGGCTATGTTTGTAGAGACCCCCCCCCCCCAACAGATGGCTATGTTTGTAGAGACCCCCCCCCCCCCAACAGATCTCTATGTTTGTAGAGACCCCCCCCCCTCCCCAACAGATGGCTATGTTTGTAGAGACCCCTCCCCAACAGATGGCTATGTTTGTAGAGACCCCTCCCCAACAGATGGCTATGTTTGTAGAGACCCCTCCCCAACAGATGGTTATGTTTGTAGAGACCCCTCCCCAACAGATGGCTATGTTTGTAGAGACCCCTCTCCAACAGATGGCTATGTTTGTAGAGACCCCCCCCCCCTCCCCACCCCCCAACAACAGACAGCTGTGTTTGTGCAACTGCCCAGGACAGAAGACACGCACACACTGACCAACTGATGGACCAACAGTTTGCAAACATTATATAAACTAGATCTGTAAGCAATACTCAGTTCTGGAACAAGACCAGAAGTGGAAGAACAAGAACTTTCAGCCAAAAACAAAGACGAATCACCCTACTTTGATTCACTTCACTGATCCTCTAAGAAAAGAGCAAAAACTGACCTTACAGTGAATCATCGCACTGATCCTTTGGAAAACTGACCTTACAGTGAATCATCGCACTGATCCTTTGGAAAACTGACCTTACAGTGAATCATCGCACTAATCCTTTGGAAAACTGACCTTACAGTGAATAATCGCACTAATCCTTTGGAAAACTGACCTTACAGTGAATCATCGCACTGATCCTTTGGAAAACTGACTACACTGAACTGTTTTTCTGGTCCTTGGAAAACATTTAATGTTGAACTGTTTCACCGATCATTGAAAAACATCCTAAGTTGAACTGTTTCAATTATCCGTGGGAAAACTGACCCTATGTTGTTCCTCAGAAAACATCCCATGTTGCTGACCCTATGCTGAACTGTTTCACTGATCCTTGGAAAACATCCAATGTTGAACTGTTTCACTAATCCTTGGAAAATATCCAATGTGGAAATGTTTCACTGATCATTGAAAAACATCCTATGTTGAACTGTGTCTCTGATCCTTGGGGAAAACATCCAATGTTGAACTGTTTCACTGATCCTTGGAAAACATCCTATGTTGAACTGTTTCACTGATCACTGACCCTAAGGTGAATCATCATCTCCCCAGATATCTCTGAACCTCTTCCTGGCTACACGGAATCGCCGCTTCTCTGTCCCCACATCACCCATCTCTTGTGCACCTTCTGCCAGCCTGAAACTGTTCATCACAGAAGCTTCTGTCCTAGAAGGACCTTCAGCCTTAGCCTGGACCTGCTGCTTGGAGCTGAGGAATTTGGGAGACAATGATCCTTGTGGTGGCACATCACTGGTGATGTCACTATTCTGGGGTAAGGCTGGTGGCACATCACTGGTGATGTCACTATTCTGGGGTAAGGCTGGTGTCAGGTGCTTTTTGATGGCAGATATTTGACACTCAACATCCTCTAGCACCATCCCACTTATACGGCCGACGGATACTGTGTCATGTGATGTGCCGTGGGTGATGGTGACATCCTCTGGCAGGATGGAATAGAGAAATGTGACCAGCAGCAACACTTGTGAATGTGACCTGTGGACATTTGGGGCTGCTGTTAGAGGAGTAGTGTCAGAAGGTGTTCCATGTCTGTCTGTGGGGGTGGGGGGACAGGCTAGTAGGTGTTCTATGTCTGTCAGTGGGGGAGGGGTGGGAGAGGCCAGTAGGTGTTCCATGTCTGTCAGTGGGGGGGGGGGACAGGTGAGTAGGTATTCCATGTCTGTGAGAGGGGGGGGGGGAGGGACAGGCGAGTAAGGTTCCGTGTCTGTGGGGGGGGGGGGGGGGGGGGGACAGGCGAGTAAGTGTTCCATGTCTGTCAGTGGGGAGGGGGGGGGGGGGGGGGGAGGCGAGTAAGTGTTCCATGTCTGTCAGTGGGGGGGGGGGGGGAGGGACAGGTAAGTAGGTGTTTCATGTCTGTCAGTGGGTGGAGGGACAGGCGAGTAAGTGTTCCATGTCTGTGGGGGGGGGGGGGGGGGGAGGTGAGTAAGTGTTCCATGTCTGTCATTGGGGGGGGGGGGGGGGGGGAGACAGGCGAGTAAGTGTTCCATGTCTGTCAGTGGGGGGCAGGCGAGTAAGTGTTCCATGTCTGTTATGGAGGGGGGGGGGGGGAAGGCGAGTAAGTGTTCCATGTCTGTTATTGGGGGGGGGGGGGGGGAGGGACAGGCGAGTAAGTGTTTCCATGTCTGTCAGTGGGGGGGGGGGGGGGGGAGACAGGTGAGTAAGTGTTCCATGTCTGTCAGTGGGGGGGGGGGGGGAGACAGGTGAGTAAGTGTTCCATGTCTGTCAGTGGGGGGGGGGGGGGGGGAAGAGACAGGTGAGTAAGTGTTCCATGTCTGTCGGTGGGGGGGGGACAACAGGTGAGTAAGTGTTCCATGTCTGTCGGGGGGGGGGGGGGGGGAGACAGGTGTGAGTAAGTGTTCCATGTCTGTCAGTGGGGGGGGGGGGGGGAAGAGACAGGTGAGTAAGTGTTCCATGTCTGTCAGTGGGGGGGGGGGGGGGGAGACAGGTGAGTAAGTGTTCCATGTCTGTCAGTGGGGAGGGGGGCGGGAGACAGGTGAGTAAGTGTTCCATGTCTGTCAGTGGGGGGGGGACAGGTGAGTAAGTGTTCCATGTCTGTCAGTGGGGGGGGGGGGAGACAGGTGAGTAAGTGTTCCATGTCTGTCAGTGGGGGGGGGGGAGACAGGTGAGTAAGTGTTCCATGTCTGTCGGTGGGGGGGGGGGGGGGAGAGAGGTGAGTAAGTGTTCCATGTCTGTCGGGGGGGGGGGGGGGGGGGGGGGAGCAGGCCATGAGTGTGAAAAACATGTCAAACAAAAGACTGCACACAAATAAGCCAGTTGTGTAAAACGGAGATGCAAAAGTCTAGAAATGGACACACAACAAGGAGTTTCTGTTACAGTTTAGTCAGTGAATACAAACATCTGAAACACAGAAGTTAGTGATCTTGCTTATGAAAAGGGTGGTGCAGGTTCACTGCCAACAGTTCACTCCCCACTCCAAACAGTTCACTCCCCACTTCCAACAGTTCACTCCGCCACTCCCAACATGTTCACTCCCCACTTCCAACAGTTCACTCCCCACTCCCAACAGTTCACTCCCCACTCCCAACAG
The DNA here is from genome assembly GCA_905116865.2 of Candidula unifasciata. Lineage (NCBI taxonomy): Eukaryota > Metazoa > Mollusca > Gastropoda > Stylommatophora > Geomitridae > Candidula > Candidula unifasciata. The sequence goes on along the minus strand of CAJHNH020000066.1, from coordinate 114,124 downwards.
TTCACTCCCCACAGTTCACTCTTCAGCAGTTGCAGAATTCTCTTCTGGACTAGCAGAGCTCAGGGCTGACCGAGCCTCATCAAATAGGTCACTCACCTCCAGCAGGTCAAGGCCGGCACCAGGTCAAGGCTGGCACCAGGTTTCTGCCCTGTGACTGTATTTATGTCCTCTGAAGTGCAGCTGGATGACTAGCACCCACTTGGCAACACTCAATGTCCTGGTTTCCCCTTGTCTGTGTGACATTTTTATTTACCCAGGCAGATACGAGGAGGGAGGGGATATCATGCTTCTCTAACTATATAATATTCACAGCCCAGACAATGAAACAAACTAGCTCTGTGTGAGCCAGAGGCAGGCATCATAACCTCTAAGCCACTCCATCTGCTGTGGTTTTGTACTCTACAGCACAGGGAGGAAAGAGGTGAGATAGAGGTGGTATGGGAGGAGGCGGGGGAAGAGATTCAGACGTACGGACATACCTGGCAAAAATCTGGATGCTACTATTGCATCTACTGGAGGGCTTCAACAGCTGCAGCCTGCAGTATTTCAGGGCAGACAAATCGACAAACAGAAACTGGTCCACCCACTCCAAGAACCGGAGCCGGGGATTGTGTGAGAGTTTGAGAGCCAGGCTGGTGACGGAACTGACCACAGTCTGTACCAGAAGCGTCCAGTGTTTCTGGACACAGTCCAGGGCCTGCAGGTCTGTGATGGTCAGTGTTGCTGCTGTGTCAGAGGGAAAGCAAAGATATTCACAGATTATGTTTAGTACATTAGTGAGTTGTGAATAATTAACAACGACAGTGTGACTGACTGACAGGAAATGGAACAATTAAAAATAGAGATTGTGAAGGATTGACAACAGGATGTGAGCAATCAACAATAGAGTGTGAGCGACTGACAGGGAACTGTGAACAATCAACAATAGAGTGTGAGCGACTGACAGGGAACTGTGAACAATCAACAATAGAGTGTGAGCGACTGACAGGGAACTGTAAACAATTAACAACAGAGAAAAAAGGATTGACAAAAAAATGTGAACAGTCAACAGTATATTGTGAGTGACTGACAGGAAACGAAACAATTAACAAAATAGAGTGTAAAAGTTTGACAATGGAATGTGAACAATCAACAGTATAGTGTGAGTGACTGACAGGAACTGTGAACAATTAACAATATAGAGTGTAAAAGTTTGACAATGGAATGTGAACAATCAACAGTATAGTGTGAGTGACTGACAGGAACTGTGAACAAGTAGCGAAAGAGAGAGTGAAGGACTGACAATGGAATGTGAACAATCAACAGTAGAGTGTGACTCACTAACAGGGAACTGTGAACTATTAAAGAGTGAATGACTGACAAAGATACAGACAAAAACTACAAATAAATTCAAATACAAAATGCCACAAATTACGGCACAGAAATCAAGTTTTCAAGTGTTAAAAAAGTTTTCCTAAATTGATATGCCAGATATCAAGTATGTTAGGCAGGTCAAGTCTTAACTCTCCAGGTATCAAGTGTGTTTGGCAGGTCAAGTCCTAACTCTCCAGGTATCAAGTATGTTAGGCAGGTCAAGTCCTAACTCTCCAGGTATCAAGTGTGTTAGGCAGGTCAAGTTCTAACTCTCCAGGTATCAAGTGTGTTCGGCACGTCAAGTTCTAACTCTCCAGGTATCAAGTGTGTTAGGCAGGTCAAGTTCTAACTCTCCAGGTATCAAGTATGTTAGGCAGGTCAAGTCCTAACTCTCCAGGTATCAAGTATGTTAGGCAGGTCAAGTCCTAACTCTCCAGGTATCAAGTATGTTAGGAAGGTCAAGTTCTAACTCTCCAGGTATTAAGTATGATAGGCAGGTCAAGTTCTAACTCTCCAGGTCTCACATGTGTTAGGCAGGTCAAGTCCTAACTCTCCAGGTATCAAGTATGTTAGGCAGGTCAAGGTCTAACTCTCCAGGTATCAAGTATGTTAGGAAGGTCAAGTCCTAACTCTCCAGGTATCAAGTATGTTAGGCAGGTCAAGTCCTAACTCTCCAGGTATCAAGTGTGTTAGGCAGGTCAAGTCCTAACTCTCCAGGTATCAAATATGTTAGGCAGGTCAAGTCCTAACTCTCCAGGTATCAAGTATGTTAGGCAGGTCAAGTTCTAACTCTCCAGGTCTCACATGTGTTAGGCAGGTCAAGTCCTAACTCTCCAGATATCAAGTATGTTAGGCAGGTCAAGGTCTAACTCTCCAGGTATCAAGTGTGTTAGGCAGGTCAAATCTTAACTCTCCAGGTATCAAGTGTGTTAGGCAGGTCAAGTCCTAACTCTCCAGGTATCAAGTATGTTAGGCAGGTCAAGTCCTAACTCTCCAGGTATCAAGTATGTTAGGCAGGTCAAGTCCTAACTCTCCAGGTATCAAGTGTGTTAGGCAGGTCAAGTCCTAACTCTCCAGGTATCAAATATGTTAGGCAGGTCAAGTCCTAACTCTCCAGGTATCAAGTATGTTAGGAAGGTCAAGTTCTAACTCTCCAGGTATCAGGTGTGTTAGGCATAATAAATGAAGTGTAGACAGTCAGTATAATAAATTAAGTGTAGACAGTCTGTATAATAAATGAAGTGTTGACAGTCTGTATAATAAATGAAGTATAGACAGTCGGTATAATAAATGAAGTATAGACAGTCGGTATAATAAATGAAGTGTAGACAGTCGGTATAATAAATGCAGTGTAGACAGTCAGTATAATAAATGAAGTATAGACAGTTGGTATAATAAATGAAGTGTAGACAGTCAGTATAATAAATGCAGTGTAGACAGTCGGTATAATAAATGCAGTGTAGACAGTCAGTATAATAAATGCAGTGTAGACAGTCGGTATAATAAATGAAGTATAGACAGTTGGTATAATAAATGAAGTGTAGACAGTCTGTGTGATAAATGAAGTATAGACAGTTGGTATAATAAATGAAGTGTAGACAGTCAGTATAATAAATGCAGTGTAGACAGTTGGTATAATAAATGAAGTATAGACAGTATAATAAATGAAGTGTAGACAGTTGGTATAATAAATGAAGTGTAGACAGTCGGTATAATAAATGAAGTGTAGACAGTCTGTATAATAAATGAAGTGTAGACAGTCAGTATAATAAATGAAGTATAGACAGTCGGTATAATAAATGAAGTGTAGACAGTCTGTATAATAAATGCAGTGTAGACAGTCAGTATAATAAATGAAGTATAGACAGTTGGTATAATAAATGAAGTGTAGACAGTCAGTATAATAAATGCAGTGTAGACAGTTGGTATAATAAATGAAGTGTAGACAGTTGGTATAATAAATGAAGTATAGACAGTCGGTATAATAAATGAAGTGTAGACAGTCGGTATAATAAATGAAATGTAGACAGTCTGTATAATAAATGAAGTGTAGACAGTCTGTATAATAAATGAAGTATAGACAGTTGGTATAATAAATGAAGTGTAGACAGTCGGTAAAATAAATGAAGTATAGACAGTTGGTATAATAAATGAAGTGTAGACAGTCTGTGTAATAAATAAAGTGTAGACAGTAAGTATAATAAATGAAGTGTAGACAGTCAGTATAATAAATGAAGTGTAGACAGTCTGTGTAATAAATAAAGTGTAGACAGTAAGTATAATAAATAAAGTGTAGACAGTCTGTGTAATAAATAAAGTGTAGACAGTAAGTATAATAAATGAAGTGTAGACAGTCAGTATAATAAATGAAGTGTAGACAGTCAGTATAATAAATAAAGTGTAGACAGTCGGTATAATAAATGAAGTGTAGACAGTCGGTATAATAAATGAAGTGTAGACAGTCGGTATAATAAATGAAGTGTAGACAGTCGGTATAATAAATGAAGTGTAGACAGTCTGTGTAATAAATAAAGTGTAGACAGTAAGTATAATAAATGAAGTGTAGACAGTCAGTATAATAAATGAAGTGTAGACAGTCGGTATAATAAATGAAGTGTAGACAGTCGGTATAATAAATGAAGTGTAGACAGTCTGTATAATAAATGAAGTGTAGACAGTCAGTATAATAAATGAAGTGTAGACAGTCTGTATAATAAATGAAGTGTAGACAGTCAGTATAATAAATGAAGTGTAGACAGTCTGTATAATAAATGAAGTGTAGACAGTCTGTATAATAAATGAAGTGTAGACAGTCAGTATAATAAATGAAGTGTAGACAGTCTGTATAATAAATGAAGTGTAGACAGTCAGTATAATAAATGAAGTGTAGACAGTCTGTATAATAAATGAAGTGTAGACAGTTGGTATAATAAATGAAGTGTAGACAGTTGATATAATAAATGAAGTGTAGACAGTCAGTATAATAAATGAAGTGTAGACAGTCTGTATAATAAATGAAGTGTAGACAGTCTGTATAATAAATGCAGTGTAGACAGTCAGTATAATAAATGAAGTGTAGACAGTTGGTATAATAAATGAAGTGTAGACAGTTGGTATAATAAATGAAGTGTAGACAGTTGGTATAATAAATGAAGTATAGACAGTTGGTATAATAAATGAAGTATAGACAGTATAATAAATGAAGTGTAGACAGTAAGTATAATAAATGAAGTGTAGACAGTCTGTATAATAAATAAAGTGTAGACAGTCAGTATAATAAATGAAGTGTAGACAGTTGGTATAATAAATGAAGTGTAGACAGTTGGTATAATAAATGAAGTATAGACAGTATAATAAATGAAGTGTAGACAGTTGGTATAATAAATGAAGTGTAGACAGTATAATAAATGAAGTGTAGACAGTCAGTATAATAAATGAAGTGTAGACAGTCTGTATAATAAATGAAGTGTAGACAGTCTGTATAATAAATGCAGTGTAGACAGTCAGTATAATAAATGAAGTGTAGACAGTTGGTATAATAAATGAAGTGTAGACAGTTGGTATAATAAATGATGTGTAGACAGTTGGTATAATAAATGAAGTATAGACAGTATAATAAATGAAGTATAGACAGTATAATAAATGAAGTATAGACAGTATAATAAATGAAGTGTAGACAGTTGGTATAATAAATGAAGTATAGACAGTATAATAAATGAAGTATAGACAGTATAATAAATGAAGTATAGACAGTATAATAAATGAAGTGTAGACAGTTGGTATAATAAATGAAGTATAGACAGTATAATAAATGAAGTGTAGACAGACAGTATAATAAATGAAGTGTAGACAGTTGGTATAATAAATGAAGTATAGACAGTATAATAAATGAAGTGTAGACAGTCAGTATAATAAATGAAGTGTAGACAGTTGGTATAATAAATGAAGTATAGACAGTATAATAAATGAAGTGTAGACAGACAGTATAATAAATGAAGTGTAGACAGTTGGTATAATAAATGAAGTATAGACAGTATAATAAATGAAGTGTAGACAGTCAGTATAATAAATGAAGTGTAGACAGTTGGTATAATAAATGAAGTATAGACAGTATAATAAATGAAGTGTAGACAGTCAGTATAATAAATGCAGTGTAGACAGTTGGTATAATAAATGAAGTATAGACAGTATAATAAATGAAGTGTAGACATTCGGTATAATAAATGAAGTGTAGACAGTCTGTGTAATAAATAAAGTGTAGACAGTAAGTATAATAAATGAAGTGTAGACAGTCAGTATAATAAATGCAGTGTAGACAGTCGGTATAATTAATGAAGTGTAGACAGTTGGTATAATAAATGAAGTGTAGACAGTCGGTATAATAAATGAAGTATAGACAGTCGGTATAATAAATGAAGTGTAGACAGTCTGTGTGATAAATAAAGTGTAGACAGTCAGTAAAATAAATGAAGTGTAGACAGTCACATATAAGCACAGTATCACAGCTAAAAACAATCAACATATCGGTGTGCAGACCTGGGTGACATCATCAACTGATGCGTGACAAACAAGTCCATAAACTGAGCTACAACGAAGGACATCAATGAAACATGCTCACCTGCCAAGTCCCTGCTGCCCCCCAGACAGAAAAGATCATCCAACAGCTGGCTTGGTGTGACCACAACTTGAGCACAGTACTCCTCAACCTTTCTCACAGAAACCTTCCCATCCCTGGACACTTTTACTGGACTGTCCAAGCTGAGCACTGAGTAACTGACAAATGTGTGGAAGATCAAATCATGGGCACTCACGGCTTCAGAGATGTCCACCACACAAGTAGCAACAGTCCAAATGCCAGGTGGTAATATATCTTCTCTATTAAATTCTGTTTGGTCTGAGTTTTCCGGGAGCCCTGGCTGTATGAAAACATCTGCAGCTAGACTTGCCAGGTTGAGTGGTTGCAAGCTACACTTAGACATGGCTTCTATAATTCTTGTCTGGCTGTGAGCAGCGGGCACTAGGTTTATCTGGACATCCCTCAGCTGACTGAAAAGGGAAATCAAAATATTCTAGAGCTTACTTCTCTTTCTCTTTCTCTCTCTCTCTCACACACATCTGCAAGCACACACACAAATATACTTACTGTCTAGTAACAAATAGCAGACCTATAAAGGGTGCCAAGTATAAAGATCTATGGTACACATAACACACAGATAAATAGATACTTTCAAGAATGAACAAAATGACATCTGAACATCTGATACATTATGTAACAAAGACATCAAGGTATAGAGGGATCTGACCTGACAGAAACATTGATTATTGGAACTCCGACAACCAGCAGTGAATCCACTAGTCTCTGCCACAGGGACCCAGTCTCCAGGCATGTCCTGTCCTGAAGTCTGCAGCTGGACCCAGTTCCCAGCCATGTCCTGTCCTGAAGTCTGCAGCTGGACCCAGTCTCCAGGCATGTCCTGTCCTGAAGTCTGCAGCTGGACCCAGTCTCCAGGCATGTCCTGTCCTGAAGTCTGCAGCTGGACCCAGTCTCCAGGCATGTCCTGTCCTGAAGTCTGCAGCTGGACCCAGTCTCCAGCCATGTCCTGTCCTGAAGTCTGCAGCTGGACCCAGTCTCCAGCCATGTCCTGTCCTGAAGTCTGCAGCCGGGTGCTGCTGGTGCTGGCACGCAGCCCTCCACCAACACTGTCAGCGGCAGCTTGGTAAATGTGAAGGAAAATAACAAACAGGTTATTTGAGTTGTAGGTGACATGTCAGTTTATATTAGTTGTAGGTGACATGTCAGTTTATATTAGTTGTAGGTGACATGTCAGTTTATATTAGTTGTAGGTGACATGTCAGTTTATATTAATTGTAGGTGACATGTCAGTTTATATTAGTTGTAGGTGATAGGTGACATGTCAGTTTATATTAGTTGTAGGTGATAGGTGACATGTCAGTTTATATAAATTGTAGGTGACATGTCAGTTTATATTAGTTGTAGGTGATAGGTGACATGTCAGTTTATATTAGTTGTAGGTGATAGGTGACATGTCAGTTTATATTAGTTGTAGGTAATAGGTGAGATGTCAGTTTATATTAGTTGTAGGTGATAGGTGAGATGTCAGTTTATATTAGTTGTAGGTGACATGTCAGTTTATATTAGTTGTAGGTGATAGGTGAGATGTCAGTTTATATTAGTTGTAGGTGACATGTCAGTTTATATTAGTTGTAGGTGATAGGTGAGATGTCAGTTTATATTAGTTGTAGGTGATAGGTGAGATGTCAGTTTATATTAGTTGTAGGTGAGGTGTCAGTTTATATTAGTTGTAGGTGACATGTCAGTTTATATCAGTTGTAGGTGATAGGTGAGATGTCAGTTTATATTAGTTGTAGGTGACATGTCAGTTTATATTAGTTGTAGGTGATAGGTGACATGTCAGTTTATATTAGTTGTAGGTGACATGTCAGTTTATATTAGTTGTAGGTGACATATCAGTTTATATTAGTTGTAAGTGATAGGTGACATGCCAGTTTATATTAGTTGTAGGTGACATGTCAGTTTATATTAGTTGTAGGTGATAGGTGAGATGTCAGTTTATATTAGTTGTAGGTGACATGTCAGTTTATATTAGTTGTAGGTGACATGTCAGTTTATATTAGTTGTAGGTGACATGTCAGTTTATATTAGTTGTAGGTGACATGTCAGTTTATATTAGTTGTAGGTGATAGGTGAGATGTCAGTTTATATTAGTTGTAGGTGATAGGTGAGATGTCAGTTTATATTAGTTGTAGGTGATAGGTGAGATGTCAGTTTATATTAGTTGTAGGTGATAGGTGAGATGTCAGTTTATATTAGTTGTAGGTGATAGGTGACATGTCAGTTTATATTAGTTGTAGGTGACATGTCAGTTTATATCAGTTGTAGGTGATAGGTGACATGTCAGTTTATATTAGTTGTAGGTGAGATGTCAGTTTATATTAGTTGTAGGTGATAGGTGAGATGTCAGTTTATATTAGTTGTAGGTGATAGGTGACATGTCAGTTTATATCAGTTGTAGGTGATAGGTGAGATGTCAGTTTATATTTGTTGTAGGTGACATGTCAGTTTATATTAGTTGTAGGTGATAGGTGAGATGTCAGTTTATATCAGTTGAAGGTGAGATGTCAGTTTATATCAGATGTAGGTGATAGGTGAGATGTCAGTTTATATTAGTTGTAGGTAATAGGTGAGATGTCAGTTTATATCAGTTGTAGGTGATAGGTGAGATGTCAGTTTATATTAGTTGTAGGTAATAGGTGAGATGTCAGTTTATATCAGTTGTAGGTGATAGGTGAGATGTCAGTTTATATCAGTTGTAGGTAATAGGTGAAATGTCAGTTTATATTAGTTGTAGGTGATAGGTGAGATGTCAGTTTATATTAGTTGTAGGTGAGATGTCAGTTTATATTAGTTGTAGGTGACATGTCAGTTTATATTAGTTGTAGGTGACATGTCAGTTTATATTAGTTGTAGGTGACATGTCTGTCAGTTTATATCAGTTGTAGGTGACATGTCAGTTTATATTAGTTGTAGGTGACATGTCAGTTTATATTAGTTGTAGGTGACATGTCTGTCAGTTTATATCAGTTGTAGGTGACATGTCAGTTTATATTAGTTGTAGGTGACATGTCTGTCAGTTTATATTAGTTGTAGGTGAGGTGTCAGTTTATATTAGTTGTAGGTGACATGTCTGTCAGTTTATATTAGTTGTAGGTGACATGTCTGTCAGTTTATATCAGTTGTAGGTGACATGTCAGTTAATATTAGTTGTAGGTGACATGTCAGTTTATATTAGTTGTAGGTGATAGGTGACATGTCAGTTCTTTTTAGTTGTAGGTGAGATGTCAGTTTATATTAGTTGTAGGTGATAGGTGACATGTCAGTTATATTAATTGTAGGTAAGATGTCAGTTTATATCAGTTGTAGGTGAGGTGTCAGTTTATATTAGTTGTAGGTGACATGTCTGTCAGTTTATATTAGTTGTAGGTGAGGTGACAGTTTATATTAGTTGTAGGTGACATGTCTGTCAGTTTATATTAGTTGTAGGTGACATGTCTGTCAGTTTATATCAGTTGTAGGTGAGGTGTCAGTTTATATTAGTTGTAGGTGATATGTCAGTTTATATTAGTTGTAGGTGATAGGTGAGATGTCAGTTTATATTAGTTGTAGGTGATAGGTGAGATGTCAGTTTATATTAGTTGTAGGTGATAGGTGAGATGTCAGTTTATATTAGTTGTAGGTGATAGGTGACATGTCAGTTTATATTAGTTGTAGGTGACATGTCAGTTTATATCAGTTGTAGGTGATAGGTGACATGTCAGTTTATATTAGTTGTAGGTGAGATGTCAGTTTATATTAGTTGTAGGTGATAGGTGAGATGTCAGTTTATATTAGTTGTAGGTGATAGGTGACATGTTAGTTTATATCAGTTGTAGGTGATAGGTGAGATGTCAGTTTATATTTGTTGTAGGTGACATGTCAGTTTATATTAGTTGTAGGTGATAGGTGAGATGTCAGTTTATATCAGTTGTCAGGTGAGATGTCAGTTTATATCAGATGTAGGTGATAGGTGAGATGTCAGTTTATATTAGTTGTAGGTAACAGGTGAGATGTCAGTTTATATCAGTTGTAGGTGATAGGTGAGATGTCAGTTTATATTAGTTGTAGGTAATAGGTGAGATGTCAGTTTATATCAGTTGTAGGTGATAGGTGAGATGTCAGTTTATATCAGTTGTAGGTAATAGGTGAAATGTCAGTTTATATTAGTTGTAGGTGAGATGTCAGTTTATATTAGTTGTAGGTGAGATGTCAGTTTATATTAGTTGTAGGTGAGATGTCAGTTTTAGTTGTAGGTGATGTAGGTGAGATGTCAGTTTATATTAGTTGTAGGTGACATGTCAGTTTATATTAGTTGTAGTAGGTGACATGTCTGTCAGTTTATATCATTAGTTGTAGGTGACATGTCAGTTTATATTAGTTGTAGGTGACATGTCAGTTTATATTAGTTGTAGGTGACATGTCAGTTTATATTAGTTGTAGGTGATAGGTGACATGTCAGTTTATATTAGTTGTAGGTGACATGTCTGTCAGTTTATATTAGTTGTAGGTGAGGTGTGAGGTGTCAGTTTATATTAGTTGTAGGTGAGGTGTAGTTGACAGTTGTAGGTGAGGTGTCAGTTTATATTAGTTGTAGGTGACATGTCTGTCAGTTTATATCAGTTGTAGGTGACATGTCAGTTTATATTAGTTGTAGGTGAGGTGTCAGTTTATATTAGTTGTAGGTGATAGGTGAGGTGATGTCAGTTCAGTTCTTTTAGTTGTAGGTGAGATGTCAGTTTATATTAGTTGTAGGTGATAGGTGACATGTCAGTTATATTAGTTGTAGGTGAGAGATGTCAGTTTATATTAGTTGTAGGTGAGGGTGAGTGTATATTATTTGTAGGTGACATGTGTCAGTTGTATATTAGTTGTAGGTTAGTTGTAGGTGAGGTGTCAGTTTATATTAGTTGTAGGTGACATGTCTGTCAGTTCATATTAGGTGAGTAGTGTAGGTGACATGTCAGTTTATATTAGTTGTAGGTGAGTGTGTGTCAGTTTATATTAGTTGTAGGTGAGATGTCAGTTTATATTAGTTGTAGGTGATAGGTGAGATGTCAGTTTTGTAGGTGATAGTTGTCAGTTGATAGGTGTAGGTGATATGTCAGTTCATATTAGTTGTAGGTGATAGGTGAGATGTCAGTTTATATTAGTTGTAGGTGATAGGTGAGATGTCCATTTATATTAGTTGTAGGTGAGGTGTCAGTTTATATTAGTTGTAGGTGATAGGTGAGATGTCAGTTTATATTAGTTGTAGGTGAGATGTCAGTTTATATTAGTTGTAGGTGATAGGTGAGATGTCAGTTTATATTAGTTGTAGGTGATAGGTGAGGTGTCAGTTTATATTAGTTGTAGGTGATAGGTGAGATGTCAGTTTATATTAGTTGTAGGTGAGATGTCAGTTTATATTAGTTGTAGGTGATAGGTGAGATGTCAATTTATATTAGTTGTAGGTGAGATGTCAGTTCATATTAGTTGTAGGTGATAGGTGAGATGTCAGTTTATATTAGTTGTAGGTGATAGGTGAGATGTCAGTTTATATTAGTTGTAGGTGATAGGTGTCAGTTTATATTAGTTGTAGGTGAGGTGTCAGTTTATATTAGTTGTAGGTGAGGTGTCAGTTTATATTAGTTGTAGGTGATAGGTGATGTGTCAGTTCATGTTAGTTGTAGGTGATAGGTGAGATGTCCATTTATATTAGTTGTAGGTGAGATGTCAGTTCATATTAGTTGTAGGTGATAGGTGAGATGTCAGTTCATATTAGTTGTAGGTGATAGGTGAGATGTCAGTTCATATTAGTTGTAGGTGATAGGTGAGATGTCCATTTATATTAGTTGTAGGTGAGATGTCAGTTCATATTAGTTGTAGGTGATAGGTGAGATGTCCATTTATATTAGTTGTAGGTGATAGGTGAAATGTCCATTTATATTAGTTGTAGGTGATAGGTGTCAGTTCATATTAGTTGTAGGTGATAGGTGAGATGTCCATTTATATTAGTTGTAGGTGAGGTGTCAGTTCATATTAGTTGTAGGTGATAGGTGAGGTGTCCATTTATATTAGTTGTAGGTGAGATGTCAGTTCATATTAGTTGTAGGTGATAGGTGAGATGTCCATTTATATTAGGTGTAGGTGATATGTCAGTTCATATTAGTTGTAGGTGATAGGTGAGATGTCCATTTATATTAGTTGTAGGTCATAGGTGAGATGTCAATTTATATTAGTTGTAGGTGAGGTGTCAATTTATATTAGTTGTAGGTGATAGGTGAGGTGTCAGTTTATGTTAGTTGTAGGTGAGATGTCAGTTTATATTAGTTGTAGGTGAGAGGTTATGTGTCAGTTCATGTTAGTTGTAGGTGAGATGTCAGTTTATATTAGTTGTAGGTGATAGGTGATGTGTCAGTTTATGTTAGTTGTAGGTGAGGTGTCCATTTATATAAGTTGTAGGTGATAGGTGAGGTGTCAGTTTATATTAGTTGTAGGTGAGGTGTCAGTTCATGTTAGCTGTAGGTGAGGTGTCAGTTTATGTTAGTTTTAGGTGAGGTGTCAGTTTATATTAGTTGTAGGTGATAGGTGAGATGTCCATTTATATTAGTTGTAGGTGAGATGTCAGTTCATATTAGTTGTAGGTGATAGGTGAGATGTCAGTTCATATTAGTTGTAGGTGATAGGTGAGATGTCAGTTCATATTAGTTGTAGGTGATAGGTGAGATGTCAATTTATATTAGTTGTAGGTGAGATGTCAGTTCATATTAGTTGTAGGTGATAGGTGAGATGTCAGTTCATATTAGTTGTAGGTGATAGGTGAGATGTCAGTTCATATTAGTTGTAGGTGATAGGTGAGATGTCCATTTATATTAGTTGTAGGTGAGATGTCAGTTCATATTAGTTGTAGGTGATAGGTGAGATGTCAATTTATATTAGTTGTAGGTGAGATGTCAGTTCATATTAGTTGTAGGTGATAGGTGAGATGTCCATTTATATTAGTTGTAGGTGATAGGTGAGATGTCCATTTATATTAGTTGTAGGTGATAGGTGAGGTGTCAGTTTATATTAGTTGTAGGTGAGGTGTCAGTTTATACTAGTTGTAGGTGAGGTGTCAGTTTATATTAGTTGTAGGTGATAGGTGATGTGTCAGTTCATGTTAGTTGTAGGTGAGGTGTCAGTTCATGTTAGTTGTAGGTGAGGTGTCAGTTCATGTTAGTTGTAGGTGAGGTGTCAGTTCATATTAGTTGTAGGTGAGGTGTCAGTTCATGTTAGTTGTAGGTGAGGTGTCAGTTTATATTAGTTGTAGGTGAGGTGTCAGTTCATGTTAGTTGTAGGTGAGGTGTCAGTTTATATTAGTTGTAGGTGAGGTGTCAGTTTATATTAGTTGTAGGTGAGGTGTCAGTTTATATTAGTTGTAGGTGAGGTGTCAGTTTATATTAGTTGTAGGTGAGGTGTCAGTTTATATTAGTTGTAGGTGAGGTGTCAGTTTATATTAGTTGTAGGTGAGGTGTCAGTTTATATTAGTTGTAGGTGATAGGTGATGTGTCAGTTCATGTTAGTTGTAGGTGATAGGTGAGATGTCAGTTATATTAGTTGTAGGTGAGAGGTGTCAGTTCATATTAGTTGTAGGTGAGGTGGCAGTTCAGTTATATTATAGGTGATAGGTGAGATGTCAGTTTATATTAGTTGTAGGTGAGGTGTCAGTTTCAATTTATATTAGTTGTAGGTGATAG
>CAJHNH020000066.1:0-77628 GCA_905116865.2 Candidula unifasciata | reverse complement strand
TAGATGATGCTGACATGTCGGTTCATATTAGTTGTAGATGATGCTGACATGTTGGTTCATATTAGTTGTAGATGATGCTGACATGTTGGTTCATATTAGTTGTAGATGATGCTGACATGTTGGTTCATATTAGTTGTAGATGATGCTGACATGTTGGTTCATATCAGTTGTAGATGATGCTGACATGTCGGTTCATATTAGTTGTAGATGATGCTGACATGTCGGTTCATATCAGTTGTAGATGATGCTGACATGTTGGTTCATATTAGTTGTAGATGATGCTGACATGTCAGTTCATATTAACACCAATCTTCCAGTGTGGGTTGCTGTCAAGGAATGACAAGCCATTACGCATCACCTTAACAGAGTCGGGACCTGTATTACCTGTGCTCGACACAACTTTCAAATTTGGACTCGTCCGGGAAGGTATATAGTCCCCTATATCGATATATGCCTTTATCGGACAAAATTATAATATCTACATCTTCTAGTTGCTTTGACTTAGCGTCATTTTCAAATTTACAACTATTTGATAAATATTGATGGAGTTATTTAACTATTCTTAGAAACCGGTTTACTCCTTGCTCATGTATACATGGAACTTATTCTTACCGACGCCTGAATTGAATTTTTGCGGCATTGTTTCTGCCAGCTTTCCTAGCGTTCAGATGTATGCATCAACGCCAGCAAATTTCACTTTCAGAAGGCGGTCTGTAGTGTCGAGGACTTTTCCTATGCTTGGGTAAGTTAATTATAGTTTACGAGTACCTTAAATGATGTCTGTTAAAGTGGTCACTGCTGTAGAGAGATCAGAATCGGCTATGGGATCACACATAGTTCGACCGTTCTTGATCTCTAGAGAAGCGGATTCGAACTTAGACCTTCCTCTGTACAGACTAAATAGCCTATGCCCTAAATAACCCACACATACTGATAAAAATAATGACCCTACAAGTGTGTACCATTTAAACTAACAACAGAAGTTTGTGCATACGAATGGGGACAGAATTTAGGTCAGTACTGGGCAGCCAGCGTTGCGTGAGTGTGTTTGACCCAGATCAATGAATGTGTGGGACTGGCTTGAGAGTCGTAGGGAATAGAGGTACTGACGGTAAATATTGGTGTCTGTGTGCAGATGGGAGGGGGGAGAGAGATTGATATATGTGAGAGTGTATGTCTATCTCCACTATATATCTGACTTTCCATCTCTTGCACTAAACAGACAGATGAATGATAGGAGACATTGTCTCCTGGTCTTGAGAGTGCACTCTGAGGAATGAAACAGAGGAGCAGAGGTGGAGTAGGTTGATGTGGGATGGTGACTGATGCTTACTCTGTCTTTCCTGTCAAGATGATACCCTCTTGATGATGACTAATTCTGAGTTCTTTCCTGACAGGATGAAACCTTTGTGAAGAGCTGGCAGAAAAATCACAGTCCAACCAACACCCACCAATCAATTACCAACCAACCTACCACCCAACTACCCACCAACTACCATTTGTGAAGTTTATGACATCATCACTATGGGGTGCCATATACCCCAAACAGCCTAACAGTGCAGGAGCTTGGTGTAGCTCAGAGACAGTGTTGTGCCCTGACTGGTAGTAGAGACTTGCTGAGTACCAGTACAGTTGCTGTGTCCTCTATGGTGAGGTACTCTACCACTGCCTGATCCATTTGAAGCAGAGTTACCAGATTCACAGACAGTCGAATCATCAGGAGCTGAGGGAAGCATCAACGATAGAAAGAGGATAAGTGCCAGTTTGCTTCCATGTTGCTATATTCCTCACAGCTCCAATGTAGGCCGATGATGAAGATGCGCTTCCTCCAGGACTTTCTGACTGTTTGGTTATGTTGATTCTGGTCATTGTATTCTAGAATTCATCCACTGAGATCTGGCATCTGATTCACTATTATATGTATATATATGTTGTATTGATTACATGCATTCATTTTCATGGCTGACTTAGGTGTCTCTATTTCACCTTTCTAAGTGGTTAGCATTGTTGTGTGTATGAGTCATAAATATTATATGTGTTAACATGGTTATGATAATGAACTATCATAACCTGGGGGCTTTCTTTAGTAAGTAGTGGGGGTGTCCAGCCAAGTGTGCCTAGGAATATTGTATTCATATACAAATATATTTTGTAGTGCCAATACTTGAGTTGCCCTACTCCAGAAATAAGTTGAGCGTATATTGGCCACGGGGAATCCCTTAGACCAATACGAGCCAAACGACTCAACATAATTATTTCTGAGTGCTGTTGGTTCTGAAGGAGAAATCCTTATATCAGGCACGTGACAGGAGTGATGTGACAGTTGCAGGATCCCATTCTAGAGAAAACAAGAACAGACCCACTGTCTCCCCAACACCCATGTCATAACAGACCCACTGTCTCCCCAACACCCATGTCATAACAGACCCACTGTCTCCCCAACACCCATGTGGTAACAGACCCACTATCTCCCCAACACCCATGTGGTAACAGACCCACTGTCTCCCCAACACCCATGTGGTAACAGACCCACTGTCTCCCCAACACCCATGTCATAACAGACCCACTGTCTCCCCAACACCCATGTGGTAACAGACCCACTATCTCCCCAACACCCATGTGGTAACAGACCCACTGTCTCCCCAACACCCATGTTGTAACAGACCCACTGTCTCCCCAACACCCATGTCATAACAGACCCACTATCTCCCCAACAGCCATGTGGTAACAGACCCACTGTCTCCCCAACACCCATGTGGTAACAGACCCACTGTCTCCCCAACACCCATGTCATAACAGACCCACTATCTCCCCAACACCCATGTCATAACAGACCCACTGACTCCCCAACACCCATGTCATAACAGACCCACTGACTCCCCAACACCCATGTCATAACAGACCCACTGTCTCCCCAACACCCATGTGGTAACAGACCCACTGTCTCCCCAACACCCATGTTGTAACAGACCCACTGTCTCCCCAACACCCATGTCATAACATACCCACTGTCTCCCCAACACCCATGCCAAAACAGACCCACTGTCTCCCCAACACCCATGTCATAACAGACCCACTGTCTCCCCAACACCCATGTGGTAACAGACCCACTGTCTCCCCAACACCCATGTGGTAACAGACCCACTGTCTCCCTAACACCCATGTCGTAACAGACCCACTGTCTCCCCAACACCCATGTCATAAAAGTCCACTAACTGGGGGCATCCTCTGAAGTCGGAGTACATCTGCCTGAGAAGCCAGGAACCAAGAGTTTGCACATAGACAAGCTAGATCTCTGAAACGGATGTGCACGCAACATTCTGGTTCTGGAACAAGACTAAAGTCAGGATGAAATCAGAATTTTCTGCTGGAATTAACAACCTTTGAACGCAAATGTTTGGTAATCTTGTAATCTGTAAATCTTAGTTTCAGCTTCATAGCAAACACGTCACCCCATATTTGCTCCACTCCTGTGCCAACGAAAAATACACAGTATGTTTATCACAGTCCCTTGTGGAAAGATTAACAGACTGCTGTCTAAGCATATCTAGCATACACACGCATTAAAAGCATATGGCAGCCATCCGAAGTTTTAACACAAAAAGTCCGACAATAGAAATGCAGTTCATCATTGATGGTAGCAGAAGTCACCAACAGATCAGCAGTTGCACACGCGATCAATTTTCATCACATAATGGCACCACCGATATTGCGACAACAGACACAGCGCCATTTTCTGAATCTACAATTCACACCACCACATTGGTCACAGTCGAAAAACATTCCAAATGAAATCCACAGCTCACAGTGTCACACCATACATTCAACTCAGAAGTTCAGCGACGAAACTATATCCTTTCAGTCTATAAATTGAGCAAAAATGCAACGGTCACCGTCTGGCAAAAGCAAAAAATATGCCAAGGCTCAAAACAGCGGCCGTGCCTAGCGTCCATTTTGCCCGGACGCAAATGTTTATGTAGTCATGGTATAAGTAATTACCTAAGCACACCGTAACAAAGACATCAGCACAACACAACTTTGACATCAGCACAACATAACATAGACATCAGCACAACACAACATAGACATCAGCACAACATAAGAAAGACATCAGCACAACATAACATAGACATCAGCACAACACAACATAGACATCAGCACAACACAACATAGACATCAGCACAACATAACATAGACATCAGCACAACATAACATAGACATCAGCACAACATAACATAGACATCAGCACAACACAACATAGACATCCGCACAACACAACATAGACATCAGCACAACATAACATAGACATCAGCACAACACAACATAGACATCAGCACAACATAACATAGACAGCACAACATAACATAGACATCAGCACAACACAACATAGGCATCAGCACAACACAACAAAGACATCAGCACAACACAACATAGACATCAGCACAACACAACAAAGACATCAGCACAACATAACATAGACATCAGCACAACACAACATAGACATCAGCACAACAAAACATAGACATCAGCACAACATAACATAGACATCAGCACAACACAAGATAGACATCAGCACAACATAACATAGACATCAGCACAACACAACAAAGACATCAGCACAACATAACATAGACATCAGCACAACACAAAATAGACATCAGCACAACATAACATATACATCAGCACAACATAACATAGACATCAGCACAACATAACATTGACATCAGCAAAGCATAACATATACATCAGCACAACACAACATAGACATCAGCAAAACATAACACAGACATCAGCACAACACAACATAGACATCAGCAAAACATAACATAGACATCAGCACAACATAACATTGACATCCATGTAGACAATGTGAACAACAGCAGAAAATGCACAACACAATGTAGGTAGCAGAAAATAACACAAAACAATGAAGAAATCGGCAGAAAATGCAAAACACAATGCAGACAACAGCAGAAAATTCACAAAACACAACACAATGTAGACATCAGCAGAAAATTCACAACACAATGTAGACAACAGAAGAAAATTTACAATACAATGTAGACAACAGAAGAAAATTAACAATACAGTGCAGACAACAGCAGAAAATTCACAATACAATGCAGACAACAGCAGAAAATTCACAATACAATGCAGACAACAGCAGACAATTCACAATACAATGCAGACAACAGCAGAAAATTCACAATACAATGCAGACAACAGCAGAAAATTAACAATACAATGCAGACAGCAGCAGAAAATTCACAACACACAACACAATGTAGACCATTATCAGAAAATTCACAACACACAACAGAACGTAGACATCAGCAGACAATTCACAACACACAACAGAATATAGACAGCAGAAAATTTACAACACAATATAGACACAGCAGAAATTCACAACACACAACAGAGCATAGACATCAGCAGATAATTCACAACACAATGTAGACATCAGCAGACAATTCACAACACACAACACAATATAGACAACAGCAGAAAATTCACAACACAATGTAGACATCAGTAGCATGTTTACATAAGCAGACAAACCTGGCTAGGGCTGGTGTCCCTGTGTGATGAGCTGGGCTTGTCTGCCAACTGCTGCCACGTGTCAGTCAGGAAGGAGAGCTTCCCTCTCAGCTGAGACTCCATCTCTGATACAGCTTGCTGACACTGCTGCAACCAAGTACATTGATCAATCAGTCATCAATTTTACAACTTTGGTTGTACTTATTTCTCATGAACATAGCTGAACAATTTCTGGGACACCTTCAAGTTTACAAACACATACTGTCTCTGTACAAGTACAAACTGTCTCGGACATACGTGGTGCTGTGATATGGATCCTAGGTGTCAGAGACAGTTAAGGCTGTTGCGATGTATATAAGAAGTTGCTCATACTTCACCTCATTCACCAGCCCGCTCTGGGACGGACTTACGGGTCCTCAAGCAAGACTTCTGCCACAAGCCTACCTCATGCCCCAAGGATAAGGGCTCACCTTTGTGACCAACACTGAATTGGCAGGGAATCTCGGAGTTGGTGGCCTCTAGCTTTGCAGGTCCAGTCTGGCTCACATCACCCCCACCCCCACCCCACTGCATGGTTGAAAACGTCTATCAAAGCTTTTTTGATTTGGAACATGGGTAACCACCGCTAGCTGAAGACACTATTAATTGACAAAACTCTAATAAAATGACCATTGAGTAGGAAAAACTACTGTACTGCTGAGATTTAGCCCTATAACAAGAGATTTGCTCGCAGCCTAGACAAGCATCTCTGAGGGTGATAACTCATGAAACAGTACAGTCTATGTACATCCCCTGCTGTTCATCAATGTCGTTGACACTGTGTTGAGGTACAACACAACAGTCTGCCATGTCAGTGTGCTGGTTTGTCATAAACATCAGTCAGATACACGTCCGAGGCACAGAAAAAAGTCCAGAATGTATTAAGAAAAAGTCCTACTAATGGCAGAAGGTTCACATGCCAGTCACCATTGGCCCCACTCATCAGAGTGTGGGACCTCAAAGGGGGAGCCATGCTGGATGCATGCTTGTGCCATACTGTCTCACTAAGTTTCCGGATGAAACAGCGCTAAAGGTATGAAACACCTTTTAAAAAATGTACCTATTTGTGTGACCATCGAAGTTGCAGAGCCGCGGGATGCTCACTGTTGATCTCTGGAGGCCCAGCCTGTGACAACTGGAAAGCTCAACGTACAGATGTAAGGTTAAGTAATCATGTGCTTTAAACATATACATACACGGACATGGAAGAACTGACCCTTTGCTGACCCAAAAGAGCATTTGCTGCACACAAAGACTGACTTCCTTGTCCATCCTCTACCGGAAGGTGACCTCCCTGTAGTGAAGTGCCTGCCTCCAGCAACACTTCTGCATGAGAATCATCTGCACACACATCATCATCAACATTAACCACAGCAACCACCGCTTCCTGAAGCAGCTGGTGTGAGGTGGTTGTGCCTGGAGAACCAGCAGTCTCAGGCTGAAAGACCAGAACCAAGGATGGGAGACCACACAAGCGAACATCAGAGCTCTGAGCTGTCAGCACTGACTGCCACGACTTGACCACCTGAAATCAGTTATCACACACTCACAAACACATCATGAACTGATGATTACATGTTTTAGGGTGATTATATCTGAACTTTATGGTGATTAAACTGTAAGTTATGGTGATTATATTTGGACTTTATGGTGATTACACGGTGAGTAATGTTGGACTTTATGGTGATTAAACTGTGAGTTGTGGTGATTATATTTGGACTTTATGGTGATTAAACTGTGTTATGGTGATTAAATTTGGACTTTATGGTGATTAAACTGTGAGTTAATTATATTTGGACTTTGTGGTAATTAAACTGTGAGTTATGGTGATTATTTTTAAATTTATGGCGATTAAGCTGTGAGTTTTGGTGATTATATTTGGACTTTATAGTGGTTAGACTGTGAGTTATGAGGATTATATTTAGACTTTATGGTGATTACAATGCGTGTTTTATAGTTATTATATTTAGTCTTTATGGTAATTAAACTGTTAGTTACGGTAATTATTTTTGGACTTTCTGGTGATTAAACTGTGAGTTATGGTGATTATGTCTGGACTTTCTGGTGATTAAACTGTGAGTTATGGTGATTATATTTGGACTTTATGGTGACTACAGTGTGTGTTTTATGGTTATTATATTTTTTCTTTATGGCGATTAAACTGTTAGTTAATTATATTTGGACTTTGTGGTAATTAAACTGTGAGTTATGGTGATTATTTTTAAATTTATGGCGATTAAGCTCTACTGGATCAGGTGACAACTAGAGAGTTGACTATCTACTCTACTGGATCAGGTGACAATTAGAGAGTTGACTGTCTACTCTACTGGATCAGGTGACAACCACAAAGTTGATTGTCTACTCTACTGGATCATGTGACAACTAGAGAGTTGACTATCTACTCTACTGGATCAGGTGACAATTAGAGAGTTGACTGCCTACTCTACTGGATCAGGTGACAACTAGAGAGTTGACTGTCTACTCTACTGGATCAGGTGACAATTAGAGAGTTGACTGTCTACTCTACTGGATCAGGTGACAACTAGAGAGTTGACTGTCTTCTCTACTGGATCAGGTGACAATTAGAGAGTTGACTGTCTTCTCTACTGGATCAGGTGACAATTAGAGAGTTAACAGCCTACTCTACTGGATCAGGTGACAACTAGAGAGTTGACTATCTACTCTACTGGATCAGGTGACAATTAGAGAGTTGACTGTCTACTCTACTGGATCAGGTGACAACTAGAGAGTTGACTATCTACTCTACTGGATCAGGTGACAATTAGAGAGTTGACAGCCTACTCTACTGGATCAGGTGACAACTAGAGAGTTGACTGTCTACTCTACTGGGTCATGTCACAGCTAGAGAGTTAATGCACTGCCTCTACTGGTCATGCAAGAGTTTATGACAAGAAAAGTGGTTAGTAAAAAAAAATCAGTGATCACCTTTTCTTTGGTCCAGTCAATCAGATGACAGGTTGAGTTTACTTGTACTGCAGTCCTGTTGGGACAACCATCAAAGCTGATCACTTTCACAGGTGCACGACTCCAAGCGTCTGAGCTCCTGACAAGGTCACTGTAACCTGTGAGACTGACACAAAACTTGAGAACACCAGTCTGGAACCAGAGAGCATAGCCTGTGTGGGTGAGCATTGTTAGAGATGAATGAAAGTTGCTGGACTTTGAGCTGAGGCTGTATGTGCAAGCAAATGATGAAATACTGGCTGCTTTCAAGATCTGTGTGTAGTGTGTGGCAAACAAGATGTCTACTGGCAGCTGGCTGATGCTGCAGCTCTGCTCTGTGTGGGTAAGTGATGTGATACAGTTGCTTGAAGAGAACTGCAGAAACTGGCACTGAGTGATCCTATCTGCAGCTTTGTAGCTTATAAGAACGATAACTGTTCTATCTTCTGCTACACTGAGAGCATCCACGATCTCAACATCAGAAACACTCTGACAACCAGCTGCCAGACAGGTGGAATCTTTCAGCTGTAGGTCATGTGAGCAAACACCGTCTGGAGCACACAACATCACAGTCATAGAGTCTGGGTGGACAAACAACAGCTGTAAGTCGGGAAGGACAGCTAGATGTTTGTGAGAGGTCAACTTATGAGAACTACTGAATGAATAAGACTGTACCAGTGCCAGTGAAAATCCCGGACTATTCTGGCTGATATCTACGCTAAGAAAACCCGGGGCTGAAGCGCCTGAACTGGATGGTGTTTCTCTAACTTGAACAAATAAATACTCAAAATTGGCGGGACCACTTTCAATGTTGACACATTTTAGCAACAAAACCGTTTGTTTCCTTGATAAGCCTTTATTCCAGGCAGACGTTGTTGCAATCAGCTGACAATCTGTCCACTTGGACAAGTCAAACGATGTGGTTTTTGTTTTCTCCGGGCAGTCATCTTTCAAACATCTCATGATGTTGCTTGTCGAACTATCATCATCGCTCGACGTACCATCATCTGGACTGTTTCCGTCGAATTTATTTCCCCGACTATTCCTGCCATGCGATGAATCTATACCTCTCCAAGAGATAACGAGCCGTGAACTAGCGACGTAAGCCACAAACATATAATGTGCCCAGAAAAACAGAAACAAACTGTCTTCCTCCATATTTGGCCGCCAGCAGACGACCAGCAAACACAGGCTACTTTCACTTTCTCATTTCCGGGCTAGACTAAATGCCGCGCCAAACCGTTTGTTTCATGGGCCACTTTCCTCTTCTACCTTCTATTTAAATTTTCGGTGCTTTATTTTTTTATTACCCTAAATACGGCGAATCACAGGAAAAAAACAGCTGATGGGACATTCGACTATTTCAAGTGTTGCAAGTGTGCCGTTGTTTGGTCTTTTTGTTTTTTTGATGTGGCATAATTCTGTCTGTTGCTGCTTTGTTCTATCAATTGGCTTGTGTGCAATTACTGGTCATGTTTTCAGATCATTTTGTGCCGCCTTCAATCCCTACATGACTTTTAAAAAAAAATGTAATTGTAAACTTTAGCTATGTGAACTCTATGTGCGATTGCAGACATTGCCAAGTGGGGTACTATGGGGGCCTTAAAAAGGCCAATCATTCTAGATGTATACTACTGGGTTCATGCATGAACTGACAATCACAGCAATTTTACACGTTAGTAGATCTGGACAGAGGTCAGGCAGCAGAGACGACGGACTAGTAACCTGGCGGCCAGAATCTTACAATGTCTGCCAGAATGATGGCAAACACGTATCCACCCGCACGTTGAGCACGGCTGCCCCACATAAACTCACACATGTAAGATTCTAATAAATGTCTGTAGGTCCCATTCTGGCGCTGGTTTTTCTTCTTTGCCAAACTCCACAAACTTTCGATACACTGTATATACACACCTGTGGTGGGGTCGACAAAACTGAGGAGTGTTTGACGGTAAGATGCATCAATCCAGCAATATTCTCGATTCCATTGTACGCACGCCACAGGTCGGATGCTACTGTCATGTGCCGGGTCTGATATTTCGACAGAAGCGTCTGTTTTTCTGTATGGAACACTTGCAAACAGACTTTCGTTAATTTCAACCGAGGTGTTCTCTCCGCCGATCACTGCAGGATTTAATAATAATGTATTGGCACAAACCTCCCATAAGTAGTTGCTCCATTTCACATTTGCAGTCAGCGACATGCTTAGCTCCACTTGGCAAAATCATCTCGGGAGACCAGCAGTATATAAACAGAATGAGCTGTCTGTACGGGAGCCGCGACCCTGTGCTTCTTAAACTAGCATGTTTTCTCTGTGTCTAACTCTCTATTTCTCATTCTCCCTCCATCTTTATCTCTGTTTCTCACCCCTGTCTGTCCATCTCTACCTCTCACCAAATGCCTGTCATTACTCTCTTCTCTGTCCTCATTTCACACTCAGTTGTGGACAGTAGAAATATGATGATTCTTGCATGGTGGCTATGTCACAATGAATACGGAATATATAAGAGTAAACATTTAGCTATTGGAACTCAAGATTTTATTTAGAAAATATTAATTGCTCCACATCAATACAATATAACAACACAATACAAGTAAATGTTCCCGATTTCATACAAGTATAATATCCAAGTATAATGTGCAAGTTCTTCAGTAGATAGATCACATCATGATTTGACAGTCTATGAATATTTCAGTCAATACAATCATTTTAAACAGTACTATAGAATATCTAGCCCTATATGCCCAGTTCGCTGTAAGGGCCCTTTACTGTAATAAATACATCATACAATAATTTAACTGTCAACAAAGATTTCAGCTGATTCTTCAATCAATCAAAACATTAAATCATGCACAACATTGAATTCATCAGCCAGAACCTATTTAAAACAAGAAATAAGAACATTGGAGAATAATGGTTCTGGGGAAGAACAACAGTTACAGAGAAGATAAAATGGTTCTGGAGAAGAACAATTTGTTACAGAAAAGATTAAAATGGTTCTGGAGAAGAACAATGGTTACAGAGAAGATAAAATGTTTCTAGGGAAGAACAATGGTTACAGAGAAGATAAAATGTTTCTAGGGAAGAACAATGGTTACAGAGAAGATAAAATGTTTCTAGGGAAGAGCAATGGTTACAGAGAAGATAAAATGTTTCTAGGGAAGAGCAATGGTTACAGAGAAGATAAAATGTTTCTAGGAAAGAGCAATGGTTACAGAGAAGATAAAATGTTTCTAGGGAAGAGCAATGGTTACAGAGAAGATAAAATGTTTCTGGGGAAGAACAATGGTTACAGAGAAGGTAAAATGTTTCTAGGGAAGAGCAATGGTTACAGAGAAGATAAAATGTTTCTAGGGAAGAGCAATGGTTACAGAGAAAATAAAATGTTTCTAGGGAAGAGCAATGGTTACAGAAAAAAATATAACACATGGTTAACGCTCTGGCAGCACTTTTTGAAATTGTCATGAGATTAAGAAATAAAAATTATTCCTTTTTAAAATGTCAGGACATATTCATGGCATTGTGGTGTCTGTGGATTACCTACCTCCCCGGGCAGCAGCTAGAAATGCCCTGTACCAGTTCTAAAGGAAATATGGGTTGTGTTTCTGCCTTCCCCTTTAACACGTAGCTAAGGTGGGGCTCAGTGTGCTCATTCCCCGCCACCAGATTGCCTGCAGGTTTCGCTGAGCTCTTCATGGCTGTAAGCATGGCCTAAGCATGAGTAGTTGGGGCAACTGGATCTTCACGTCCTGAGTCCCTGTGCCTTCATGATAGTTTCCAGTATTCAGGGGGGTTAGCATACTTGTTTCCATTCCTAAGACTGTTCAGCACACCTCTGGCTCCTTCCCTCCCACAGGGGGCAGTACGGTGTGGTGCACCGGGTTTATTATCGAGGTTTGCTCCTCTAGATCCATTGTGTTTTGCCTGGGGATTCGCACCCCCAGTTACCAGAGAAGACCTAGGGTGAAGTAAGGGGGGGAACCCACTACCCACAACACCAACACTTCTTACCCCCTGCCTCTCGAGGCTCAGTCCCAAAAAGGTCTCCTGATGAAGATGATGAGCATAGGAATACATGGCAGATTGTATAACTGGGTGAAATACTTCCTGATAGATAGAACAATCCAGACTAAGATGCACAATGCAATCTCTTCTAAAGAAGTCTTGGAGGAGGGCTTGCCACAAGGCTCATCATTGAGCTGTACACTATTCCTAATCTTTATCAATGACCTGCCAGAACAAATCAAGGCCGAAAAAGACTTGTACGCTGATGACCTAGCAATATGGCAGAGTCATGAAAATGTGGAAAGTGGAGCCCAAAGACTGAATGGAGACCTTAGAAGACTGCATGATTACTGCCAAAGATGGAAACTCAAGATTAACTGTGCAAAGACGGTCTACACAATCTTTACCAAAAGCCACCAAGTAGCAAGGAAGAATATTAACCTGAGGTTAGACAAACACCAAGTGATGAAAGAAGAGCATCCCACATACCTTGGAGTCACACTTGACCCGCATCTCAGCCTCAAGAACCATATTGAAAACATCAGGAATAAGGCATTGAGGCGGTTACAGTTATTAAAGAGACTTGCAGGTACATCATGGGGATCAGACAAGGAAACTCTGAGGGGCTTATATCTAGGATATGTTCGCTCTGTGATAGAGTACAACAACTCACTGCTTACAACTTGCTCCAAAACTAACCTAGAGACTCTTGACAGAGTACAAAATAATGCCCTCCGATTAATCTGCGGAGCTATGCAGTCTACACCAACTGCTGCATGTGAAATCCATACAAATGTGGAACCCCTCGGGTTGCGGAGAGAAAAAGCCACTTTAGAAATTTATGAAAGATGTATTAGGAAAAATCGTAACCATCCTAATAGACATCTTGTAGAAAACTGGGAATACAAACAAAGAATAAAGCACAAATCGGTTTTACACTGTGTTAATGAAATTCAGGACAGATACCACCTCCCAGAAAGATGTCAAGGAATTCAGAATGTTGCAAGAAACCTACCACCATATGCTCGCTTTAAAGCTCCAGAAGTCCGAACTAAATTGGTAGGCGAGTAAACCAAACAGTCCGACCCAATCGCTCCTATGAACTCATCACTAAAGACCGTTGATTCTTACCCCCAAGAATGGATACATGTCTATACTGATGGATCAGCATTTAAAGCTACCATTAAAGCAGGTTACGGAATCTACATAGGTTATCCCGATGGATCTGTTGAAGAGATTTTTGATGCATGCGGGGAATTCTGTTCAAACTATGAAGCTGAAATAATTGCACTGGAAACAGCAGTATACCACCTAAAGACTGTAATGGATGTTTATCCTTCAAAGGTCCAAAATATTGTCATCTTCACAGATTCAATGTCTGCCCTTCAAGCTCTGGAGGGCAGTGAACGCTGCAGAACTGACATGGCCAAGATAATCCTGGATGCTGATCAGCTTATTACCTCATACAACATCAGAATAGTGACGCAGTGGATTCCAGGTCACTCCGGCACACCAGGTAATGACAGAGCTGACAGATTGGCAAAGAAAGGAGCAACACAAGAACAACCACCTACAGCGACAACCCTCCAGACAGCAAAAACACTGATAAGAGCTATAAACAAAGAGACTTGGTTGAACAGATGGGCCATGGGAGACACTGGAAGAGAGGTGTATAGACATATGTCTGGTCCTGATCCTAATGACAGCATTAACCATCTAACAAGAAGTTAGTTAGTTAGTTAGTTAGTTAGTTAGTTAGTTAGTTGGGTTATCATCATTGCACTCCGGACATGTCCATAGGTGCTCAGATCCTCCCCTCAGTATGAATCCCAACGTCCGATGGCTAATAGTACCAGTTCTATGTTGATTAACAAGTCTTCTGACGTGTCCGGTGTGCGTCTCGTTTTTTGCTGTGCCGATCTTAATTCCCAAGTCTGCCATTCTGGCGAGTGATGTGGATTCACTGCCACCAAAGTCCTCTATCCTTCCCATTTCTCTGAGGGCATTGATAATATCAGCATGATCCATAGGCCGACCGTCGGTAGTGATAGCGGATCCAGCCAACCTGTCAGCTCTTTCATTTCCATCGACGCCTGCGTGTCCCGGAACAAAAATAAAGGTGACTCCTCGCACAGTGGACTTCTGAATTGATTCAAGCCATTGTCTTCGCACTGAACCTGCCTGAACCCTCCGGATCATACTCATTGAATCACTGAGTATACATATGCGGGTGTATTTTTGTGTTTCAAGCCAGGCAAACGCTTGCGTCACTGCCATCACCTCCATCGTCATGCTGCTGGTTGTCATGGAGAAGGCGCCGTTGGCTTCTTTGACTGTTCTGCCCGCTGAGCGTGCTGTAAATGCCCATGCGCTTCTTCTTTGGCGTATAACTGATCCGTCTGTATAGATTAGTGCATCTGCTTTGTCTGAATTTTCACCGATGAGAGCGTTGACCTCTGCATTAACAGCAACAGGATTATCTTCTCTACATCGCCTGTTGAGTGTGACAATACAGGAAAATGTACAAATAAACGCCTGAGGCACAGGTATCCATTCTGCACCAGGTATGATGTCGGTTAGGCTGCATATTTGCCTAATAACATCTTCTGCCCGACCTAGCCACGATTTTCCCCTCTTCAGTCTGTCGCCCTTTTCACTGAAAAGCGCTTGATGCAGTGGGTGTTTCTTATCAGCACATATTTTGAGGTATGCCCGAGCCCTCCACATCCTGATCCTTTGGTTCATTGTTGGAAAGTCAAGTAGATACCTCATTGCTCCACAAGATGTGTCTCTTGTACATCCCAAAATAATACGCATGGCTTCATTTTGCACCTTCTCGAGTCGTTCAATCTACCAGACCATAGAATAGAAGCACCAGCAGTCTTTGCTCGATATTGGAAGCAGCCATAATCCTCATTGCAGATAGACCTTTGCGTGCTTTTGATATCGCATGGTCAACGTGTTCCCTGAATGACAAGCTGCGATCGAAACCTCACCCCGAGAAACGTCATAACGTTGGTTCTGATCAATACATTATCACGCATTTTCACTTCTGGTAAGTCCGACTTGACAATGTGATTGTTCAAAGAGAACCATGACACTGATGCCTTCGAGGGATTGACATAGGCATTGGAACCATCACACCAGGCGGCAATTCGATCGAGTTCTTTGTGCATTGTGCTGGCGATCTCCTGTCTATCACGCCCTCGTCGATAAATCAAAATGTCATCAGCAAATGACAAAGTCCTTCCCTTTCCATTCAACTGCTGCTCAGTGATCATCACCGTATAAACATTGAATAAGACTGGTGATAGCGGTGATCCCTGTGGCAAGCCTGGACATATCGTTTGCGGTTCTGAGGACCAGCTACCACATCATAGTACAATCTTTCTCTGGAACAGGACCGCAGCAATCCAGCGGATCAGAATAGGATTGACTTCTAGTTTAAGCAGTAATTGCATTAAATAATCATATGGTACTTTATTGTAGGCATCTTCTAAGTCCAACACTGCCGCACATGTCTCTTCTTTAATCTGAAATCCCTCGTACACATCGTAGGCGAAAACAGCAGCATTGGACCATGTCTCTTTCTTCAATCTGTACCCTCCAAGTGTTGATGGGAACTTATTATGTAGTTCCAAGTAGGTGGTCA
Organism: Candidula unifasciata; assembly: GCA_905116865.2. NCBI lineage: Eukaryota > Metazoa > Mollusca > Gastropoda > Stylommatophora > Geomitridae > Candidula > Candidula unifasciata. Next base: position 61,426 of record CAJHNH020000066.1, on the reverse strand, counting down.
ATCTTTGTGCGACAATTTTTTCCAAAAGTTTGCCAACAGTATTCTGCATCGAGATGATTCTGTAGCCGCAGATCTTTGAGTGGTCTTTATTAGGCTTTTGGTAGTGGAAACAAATAACTATGGAGCCATTCCTCTTGTATCTGGCCACTCTGGATGCTGATATTGAATTCCTTTGCCACGCTTTTCAAATCAGCATTCGACATCATCAGCATGTCATTGTATCGGATGCCGTCAGGACCTGGAGCAGTGCTGCGCGATTTCTTGAGGCAAGTTCTTAAGGTGTCTGCAGTGGTTGTGAAATCAGTGCCTAGCTCAGTGTTCTCGCACAGCATCGACAGTTTCATCTTAACCCCTATTCTTGCAGCTTCGTCTTTTGGTCAGTTGCTCCAAGTAGCGCGCAAGGAGGGTTTTTTCCTTTATCAGCATCAGTTCTCTGCCATATCAGGTCTGTACCCTGAAAATCAGGGATACCCCTTGGTCGTGCTGCGCCGTGCATGCTCCGTTGAAGGCGCCAGAATGTCACAAGAGATCCCTCGGAGCAAACGCTCTTGCAGAATTCGTTCCATTTCGCTGTCTTGCCTTCTTTCGCAATTAACTTGAAAGCCACTGTCCGCTTGTTGACCTCATCTTTCAGACTGATCAGGCGTTCAGAAAGTGACGGATCAATTTTCCTTGCCTTTTGCCATGCCTTGACAGCGTTCCTTTTTTCTAGCCACGCTATGTTGACTACTTCATTCCACCATGGTGGCTGGGCCCATCTCTCCCGCCGTCTGCGATCTGCTCTTGTATTACGTCGTCTGATTTTGCTAATGGCATCTTGCCCTGTACGGTCATATATAAAAGCAGGCACATTGATTACATGACCTTTGTTGTTGCTCTTCTCCACCAGGACGACGCACGGAAAGTGATCACTGTCATGGTATCCCAGTGTGCTCCACCTGCATCCTGGTGCAATGGAGGGAGACACTAGGGCCAGGTCAATTACGCTGTCAGAATCCCCTTGTCGGGTTGCTATTCGGGTAACCTTTCCGTCGTTCAAGCATACTAGATCGGCAGACACTAGAGCATCCTCCAGGTCTTCCCCTGTTTATTGGTGATTACATTGCCCCACTGGTTTCCTCTGGCGTTGAAATCTCCGCAGTAAAGGACTTTCTTTTCCTCAGTCTGGAGCAAACTCTGCCATTTCGCTGTATCCACCTTTCCATTGCAGGCGTACACATTGACAATCACAAACTGGGCCGGGCCCATCACTCTGACTGCGTGTACTTGTAGGTCGTCATTATCCCACTCAGACATGTCCACCTCAGACACCAGTATGTGGTCACAAACAAGAATGAGCTGTCCGAGGTGCCGTCTATTGTAGAAGGATTGGAAGCCCGCAATTTTAACCATCTCGTCACCGAGATGTGTTTCCTGTAGGACAACAATGTCGTTGCTGTAGAGGAGCTTCTCGAAAATGGGTCGGCGTTGACTGAACGAGGCGCAGTTCCAGTAGAGAACGCGAACATACTTTAAGCTGAGTCTCTCACATTTCAGTCGCTTCCTGCAGGCGCCACCGTGCTTGCCTGTTCGCGTTCTCCTTGTCCGTCTACGGGTTGTTCTGAATTGGTAAATAGTCGCCATCGGACGTTGAATACACCCTGAGGGAAGTCTGAACTCACGTGCATGTACTCCATTGCACGGTTCAGACCCCATTCCGATGAAACTTTCACATTATACGTGAGCGAAAATATTTAACTTGCGCCATTCGCCTCAACGGACGAAAAAGCGTGCCGCCATTGTGGCTGTTTACACCGGAAGTCATCTAACAAGAAGGGACCAGGCCACCATCTTCAGACTTAGAACACAAGATACTCCACTCAATGGACACCTAAACAGAATACAGCCACAACACTCCCCAGAGTGCCAGCTATGTAACTACCCCTACGAAACTGTTGAACACCATCTCTTTGAGTGCCCAAAACTCAGTGAGACAAGAAGAACGCTACTCCCTCCGAGACCAGACAAGTGGAACACCTTGTACGGAGGAAAAGAACAGCTTGTGAAAACATGCAAATTCCACTACACGGCATTGGGCCAAAGGGTGAAAGCTCATGCCCCGCTGGATCGATAACAACAACAAAATGTCAGGAAATATATATTCTTTCTAGCTGTGTGCAGCTGGTCAAGATGACCGTTGACAAGCTTCTCTGTCAGGTGCTGGCAGTCTTATAGTCTATGGTGTGTGCGACTGGTCAGGATGAGCATTGACAAGCTTCTCTGTCAGTCTTATAGTCTATGGTGTGTGCGACTGGTCTAGATGAGCATTGACAAGCTTCTCTGTCAGGTGCTGGCAGTCTTATAGTCTATGGTGTGTGTGACTGATCAAGATGACCGTTGACAAGCTTCTCTGTCAGTCTTATAGTCTATGGTGTGTGCAACTGGTCAGGATGAGCATTGACAAGCTACTCTGTCAGTCTTATAGTCTATGGTGTGTGCAACTGGTCAAGATGAGCATTGACAAGCTTCTCTGTCAGGTGCTGGCAGTCTTTTAGTCTATGGTGTGTGCGACTGGTCAAGATGAGCATTGACAAGCTTCTCTGTCAAGTGCTGGCAGTCTTACAGTCTATGGTGTGTGCGACTGGTCTAGATGAGCATTGACAAGCTTCTCTGGCATTCTTATAGTCTATGGTGTGTGCGACTGGTCAAGATGAGCATTGACAAGCTTCTCTGTCAGGTGCTGGCAGTCTTACAGTCTATGGTGTGTGCGACTGGTCAAGATGAGCATTGACAAGCTTCTCTGTCAGGTGCTGGCAGTCTTACAGTCTATGATGTGTGCGACTGGTCAAGATGAGCATTGACAAGCTTCTCTGTCAGTCTTATAGTCTATGGTGTGTGCAGCTAGTCAAGATGAGCATTGACAAGCTTCTCTGTCGGGTGCTGGCAGTCTTATAGTCTATGGTGTGTGCGACTGGTCAAGATGAGCATTGACAAGCTTCTCTGTCAGTCTTATAGTCTATGGTGTGTGCGACTGGTCTAGATGAGCATTGACAAGCTTCTCTGTCAGGTGCTGACAGTCTTACAGTCTATGGTGTGTGCGACTGGTCTAGATGAGCATTGACAAGCTTCTCTGGCATTCTTATAGTCTATGGTGTGTGCGACTGGTCAAGATGAGCATTGACAAGCTTCTCTGTCAGGTGCTGGCAGTCTTACAGTCTATGGTGTGTGCGACTGGTCAAGATGAGCATTGACAAGCTTCTCTGTCAGGTGCTGGCAGTCTTACAGTCTATGATGTGTGCGACTGGTCAAGATGAGCATTGACAAGCTTCTCTGTCAGTCTTATAGTCTATGGTGTGTGCGACTGGTCAGGATGAGCATTGACAAGCTTCTCTGTCAGTCTTATAGTCTATGGTGTGTGCGACTGGTCAAGATGAGCATTGACAAGCTTCTCTGTCAGGTGCTGGCAGTCTTATAGTCTATGGTGTGTGCGACTGGTCAAGATGAGCATTGACAAGCTTCTCTGTCAGGTGCTGGCAGTCTTATAGTCTATGGTGTGTGCGACTGGTCAAGATGAGCATTGACAAGCTTCTCTGTCAGGTGCTGGCAGTCTTATAGTCTATGGTGTGTGCAACTGGTCTAGATGAGCATTGACAAGCTTCTCTGTCAGTCTTATAGTCTATGGTGTGTGCAGCTGGTCAAGATGAGCATTGACAAGCTTCTCTGTCAAGTGCTGGCAGTCTTACAGTCTATGGTGTGTGCGACTGGTCTAGATGAGCATTGACAAGCTTCTCTGTCAGTCTTATAGTCTATGGTGTGTGCAGCTGGTCAAGATGAGCATTGACAAGCTTCTCTGTCAAGTGCTGGCAGTCTTACAGTCTATGGTGTGTGCGACTGGTCTAGATGAGCATTGACAAGCTTCTCTGGCATTCTTATAGTCTATGGTGTGTGCGACTGGTCAAGATGAGCATTGACAAGCTTCTCTGTCAGTTGCTGGCAGTCTTACAGTCTATGGTGTGTGCGACTGGTCAAGATGAGCATTGACAAGCTTCTCTGTCAGGTGCTGGCAGTCTTACAGTCTATGATGTGTGCGACTGGTCAAGATGAGCATTGACAAGCTTCTCTGTCAGTCTTATAGTCTATGGTGTGTGCAGCTAGTCAAGATGAGCATTGACAAGCTTCTCTGTCGGGTGCTGGCAGTCTTATAGTCTATGGTGTGTGCGACTGGTCAAGATGAGCATTGACAAGCTTCTCTGTCAGTCTTATAGTCTATGGTGTGTGCGACTGGTCTAGATGAGCATTGACAAGCTTCTCTGTCAGGTGCTGACAGTCTTACAGTCTATGGTGTGTGCGACTGGTCTAGATGAGCATTGACAAGCTTCTCTGGCATTCTTATAGTCTATGGTGTGTGCGGACTGGTCAAGATGAGCATTGACAAGCTTCTCTGTCAGGTGCTGGCAGTCTTACAGTCTATGGTGTGTGCGACTGGTCAAGATGAGCATTGACAAGCTTCTCTGTCAGGTGCTGGCAGTCTTACAGTCTATGATGTGTGCGACTGGTCAAGATGAGCATTGACAAGCTTCTCTGTCAGTCTTATAGTCTATGGTGTGTGCGACTGGTCAGGATGAGCATTGACAAGCTTCTCTGTCAGGTGCTGGCAGTCTTATAGTCTATGGTGTGTGCGACTGGTCAAGATGAGCATTGACAAGCTTCTCTGTCAGGTGCTGTCAGTCTTATAGTCTATGGTGTGTGCGACTGGTCAAGATGAGCATTGACAAGCTTCTCTGTCAGGTGCTGGCAGTCTTATAGTCTATGGTGTGTGCGACTGGTCAAGATGAGCATTGACAAGCTTCTCTGTCAGGTGCTGGCAGTCTTATAGTCTATGGTGTGTGCGACTGGTCAAGATGAGCATTGACAAGCTTCTCTGTCAGGTGCTGGCAGTCTTATAGTCTATGGTGTGTGCAACTGGTCTAGATGAGCATTGACAAGCTTCTCTGTCAGTCTTATAGTCTATGGTGTGTGCAGCTGGTCAAGATGAGCATTGACAAGCTTCTCTGTCAAGTGCTGGCAGTCTTACAGTCTATGGTGTGTGCGACTGGTCTAGATGAGCATTGACAAGCTTCTCTGTCAGTCTTATAGTCTATGGTGTGTGCAGCTGGTCAAGATGAGCATTGACAAGCTTCTCTGTCAAGTGCTGGCAGTCTTACAGTCTATGGTGTGTGCAGCTTGTCAAGATGAGCATTGACAAGCTTCTCTGTCAAGTGCTGGTAGTCTTACAGTCTATGGTGTGTGACACTGATAATGGGGAGGGAGGGAGGGAGGGGGTTGGATAAGCAGCAAAATAAAGATACAAGTTGAATATTTAAGAAGAAGCATTTTGAAAACTTGCATCACACTGAGAAAATCTGCCACACGGCCCTGATAATGACTTTCCATAACTTCTCTCTTAGGCACTGACAATCACTTCTAGGACTTTTATATTTACATACAATGTTGTCTTAAAATGTCAAGAAATAAATAGGCACAGGTGTGTCTGACATGAATTCTCTGCCACATGCGTCCAGGCTTGATGTGCAAGAGACCAACATGGTGTGTCACGGCTTGATGTGCAAGAGACCAATATCGTGTGTCCAGGCATGATGTGCAAGAGACCAATATGGTGTGTCCAGGCTTGATGTGCAAGAGACCAATATGGTGTGTCCAGGCTTGATGTGCAAGAGACCAATATGGTGTGTCCAGGCTTGATGTGCAAGAGACCAATATGGTGTGTCCAGGCATGATGTGCAAGAGACCAATATGGTGTGTCCAGGCTTGATGTGCAAGAGACCAATATGGTTTGTCTAGGCTTGATGTGCAAGAGACCACTGGGGTGTGTCCAGGCTTGATGTACAAGAGACCAATATGGTGTGTCCAGGCTTGATGTGCAAGAGACCAATATGGTGTGTCCAGGCTTGATGTGCAAGAGACCAATATGGTGTGTCCAGGCTTGATGTGCAAGAGACCACTATCGTGTGTCGAGGCTTGATGTACAAGAGACCACTAGGGTGTACACGTGGATGCTACAACCTGATTCCTGCAGTCATGTGACACGAACAGACATTCTTTCACATGTGGCTGACAGGGAGATCTCACCAAACTGTTGCTTCAACATTCTTTCACATGTGGCTGACAGGGAGATCTCACCAAACTGTTGCTTCAACATTCTTTCACATGTGGCTGACAGGGAGATCTTACCAAAATATTGCTGCAAAAATTATGATGCACTGACAATGTGTGTGTGTGTGTAATTTGATGAAATAACTGATATGGGTCTGTGTGTGTGTGTGTGTGTGTGTGTTATGATGCTCTAAGTAACAGTGCGTGTGTATGTGTTATGACATACTAAGTGTACACTTTTTGGGTATCTGTGCTTTCATGCACTATTTATGCTTGTATGCTGTGATGAACTATTTGTTTGCACATGTGTATGCTATGATGAACTATTTGTTTGCACATGTGTATGCTATGATGAACCATTTGTTTGCACATGTGTATGCTATGACGAACTATTTGTTTGCACATGTGTATGCTATGATGAACTATTTGTTTACACATGTGTATGCTATGATGAACTATTTGTTTGCACATGTGTATGCTATGACGAACTATTTGTTTGCACATGTGTATGCTATGACGAACTATTTGCATGTGTGCGCACTACTTTACTATGATTCCGGCTCAGTCTTTTCCCAATTGTCTCCACTTTAAAACCGATGTCCAGCAGTTGCTGGTGGTTAAGCAGAAGTCGACCATCAAAGATGAAAGCTGGCTTTAACATTTTGTGGTAGATTCTCTGGTAATCAAGATTCTGCAAGAAGAAAAAGTTAGTTAGTATCACCTGAATATACAACGCATGACAAGAGGACATTTTTTAGGGGAGTTGGGGGGGGGGGGGAGCAACAGTGTAAGGCTACATAAATAATCGGTAGCAAATCAGATGATTTGGTCATGCAGAGAATATTTCCATAAGACAGTGACCTATTGTAAGCTTTAGCCTACAGACATGATCGAAACAGAGCCAGAAGTTTCTAAAGCAAATGATGAATGGAAAACATAAATATGTAAGGCTACAAACAGCATCACATATGATGAATCTTCCCAGACATCTCTTCATGACATGATGCTAACAAGCAAAACTTCCCAGACATCTCTTCAGGACATGATGCTAACAAGCAAAACTTCCCAGACATCTTTTCAGGACATGATGCTAACAAGCAAAACTTCCCAGACATCTCTTCATGACATGATGCTAACAAGCAAAACTTCCCAGACATCTCTTCAGGACATGATGCTAACAAGCAAAACTTCCCAGACATCTCTTCAGGACATGATGCTAACAAGCAAAACTTCCCAGACATCTCTTCAGGACATGATGCTAACAAGCAAAACTTCCCAGACATCTCTTCATGACATGATGCTAACAAGCAAAACTTCCCAGACATCTCTTCATGACATGATGCTAACAAGCAAAACTTCCCAGACATCTCTTCATGACATGATGCTAACAAGCAAAACTTCCCAGACATCTCTTCAGGACATGATGCTATCAAGCAAAACTTCTCAGACATCTCTTCAGGACATGATGCTAACAAGCAAAACCAACTGGGGAGGAGGAGAAGGTGTACATAGAATAATAATAAATGCAGATGATGTTATACATGATCACATTCTTTTCTTTGAACATAATTCACTTGAGTGTCTGTCTTCCTTCCGCCCTGTATATGTGTTTTTCTCTCTCTCAGCTGCATGCATACACTATACATATATCTTCAAAGTGTATCCTTTATATATCTCTCTCTCCCTTAAAGAATCAGTTCCAAAGATTTCTTCATTTCTTCATGAGGTCTCCTGCCCTTATCTCGAAGGGTAAACGTGTGATCCACTACATCAGGGTTTGGAAATCCTGTTCCTATGTTGTAAAATTCTGGCCTGTTCACACTGTGCCTCAAACACAATCTGATAGAATCCCAGGTGGGTGTCTCTAATTCTGGGACAGTTCACAACTCAAGTGGGTGTCTCTAATTCTGGGACAGTTCACAAGCTGGAGTCTCTACTTCTGGGATAGTTCACAACCCAAGCTGGTGTCTCTACTTCTGGGACAGTTCACAGCTCAAGCTGGTGTCTCTACTTCTGGGACAGTTCACAGCTCAAGCTGGTGTCTCTACTTCTGGGACAGTTTACAACCCAAGCTGGTGTCTCTACTTCTGGGACAGTTTACAACCCAAGCTGGTGTCTCTACTTCTGGGACAGTTCACAGCTCAAGCTGGTGTCTCTACTTCTGGGACAGTTCACAACTCAAGTGGGTGTCTCTAATTCTGGGACAGTTCACAAGCTGGAGTCTCTACTTCTGGGACAGTTTACAACCCAAGCTGGTGTCTCTACTTCTGGGACAGTTCACAGCTCAAGCTGGTGTCTCTACTTCTGGGACAGTTCACAACTCAAGTGGGTGTCTCTAATTCTGGGACAGTTCACAAGCTGGAGTCTCTACTTCTGGGACAGTTTACAACCCAAGCTGGTGTCTCTACTTCTGGGACAGTTCACAGCTCAAGCTGGTGTCTCTACTTCTGGGACAGTTCACAACTCAAGTGGGTGTCTCTAATTCTGGGACAGTTCACAAGCTGGAGTCTCTACTTCTGGGACAGTTTACAACCCAAGCTGGTGTCTCTACTTCTGGGACAGTTCACAGCTCAAGTGGGTGTCTCTAATTCTGGGACAGTTCACAAGCTGGAGTCTCTACTTCTGGGACAGTTTACAACCCAAGCTGGTGTCTCTACTTCTGGGACAGTTCACAACTCAAGTGGGTGTCTCTACTTCTGGGACAGTTCACAGCTCAAGAGGGTGTCTCTACTTCTGGGACAGTTCACAACCCAAGCTGGTGCTCTACTTCTGGGACAGTTCACAGTTCAATCGGGTGTCTCTACTTCTGGGATAGTTCACAACTCAAGCGGGTGTCTCTAATTCTGGGACAGTTCACAGCTCAAGTGGGTCTCTCTACTCCTAGTACAGTTCACAACTCAAGTGGGTGTCTCTACTTCTGGGACAGTTCACAGCTCAAGCGGGTGTCTCTACTTCTGGGACAGTTCACAGCTCAAGTGGGTGTCTCTACTTCTGGGACAGTTCACAACTCAAGCAGGTGTCTTTACTTCTGAGACAGTTCACAGCTCAAGCGGGTGTCTCTACTTCTGGGACAGTTCACAACTCAAGCAGGTGTCTCTACTTCTGGGACAGTTCACAGCTCAAGTGGGTGTCTCTACTTCTGGGACAGTTCACAACTCAAGCGGGTGTCTCTACTTCTGAGACAGTTCACAACCCAAGCGGGTGTCTCTACTTCTGGGACAGTACACAACTCAAGCAGGTGTCTCTACTTCTGGGACAGTACACAACTCAAGCGGGTGTCTCTACTTCTGGGACAGAACACAACCCAAGCTGGTGTCTCTACTTCTGGGACAGTACACAACCCAAGTGGGTGTTTCTACTTCTTTGACAGTTCACAACTCAAGTGGGTGTCTCTACTTCTGACACAGTTCACAACCCCAAGTGGGTGTTTCTACTTCTGGGACAGTTCACAACTTAAGCGGGTGTCTCTAATTCTGGGACAGTTCACAACTCAAGCGGGTGTCTCTAATTCTGTGACAGTTCACAACTCAAGCGGGTGTCTCTAATTCTGGGACAGTTCACAACCCCAAGCGGGTGTCTATACTTCTGGGACAGTTCACAACTCTAGCGGGTGTCTCTAATTCTGGGACAGTTCACAACTCAAGCGGGTGTTTCTAATTCTCGGACAGTTCACAACTCAAGTGGGTGTCTCTACTTCTGGGACAGTTTACAGCTCAAGCGGGTGTCTCTACTTCTGGGGCAGTTCAAACATTCCTGATAACATCTAGCAGGAAATATTGATATCCTACCTGAAACTCATCCCATTCTGTACAAATGACGAGAGCATGGCTGCCGTCTGCTGCCGAGTATGCATCTGGACAGATAGTTACCAGGTCGGGTACTGTAGGAAAAAAAGTCTTTTAAATGTTAGAGGGAAATCAATTTAGCAGAAGGAACAACAAAAAACAAAAAACGAGTTTAAAAAAAAAAGTATATTCTAACTCACTCACTCTTATACATACATGTACACAGTTGACCTATTCAGCAATATTGATTGTGTGAGTTCTCTATTTTTAAAATATTGGCAAGGACATATCATGAGAGTTATGTTAGTTTATGGGAATCTCCTGCACATTCAAGGACATATCCTGAGTGAGTTATGTTAGTTTATGGGAATGTCTCCTGCACATTCAAGGACATACCCTAAGTGAGTTATGTTAGTTTTTCGGAATGTCTCCTGCACATTTAAGGACATATCCTGAGTGAGATGTTAGTTTATGGGAATGTCTCCTGCACATTCAAGGACATACCCTAAGTGAGTTATGTTAGTTTATGGGAATGTCTCCTGCACATTCAAGGACATATCCTGAGTGAGTTATGTTAGTTTATGTGAATGTCTCCTGCACATTCAAGGACATATCCTGAGTGAGTTATGTTAGTTTATGGGAATGTCTCCTGCACATTCAAGGACATATTCTGAGTGAGTTACGTTAGTTTATAGGAATGTCTCCTGCACATTCAAAGACACCACCATAAACTGCCAGTCAGTGATGAGATCATTTGTAACATCCTGAAGAGGTACCTGTCTAGGCGTTTATGTGTTGTGTTGTGACTGTGTGAGTGTTGTGACTGTGTGAGTGTTGTGGCTGTGTGAGTGTTGTGACTGTGTGAGTGTTGTGACTGTGTGAGTGTTGTGACTGTGTGAGTGTTGTGACTGTGTGAGTGTTGTGACTGTGTGAGTGTTGTGACTGTGTGAGTGTTGTGACTGTGTGAGCATTGTGGCTGTGTATTGCTGTTTTTTGCATACTGTTGTTTTTCTGTGTATCATGTCTGTATGTGTTGTGTCTGTGAGTATATGTTTACCTGTGGGTATGAGTTCACTTGTGATTTGATTTGATTTGATTTGATTCAAGAACTGACATCACAGCACTCGGGGCATTCCCATAAGCGCTCCGTCCCCATCTTCAGCAGCCAGCGAAGAGTTCCGATACTAATGGTGCCAGTAGCTTTCTGATTAAACGTCCGTCTTGCCTTTCCTCTGAGCCTCGAGCTTCTGCCAGAACCTCTCGTCACCCCCAACTGCATCAATCTCACCAGACTATGGCGATCCATCTGCTCCTCAGAATTGTACACGCTTTCTCACAAGGCATTAACCAAGTCTGCCCTATCATGTATCAGTATTCCACCAAGTTGTGCAGAGTCAGCCAGTCTGTCCGCCTGTTAATTTCCCAACACACCGGCGTGCCCGGTGAAAAAAAAATCCAGGCAATACTCTTCACTCGTGTCTTCCGTAGCGAAGCATGCCACTCTGCACGAAGCATACCTTTTCTGATCTTCCTCAGCATGCTTTCTGAATCAGTTACAATCACGATGTGTGTGTGTGTCCTGTTCTCTAGCCAGCGAAAAGCTGCAGTGACCGCCTCCACCTCCATTCTTAAGCTGGATGTTGTGGTATCATATGCTAGGCTCGCCTGCACCAAACGTCGACCATTAACTTTTGCCAAGAAGCCCCACGCACTTCTTTTGCCCCTTAACACTGAACCGTTTGTGTAAATGATCAAATCCTCCAAGCGAGCATTATCTTGAATTAATTGCTGAATTTCCACCTCTGTGGCACCTGCTGGCCAGTCTCTGCATTCGCGGCTCAGCGTGATTATGACTCTACACAGGTCTGACTGCTCAGGTGGCACCTTGACCCACTCTTCTCCTCGCCTAATGTTCTCAAGGATGCAAACCTGTCTGATTGGGTCTTCTGCCTGAGCCATCCATGACCTCCCTCTTATCAGCCGCTGACCCTTAACTGCACCCAGAGCTTCATGCAGAGGGTGATCTGTGTCTGCAGCTACCCTGAGATATGACTTCGCCTGCAGCACCTTGTGCCTACCTGCAACCGTCGGCAAACCAAGGATGTATCGCATACATGCCACTGGGGTGTCTCTGGTGCAACCCAGAATGACCCGCATAGCTGCGTTCTGTATGTACTCTAGTTTGTCCATCTGACTCTTTGAGGTGGTAAGTAGCCCCAGGCCATAATCCACCACTGACAGTATCAGGTGCTGATATAGTGTGAAAAGCAATCTCTGCTCTATGTCAATTGCAGCCATAGTCTTAAGTGCACTAAGTCCTTTTTGGCATCTCGTCACAACACTCTCCACATGGTCCTTAAATGACAGGCTCCTGTCAAATGTAATTCCCAGATACTTCAGTTTGCTCTCTCTGTTGACGTCTCTACCATCTATCGTGAGACTTGGGACATTAACTTTAACGATCCTGTTGTCCAGAGAACACCACAAAACAGACGCCTTTTCGGGGTGGACAACAGCCCTCATTTCTGTACACCACTCAGTCACTTTGTCTACTGTCGCTTGTAGCTCCCGAGCTGTTTGTTCCCTCTCTTCTACCTGCCTATATGCAAGTATATCATCTGCAAAGTTCACCTGTGAGTATATTTTTACTTGTGAGTATGTGTTTACCTGTAACTATGTGTTTACCTGTGAGCATGTGTTTACCTGTAAACATGTGTTTACCTTGAGAATGTGTTTACCTGTGAGTATGTGTTTACCTGTGAGCATGTGTTTACCTGTGAGCATGTGTTTACCTGTGAGCATGTGTTTACCTGTGAGTATGTGTTTACCTGTGAGTATGTGTTTACCTGTGAGCATGAGTTTACCTGTAAACATGTGTTTAACTGTGAGTATGTGTTTACCTGTGAGTATGTGTTTACCTGTGTGTATGTGTTTACCTGTGAGTATGTGTTTATCTGTATGTGTTTACCTGTAAGTATCTGTTTACCTGTGAGTATGTGATGTGTCTGTTCAAGAAAGTTAATTGTTGAAATATCCAAAAAAAGTTAACTGTTTAAATAGTTTAAAAAATATTTGGTACCCTTTTCTGGCTCCTCTGTGACCTCGACTGATGACAGGTCTCTACAGATGGAAAACAGAAAACAGACATTTCATCAGACTTAACATTTTCAGGTCTTCTAAGTAATTAAACAATTCTCTATCCAGGTCAGTTTGTTTATCAAAGCAATTTCCCGGTTGTAAATTTGAACAAAGACACAAGACTGCATCCTTTATCGACCCTGCATATTTAGCTGTATCTCGTCAGGTGTATGCTACAATGGCAGATTTAGCTGTATCTCGTCTGGTGTATGCTACAATGGCAGATTTAGCTGTATCTCATCAGGTGTATGCTACAATGGCAGATTTAGCTGTAACTTGTCAGGTGTATGCTACAATGGCAGATTGAGCTGTATCTTGTCAGGTGTATGCTACAATAAGTTATATAATTGAAAGCATCAGAGTTAACACAGACACATGACACTTGCTGCATGGTGAAATACAAAATATAAAAAAGGCAGTAGGTTAAAAAGAGGAAGATTATGGACTGGCCAGGCCGAGGAAATTATTCAGCAGATGTGTTCACTTAAGGACAAAGAACCTGGTGAGGAATGGGCACAAGTACCAACAGAGTGCTGTACGACCTGTCCTGTTTGCATCCGACCAGACAGAAAATGCAGACAAGAAAGTCCAGCCGCTGTTGAAGCAGAAGTGCAGGCTTTGATTTTCAAGAATTCAAGAGGGAAAAAAATAGACCCACTGCCTACCCAAAATCATGTCATAAGAGTCGACTAATTGGGAGCTTCCTTCGAAGTCGGAGTGCATCTGCCTGAGAGGCTAGGAACCTACATACTGCATACAAACGAGTAAGATCTGTAAAATGGATGCACACGCAACACTCAGGTTCTGGAACAGGACTGAAATCCAGAAGTGGATAAACAACCAGAACGTTCCGCCAGAGTTTACAGCTGGTGAACGCAAAAAAATAGGTTTTGTTTTTTAAAACAGCTGTCAGTATTTGTTTACTTCATATATTTTCCACACTTTCCTTGGCTTCAGTGTTTCTATACTCTCTGTCCTATCACTGTTTCTACACTTCTGTTGGGCTCAGTGTTTCTATACTCTCTGTCTTATCACTGTTTCTACACTTCTGTTGGGCTCAGTGTTTCTATACTCTCTGTCTTATCACTGTTTCTACACTTCTGTTGGGCTCAGTGTTTCTATACTCTCTGTCCTATCACTGTTTCTACACTTCTGTTGGGCTCAATGTTTCTATACTCTCTGTCCTGTCACTGTTTTTACACTTCTGTTGGGCTCAGTGTTTCTATACTCTCTGTCCTATCACTGTTTCTACACTTCTGTTGGGCTCAGTGTTTCTATACTCTCTGTCCTATCACTGTTTTTACACTTCTGTTGGGCTCAGTGTTTCTATACTCTCTGTCCTATCACTGTTTCTACACTTCTGTTGGGCTCAGTGTTTCTATACTCTCTGTCCTATCACTGTTTCTACACTTCTGTTGGGCTCAGTGTTTCTATACTCTCTGTCTTATCACTGTTTCTACACTTTTGTTGGGCTCAGTGTTTCTATACTCTCTGTCCTATCACTGTTTCTACACTTCTGTTGGGCTCAATGTTTCTATACTCTCTGTCCTGTCACTGCTTTTACACTTCTGTTGGGCTCAGTGTTTCCATACTCTGTCCTATCACTGTTTCTACACTTCTGTTGGGCTCAGTGTTTCTATACTCTCTGTCCTGTCACTGTTTCTACACTTCTGTTGGGCTCAATGTTTCTATACTCTCTGTCCTATCACTGTTTTTACACTTCTGTTGGGCTCAGTGTTTCTATACTCTCTGCCCTATCACTGTTTCTTCATTTCTGTTGGGCTCAGTGTTTCTATGCTCTCTGTCCTATCACTGTTTCTACACTTCTGTTGGGCTCAGTGTTTCTATGCTCTCTGTCCTATCACTGTTCCTACACTTCTGTTGGGCTCAGTGTTTCTATACTCTCTGTCCTATCACTGTTTCTACACTTCTGTTGGGCTCAGTGTTTCTATGCTCTCTGTCCTATCACTGTTTCTACACTTCTGTTGGGCTCAGTGTTTCTATACTCTCTGTCCTATCACTGTTCCTACACTTCTGTTGGTGTCAGTGTTTCTATACTCTCTGCCCTATCACTTCTTCTTCTTTCGTTCGCCTGAAATAAGTTATCTATATCAGCAATTTTGTCTGTAGTATAAATTTCACTGTCGTTGTTAGTTCATTCAGTGGTCCATATCCCTGTGTGCGTTCCGGGGCCCTATTATAGGGAAAACAAGAATAGACCCACTGCCTACCCAAAAGCATGTCGTAAGAGTCGACTAATTGGGAGCTTCCTTTGAAGTCGGAGTGCATCTGCCTGAGAGGCAAAGAACCAACAGTCTGCACACAAATGTGTCAGATCTGTAAAACAGATGCAGTCCAGAAGTGGACGAACAACCAGAAATTTCCACCAGAGTTTACAGCTGGCAAGCGCAAAGAAGAAGAAGAAGTGGTCCATAGAGTTTACGTTCGACTGCTGTTCTTTCTGGCCAAAATTCTGGTCAAATTCGGTGCAGTCCTGGAGTACATGCTCTGTTGTCTGGGGCACCTTTCCACAGGTGCACATGGCTGATACACCTATCTTGAATTTTGTGTACATGTGGTTACGTAATCGGTTGTGCCCTGTTCTGAGGCGGAGGATAATGACTTGTTCTGATCTGTCCAAAATAAAATAGTCGTCTAGTGCTGGGGCTGATGGTTTCCTGATCCATTTAATGATTCTGTTTTTTTGGTGGTATTTGTCGCACCTTCCCCTGCCAGTTGATCAGCTTTCTCCTTTCCAGGCACTCCACAATATGACGGTATCCACTGCATTACGACTTTTCGCTGAAGGCTAAGTTGTGTGAGCAGTGTTTGCAATTCTGGTAGTTTCCTAGACTGGAGTGCTTCAAGTACTGATTTAGCATCTGTCAGCATCACCACATACTGTGAGCAAAGATTGGTATTTAGCAGTTTCTCTGTTGCTATAGCCTGAGTTTCTGCATCATAGTTATGGCAGTATTTCCCGGTTGGTACGCTGGACTTATCCCTTGTACCATCTGGGAATTCTATGTACACTCCAGCACCACCATTTCTAACTGCACTTTGTGCGGACCCATCTGTATAGACTCTGACCCATTGTTCTTGTGGGTATTCTTCATCAATATAACTGAGTGTGGCCATTCTGCGTTGTTCACTATCTTGCTCTTTCTTGTCAAATATCCCTTTCACATTTGTCTAAATTTGTGCTGTTAGTTTGCATTTTTCTCTCCATAGGGTTTGTTCTGGAATACTGTTAAGTGGACAACCAATTTCTGGAAGTTCAGTAGTTTGTCTACATATTCTTTTTGCTTGATGTATAAAGCTGCTTCTTTTTAACCCTCCCAACTCTAGGTTCTGAAATCTATTTTCATGGGGTGATTTGGCATACTGGGGTCCTAATGGAGCAATGATGCGCAATACAAGACTCTTAATGTCTATTGGCCTCTCTTGCTCAAGCCTACCTCACCTTCACGTGGTGGACCCTGTTCTTCCCAGCAATCCAGTTGAAGGTTGGGGTCTCAACCCCCAGCGGGAAACTGGATGGGACAACAAACGAGGTAAAGGCGAAAGACGAATGGATAAACCTACTCTCCTCGAATATGACCACAGTCTACAATTGCAAAACAAGGTGCTGAAGTCGGAAGCAACCAGCCAGGAGGCGCATCACAGCAATCAGGATACCACGCACACACGCCATGGAAATGTCCTATCACTGTTTCTACACTTCTCTTAGTCTCAGTGTTTCTATACTCTCTGTCCTATCAATATTTCTCTACTTCACTGAGTGTCCTACTATCTACTAAGACTGACAGCGCTTATGGAGAAGAGAGTCTGTACTTAGTTGGTGAACTGGATAACAGCCGTTTTGTACTTTCGTCGGGTTGCTCTCCACCTGGGTTCATGGACCTCCAAACCAGATATTATAGCCCCAGGACTACCACAGGGATCTGCAATGTTACCTGTGCTTTTCAATGTGTTTTCGAGCAGACTGTGGGCCTGGAAACACCTGGAGTTGGCAGAATGTTGACATTCGCAGATGATATCTTGCATATAGGCAGAGTAGAGATCAGAACCAGAGTCTCAAGAGCTACAGTTGACAGTAGATAAGGGGGTCGACTGGTGTACAGAGATGAGTGATGTAATCAACGCAGAAAAGGCAACCGTCCTGTGGTGTTCTTTGGACAACAGGATTGTTAGAGCAGATGTTCCCAGACTAAAAATAAAGAGAGACTGCGGTACCTGGGAATCACTTTTGACAGAAGTTTGTCTTTCAGGGATCACGTAAAGGGGGTTGTTACATAGGCTAAAAAAAAAAGTCTTAATGCACTAAAGATTATGGCAGCGATGGAAATGGAGCAGAGAATGCTGTTCACACTTTACCAGCACTTAATCATCTCAGTGATTGATTATGGATTGGGGTTACTCACTGTCTCAAAGAGTTAGCTAGAGAAACTGGAGCGCATACAGAATGAAGCTATGCGGCTGATCCTGAAATGTACAAGAGACACCCTGATTGTGTGCATGCGATACATCCTTGCATTGCCAACTATTGCAGATAGGCTAAAAGTGCTGCAGGCTAAGTCATACCTCAGAGTATCTGCAGACAAAGAGCACCCTCTGTTCTGAAGCTTTGGATACAATTAAAGGTCAGAGACTGAAAAAGGGAAAATCGTGGATGGCTCAAGCAGAAGACACAATAAGACAAGTATGCATCCTGGAGAACATTGGGCGAGGAGACGAGTGGGTCAGAGTGCCAGCGGGAAAATCTGACCTGTGTAGTTTTATGATAACATTGGGCAGGGTGTGCAGAGAGTGGCCAGCAGGGGGCTACAGAGGTTAAAGTCCAACAGTTGATTCGCGACAATTCTCGTCCAGATGATCTGATTATCTATACAGATGGTTCTGTTTTGAAAGGGAGGAGAAGTGCCTGGAGTTTCGTAGCCAAAGCCAGTGGAAAATCTTCAGTGCAGGACAGCCTAGCATATTATACCACAACATCTAGCATGAGAATGAAGGTGGAGGCGGTCACTGCAGCTTGCCGGTGGCTAGAGAACAAGATACAAACACATGTCGTAATTGTAACAGACTCTGAAAGCATGTTGAGAAAGGTGAAGACAGGGTTGCTTTGAGCAGAGAGGCAAGCTTCACTTGGAAGGTCATGGGTGGTGAGCATACTTTGGATCTTTTCTCCAGGCCAAGCTGGCGTGGTGATGAATAAACAGGTGGATAAATTGGCTGGATCTGAACCTTTGGGTGGGGAACTGATATATGCCAAGGCAGATGTGGTCAAAGTCCTTTGGGAACAAGTAACAAAGTCAGAAGGGAAACTAGATTATTATGGCCTGGAGAGAATGACGCTCCTGAGTGTGACAGAGGGTCTGGCAGGCACACTACACTCAGACGAAAGACAAGACGGACATATAACCAGACTACGACTAGTACCATTAGTATAGAAACTGCGCTGGCTGCTGAAGATAGAGATGGAATGCATATGGGAATGCACAGAGTGCTGGGATGTTAATTCTTGACTCAACAACAACTTAACACAACTACTATCACTGTTTCTATATTTCCCTTGGTGTCTCAGTGTTTCTATATTTCCCTTGGTCTCAGTGTTTCTATATTTCCCTTGGTGTCAGTGTTTCTATATTTCCCTTGGTGTCAGTGTTTCTATATTTCCTCTGCTACCATTTTCTATACTTTCTGTGCTATAACTATTTCTATACTCGATAACATGGATAGATCAATTAAATGCCTATAAACTGTGGAATAAACCTGAATCTACAAACTGAAAAAAACCTTAACCTTCAAACTTTAAAATAAAACTTAACCTACAAACTTTAAAATAAAACTGAACCTACAAACTTTAAAATAAAACTGAACCTACAAACTGTGGAGTAAACCAGAATCTACAAACTATGGAATAAACCTGAACCTACAAACTGTGGAATAAACCTGAATGTACAAAATGTGGAATGAACCTGAATCTACAAACTGGGAAAAAATCCTGAACCTACAAACTGCGGAGTAATCCTGAACCTATAAACTGTAGAATAAACCGGAACCTATAAACTGTGGAATAAACCTGAATCTACAAACTATGTGATAAACCTAAACCAACAAACTGAAGAAAAAAAACATGAACCTACAAACTATGGAAAAAACATGAACCTACAAACTGGGAAAGCACTTGAGTCTACATACTGTGGAATAAATCTGAACCTACAAACTGTGATAAACCTGAATCTATAAACTTTAAAATAAACCTGAGCCTACAAACTGTGTTACAAACCTGAACCTATAAACTATGTGATAAACCTGAATCTACAAACTATATGATAAACTTAAACCTACAAACTACGCAATAAACCTCAGCCTATAAACTGTGATAAATACGATTTCACAAACTATGTAATAAACATAATCTACAAACTATGGAATAAACCGGAACTTACAATCTATGCAATAGATAGAGTTTGTAAGCCCTGTTTATAATGTAACAGATCTTAAAAATGTATTTATTCTCTTCTCTCTTCTTATTTTATTTCTGCTGAACTTTTTCTTCAGGGTCATGGCTGAAATTTTTAATCTTTCATTTTTAGATTTGTTGATAAAGCTGTGACTTATCTCCTGTTTCCAAGCTTTTTAAAGCTTTCACCATCTTCCCCTGGCTGAACTCCCCATCTTGTGTCCTTTTTCTTAC
This sequence comes from Candidula unifasciata, assembly GCA_905116865.2. NCBI lineage: Eukaryota > Metazoa > Mollusca > Gastropoda > Stylommatophora > Geomitridae > Candidula > Candidula unifasciata. Next base: position 41,671 of record CAJHNH020000066.1, on the reverse strand, counting down.
AATTCCCAGCCGCAGGCAAACTGGCAACGTCTGCAATATGCACAAGAGACCTACTTCTTCACCATTATCTGAGAAGTCTAGATGTCTGATCCACAGTCAAATATCTGGGAAGATAATATCCTATAGTTTCTTAGTTTAAAGAAATAAATAACACAACAGTTCTCATTGCAATTTTTTAATTTGTTGTAACCAGGCAGTCACTGTTTGTAACCAGACAGCCATTTTGTGTGTGTAACTAGGCCTATTGATATAAGGCATCCAAAGTTAATCTTCAGTAAAAATAAACAGAAAACAACAGCATCAAGTGATGTCATGTACAAGTACCTGATGATCTGTTTGGCGGAAACTTTTGGGTCATAAATACGGACATTGGCTCCCTCCTCCATGAGATACTTGCTGATGTAAATTGCTGCAGACTCCCTGGAATGTGGCAGAAACAAGTTGCTGATTAAAACATGTACACCTATGACAGCATAGAGTGTTTGCCCACACCCATGCAGGATTATCTGAGGGCTGGCAATCATCACACTTCTTGTGGGAAAGATACAGGCAGTTGTGTGGTAGGAGGGTGTTGTGTGACAGACTGGTGTTGTGTGGTAGGAGGGTGTTGTGTGACAGAATGGTGTTGTGTGGTAGGAGGGTGCTGTGTGACAGAATGGTGTTGTGTGGGAGGAGGGTGCTGTGTGACAGACTGGTGTTGTGTGGTAGGAGGGTGTTGTGTGACAGAATGGTGTTGTGTGGTAGGAGGGTGTTGTGTGACAGACTGGTGTTGTGTGGTAGGAGGGTGCTGTGTGACAGAATGGTGTTGTGTGGTAGGAGGGTGTTGTGTGACAGACTGGTGTTGTGTGGTAGGAGGGTGCTGTGTGACAGAATGGTGTTGTGTGGTAGGAGGGTGCTGTGTGACAGAATGGTGTTGTGTGGTAGGAGGGTGCTGTGTGACAGAATGGTGTTGTGTGGTAGGAGGGTGTTGTGTGACAGAATGGTGTTGTGTGGTAGGAGGGTGTTGTGTGACAGAATGGTGTTGTGTGGTAGGAGGGTGTTGTGTGACAGAATGGTGTTGTGTGGTAGGAGGGTGTTGTGTGACAGAATGGTGTTGTGTGGTAGGAGGGTGCTGTGTGACAGAATGGTGTTGTGTGGTAGGAGGGTGTTGTGTGACAGACTGGTGTTGTGTGGTAGGAGGGTGCTGTGTGACAGAATGGTGTTGTGTGGTAGGAGGGTGTTGTGTGACAGAATGGTGTTGTGTGGTAGGAGGGTGCTGTCTGATACATGGGTGTTGTGTAGAAGGAATTATGAAAGGATGTTGGTGGAAGAAATGACTGTTGCATGAGAGGGAATGGCTGTTGCGAGGAAGGGAATAGATATTGTGTGGAGGGAGTGGCTGCTGTGTAAGAGGGAACAGCCATTGTGAGTAATGGAATGGCTGTTGTGTGTGAGGAAATCGCTGTTGTGTGAGAGGGGATAGCTGTTATGTGAGAGGGGATAGCTGTTGCATAAGAGAAAATTGCTGTTGCGTAAGAGGAAACAGGTGTTTTGTGAGAGGAAACAGGAGTTGTGTGAGAGGAAATGGCTGTTGTGTGAGAGGAAATAGCTGTCATGTGAGAGAGAATAACTGTTGTGTGAGAGGGAATAGCTGTCATGTGAGAGAGAGAATAACTGTTGTGTGAGAGAGAATAGCCATTGTAAGGAAGGAAAGAGATGTGTGAGAGGGATTGGTTGTAGTGTGGAAGGAAATGGCAGGAAGCATCAACAAAAAATGCAGACTTTGTGGTCGTCTTGTACAAACATGAAGAGGAGAGGAGGGAAACAAGCTGACACAGAACTCAGATGTGCAGACCTTGTGTCTCCAGTGTCTTTCTTGAAGGCAAATCCCAAGATAGCCACCCTTTTGTTGGTAACTGTGTTGAAGAGACCCAGGACAATTCTCTTGGTGAACCTCTGGCGCTGGTAGTCATTGATGTCGATCACCTGCAGACAGAGACGTACACAGCACATGAAGGACTCTTTTCTCCACCTTTAGGTTTTTGGGCATATAGGGGTAGACCTATATTTTATAGACTAGTCAGCACTTATGGGGTCAAAATCACACCGGTCACCTTCACTTCTAGAACTAAGCCATGCACTGTGCTGTCAGGCTTTTATATTTGCTCTTCTAAAGACGTCTGCATGGCTAGGCCACGCATTGTGCTGTGAGGCTTTTATATTTGCTCTTTAGAGAAAACATTCTGTGGTATTACAGAGGATTCAAAGACCTTACCGAGATTTCCCACATCATAAAAGTCCAGCGTTCTTGACCAATCACTGATCCAGTAAAATGTGGACCAAACACACAATACTGAAACAGTGTGGCAAATAACTGAATGTGTTTATTGTTCCACATCGTAACAATACAACATTTCAAACTTTCTGAACTGTTCCACGTTGTAAAAGTACAAGACTCAAGTCAGTGGTCCAATGTACAAAAGAAATTTGTACCCAAAATAAAAAATTTCCACAAACTATTGAATGTACACAAGAAATGTGTGCAAAACAATCAATATCCGGTTGCAACACCGCCCCCCTTTTTTTTCTTCCCAATTGGTTTACAGGCCTAGTGACAGTTTGGATGCAGACAGTTGTTGACATGTCAAGAGACAGTGACGGCTAGCATTCACAGACATGTCAAGAGACAGTGACAGCCAGCATTCACAGACGTGTCAAGAGATCGTGACGGCTAGCATTCACAGACATGTCAAGAGACAGTGACGGCTAGCATTCACAGACGTGTCAAGAGACAGTGACAGCCAGCATTCACAGACATGTCAAGAGATCGTGACGGCTAGCATTCACAGACATGTCAAGAGACAGTGACAGCCAGCATTCACAGACGTGTCAAGAGATCGTGACGGCTAGCATTCACAGACGTGTCAAGAGATCGTGACGGCTAGCACTCACAGACGTGTCAAGAGACAGTGACGGCTAGCATTCACAGACATGTCAAGAGACAGTGACGGCTAGCATTTACAGACGTGTCAAGAGACAGTGACGGCTAGCATTCACAGACGTGTCAAGAGACAGTGACAGCCAGCATTCACAGACGTGTCAAGAGACAGTGACGGCTAGCATTCACAGACGTGTCAAGAGACAGTGACGGCTAGCATTCACAGACATGTCAAGAGACAGTGACGGCTAGCATTCACAGACATGTCAAGAGACAGTGACGGCTAGCATTCACAGACATGTCAAGAGACAGTGACGGCTAGCATTCACAGACATGTCAAGAGACAGTGACGGCTAGCATTCACAGACATTTCAAGAGACAGTGACGGCTAGCATTCACAGACATGTCAAGAGACAGTGACGGCTAGCATTCACAGACATGTCAAGAGACAGTGACGGCTAGCATTCACAGACGTGTCAAGAGACAGTGACGGCTAGCATTCACAGACGTGTCAAGAGACAGTGACGGCCAGCATTGACAGACGTGTCAAGAGACCGTGACGGCTAGCACTCACAGACGTGTCAAGAGACCGTGACGGCTAGCACTCACAGACGTGTCAAGAGACAGTGACAGCCAGCATTCACAGACATGTCAAGAGACAGTGACAGCTAGCATTCACAGACATGTCAAGAGACAGTGACAGCCAGCATTGACAGACGTGTCAAGAGACAGTGACGGCTAGCATTCACAGACATGTCAAGAGACAGTGACGGCTAGCATTCACAGACATGTCAAGAGACAGTGACGGCTAGCATTCACAGACGTGTCAAGAGACAGTGACAGCCAGCATTGACAGACGTGTCAAGAGACAGTGACGGCTAGCATTCACAGACATGTCAAGAGACAGTGACGGCTAGCATTCACAGACATGTCAAGAGACAGTGACGGCTAGCATTCACAGACGTGTCAAGAGACAGTGACAGCCAGCATTGACAGACGTGTCAAGAGACAGTGACAGCCAGCATTGACAGACGTGTCAAGAGACAGTGACGGCTAGCCCTCACAGACATGTCAAGAGACAGTGACAGCTAGCATTCACAGACATGTCAAGAGACAGTGACGGCTAGCCCTCACAGACGTGTCAAGAGACCGTGACGGCTAGCATTGACAGATCTTCATATATGGTGTATGTGGTCTACAGAGAAGATATTTTTCTAGACATAAAGTTTCTTCCCATACTGTTTTAGTGAATTCCTGCCTCAAAATGGAAAACACCGAATTTCTGTTTCCAGCTTAGAGCATGTAATTCGAATAAGAGTCAATTGTCTGTCACAGTATACAGTTAACTCCTATCTAGTCTTTCATTGTACCAACTGTCTGTCACAGTATACAGTTAACTCCTATCTAGTCTTTCATTGTACCAACTGTCTGTCACAGTATACAGTTAACTCCTATCTAGTCTTTCATTGTAGCAACTGTCTGTCACAGTATACAGTTAACTCCTATCTAGTCTTTCATTGTACCAACTGTCTGTCACAGTATACAGTTAACTCCTATCTAGTCTTTCATTGTAGCAACTGTCTGTCACAGTATACAGTTAACTCCTATCTAGTCTTTCATTGTTCCAACTGTCTGTCACAGTATACAGTTAACTCCTATCTAGTCTTTCATTGTAGCAACTGTCTGTCACAGTATACAGTTAACTCCTATCTAGTCTTTCATTGTACCAACTGTCTGTCACAGTATACAGTTAACTCCTATCTAGTCTTTCATTGTAGCAACTGTCTGTCACAGTATACAGTTAACTCCTATCTAGTCTTTCATTGTACCAACTGTTTGTCACAGTATACAGTTAACTCCTATCTAGTCTTTCATTGTACCAACTGTCTGTCACAGTATACAGTTAACTCCTATCTAGTCTTTCATTGTACCAACTGTCTGTCACAGTATACAGTTAACTCCTATCTAGTCTTTCATTGTAGCAACTTATTCGACAGGTTACTAGTTTATTTGAGTTTCACTCGTAAGTAATCTACATGACCTTGGAAAAGATGGAGTGATGGCATTAAGAACAGCCTTACAGAAATGAGCATCAGTCTTAATAGTGTTCTTGACAGAGCTTATCAACGAATATTACATTTCCCCCCAACACTTGGCTGAGGTATACAAGGTGGAAGAAAAAAAGAAGAAGTAACTTCATGACATCCATGTTGCAAATGGAGACTACCCAGGGTGTCAAAGCATTTACCGAAGCTTAATATGGACAAGATATCTTTATCTTTCTTGCTATGCTTGTTTTGCTTCTTAGAGTCAGGTCAAGGACAGACATCTGGGACAGAGGCCTAATGTAGGCAAAGGCAAGGTGTAGGCAGAGGCCTGGTGTAGGAAGAGGCCTGTTGTAGGCAGAGGCAAGGTGTAGGCAGAGGCCTGGTGTAGGCAGAGGCATGGTGTTAGCAGAGGCCTGGTGTAGGCAGAGGCAAGGTGTAGGCAGAGACCTGGTGTAGGCAGAGGCCTGGTGTAGACAGAAACCTGGTGTAGGCAGAGGCCTGGTGTAGCATAGGCAAGGTGTAAGCAGAGGCAAGGTGTAGGCAGAGACCTGGTGTAGGCAGAGGTTTGGTGTAGGCAGAGGCAAAGTATAAGCAGAGGCCTGGTGTAGACAGAGGCCTGGTGTAGGCAGAGGCCTGGTGTAGGCAGAGGCAAGGAGGTGTAGGCAGAGGCCTGGTGTAGGCAGAGGTTTGGTGTAGGCAGAGGTTTGGTGTAGTCAGAGGAAAGGTGGAGGCAGAGGCCTGGTGTTGGCAGCATTCATGGTGACATTCACAGCCTTTCATGCTTCAATCATTTACCAACTGTGAGCACAAGCCTTGTCATGTCTATTGTGTCTAGTTGACAGAGCTCTGGGTGGACTGCTGTCTATTGTGTCTAGTTGACAGAGCTTTGGGTGGGCTGCTGTCTATTGTGTCTAGTTGACAGAGCTTTGGGTGGGCTGCTGTCTATTGTGTCTAGTTGACAGAGCTTTGGGTGGGTTGCTGTCTATTGTGTCTAGTTGACAGAGCTTTGGGTGGGCTGCTGTCTATTGTGTCTAGTTGACAGAGCTCGGTGTGGGCTGCTGTCTATTGTATCTAGTTGACAGAGCTCTGGGTGGGCTGCTATCTATTGTGTCTATTTGACAGAGCTCGGTGTGGGATGCTGTCTATTGTGTCTATTTGACAGAGCTCGGTGTGGGCTGCTGTCTATTGTGTCTGTTTGACAGAGCTCTGGGTGGGCTGCTGTCTATTGTGTCTATTTGACAGAGCTCGGTGTGGGATGCTGTCTATTGTGTCTATTTGACAGAGCTCGGTGTGGGCTGCTGTCTATTGTGTCTGTTTGACAGAGTTCTGGGTGGGCTGCTGTCTATTGTGTCTATTTGACAGAGCTCGGTGTGGGCTGCTGTCTATTGTGTCTATTTGACAGAGCTCTGGGTGGGCTGCTGTCTATTGTGTCTATTTGACAGAGCTCTGGGTGGGCTGCTGTCTATTGTGTCTATTTGACAGAGCTCGGTGTGGGCTGCTGTCTATTGTGTCTAGTTGACAGAGCTCTGTGTGGGCTGCTGTCTGCTGGTAATCTTGTTCATGACCAAACTACCTGTTTTATCTCAGTTTGTTTCTAGTCTGTTATGGCTACAACCAGAATTCATTCTTGTGTCGAATGTAGAAAAGATTTGCAATGTACAAGATATGTGTAAAAACAAATATACAAAATAGTAGCACACAACACACTGGCAAACACATGCACACACATTACTCATCTGCTGCCAGAACGCCGCCACCTCTGGGAGGTTCAAACACACACATCACTCACCTGCTGCCAGTAGGCTGCCACCTCTGGGAGGTTCAAACACTCACACATCACTCACATGCTGCCAGTACACCGCCACCTCTGGGAGGTTCAAACACACACATCACTCACCTGCTGCCAGTAGGCTGCCACCTCTGGGAGGTTCAAACACACACATCACTCACCTGCTGCCAGTAGGATGCCACTTCTGAAAGGTTCAAACACACACATCACTCACCTGCTGCCAGTAGGATGCCACCTCTGAAAGGTTCAAACACACACCTGCTGCCAGTACACCGCCACCTCTGGGAGGTTCAAACACACACATCACTCACCTGCTGGCAGTACACCGCCACCTCTGGGAGGTTCAAACACACACATCACTCACCTGCTGCCAGTACACTGCCACCTCTTGGAGGTTCAAACACGCACATCCCTCACCTGCTGCCAGTACACCGCCACCTCTGGGAGGTTCAAACACACATCACTCACCTGCTGGCAGTACACCGCCACCTCTGGGAGGTTCAAACACTCACATCACTCACCTGCTGCCAGTAAGCCGCCACCTCTTGGAGGTTCAAACACGCACACACATCACTCACCTGCTGCCAGTACACCGCCACCTCTGGGAGGTTCAAACACACACCTGCTGCCAGTAGGCTGCCACCTCTGGGAGGTTCAAACACACACATCACTCACCTGCTGCCAGTACACCGCCACCTCTGGGAGATTCAAACACACACCTGCTGCCAGTACACCGCCACCTCTGGGAGGTTCAAACACTCACATCACTCACCTGCTGCCAGTACACCGCCACCTCTGGGAGGTTCAAACACTCACACACATCACTCACCTTCTGCCAGTACACCGCCACCTCTGGGAGGTTCAAACACACACACACATCACTCACCTGCTGCCAGTACACCGCCACCTCTGGTAGGTTCAAACACTCACACACATCACTCACCTGCTGCCAGTACACCACCACCTCTGGGAGGTTCAAACACTCACACACATCACTCACCTGCTGCCAGTACTCCGCCAGCTCTGGGAGGTTCAAACACTCACACACACATCACTTACCTGCTGCCAGTACACCACCACCTCTGGGAGGTTCAAACACTCACACACATCACTGACCTTCTGCCAGTACACCGCCACCTCTGGGAGGTTCAAACACACACACACATCACTCACCTGCTGCCGGTACACCGCCACCTCTGGTAGGTTCAAACACTCACACACATCACTCACCTGCTGCCAGTACACCGCCACCTCCGGGAGGTTCAAACACACCACACACACACATCACTCACCTGTTGCCAGTACGCTGCCACCTCTGGGAGGTTCAAACACTCACACAGGTAGACAAGGTTGAGCACATCTTTCTGGAAACAGCTGCCACCAAAACCTGCAGACAGACATTCAGTCAGGTCACATGACAGACTTGTGTTTTTATACTGGTAACGTCCTATGACCTGAAAGATGTTTGTGTGGGTGTGTCTCTACTGGGCCTGTGGCAACTACATACACAGCGTGGATACAAACTTCTAGCCAGACATGGTCAGTATCAGAGACACAGATGAATAATCTGACAGGATATGGAAGCAGCAGCAACTCGCAAACATAAGCAAGGTTTGACACATATTGGCTGAGATCTAATGTTCTATTGGGGTTGAGATCTGATGTTCTGTTGGGGTTGAGATCTGATGTTCTATTGGGGTTGAGATCTGATGTTCTATTGTGGTTGAGATCGAATGTTCTATTGATGGTTGAGAGCTTATGTTTCACTGGTGATTGAGATCAGATATTGGATTGGTGGTTGACATGACAGTCTATGTTGCACTGGCAGATACAAAGCAGAATAAAGAAGACAAGAGTGACTCACCCACACTTGCTTTGAGAAACTTGGGCCCTATACGAGAATCCGTACCAACAGCATGGGCTACCTCATCCACGTCAGCTCCCGTAGCCTCACAGATGGCAGACATGGCATTGATGCTGGAGATTCTCTGGGCCAGGAAGGCATTTGCTGCCTGTAGACGGACGATCAACACGTTATGGGGACATGAGCTGAGTCTAGGAAGGCTGTCTATAGACAGACAATCAACATGTTATGGGGACATGAGCTGAGATTAGGAAGACTGTCTATAGACGGACAATCAATACGGTATGGGGACAGGAACTAAGTCTAGGAAGACTGTCTATAGACGGACAATCAACACGTTATGGGGACAGGAACTGAGTCTAGGAAGGTGTAGTCTGCCTGCAGATAGACAGGTAATGTTATGGCAAGGCAGACCAGGCAGCTGGTCTAGGAGAGTAGTTCTGACAGGCAGACAGACAAAGCACTGCTCATCTGGCAGGCAGACAGACAAAGCACTGCTCTTCTGATATGACAGCTTTTGCTGTCAGCTTTATTCTAACAACATTAGTGCTACTTGGATGTAAATTTTGAAATAAAAAAACGAACATGGAGGTGGATTGGACACGTCTTCAGAAGTAAAAAAGAGAGACGGTTGAGACAGGCACTGCAACAGACACCACATGGACTGCGAGGAAGAGGCAGCCCAGAGCCACTTGGAGGTGAACCTTTGAGACTGAACTGAAGGCAAGGACAAAACTGGAGACAAAGAGGATGGCACAGGATCCAACTGACTGGCGACAGTTTGCCTCTGCCTTATGTGCCTCTGGGTACGATAAGGATTGATTGATTGGTTGGTGTTACTTTACCTTTGGAGTAAACAAGACAGACAGAGAAAGGGATCAAGCTGAAGGGTTGGTGTTACTTTACCTTTGGAGTAAACAAGACAGACAGAGAAAGGGATCAAGCTGAAGGGTTGGTGTTACTTTACCTTTGGAGTAAACAAGACAGACAGAGAAAGGGATCAAGCTGAAGGGTTGGTGTTACTTTACCTTTGGAGTAAACAAGACAGACAGAGAAAGGGATCACACATGGTCTCAACAATACTGACCAGACTTTGTGATATAGAGAGGCATCTTGCTAGTCACACTCAACTGGCATCTTGCTAGTCACACTCAACTGGCATCTTGCTAGTCACACTTAACTGGCATCTTGCTAGTCACACTCAACTGGCATCTTGCTAGTCACACTCAACTGGCATCTTGCTAGTCACACTCAACACTGGCATCTTGATAGTCACACTCAACGCTGGCATCTTGCTAGTCACACTCAACGCTGGCATCTTGCTAGTCACACTCAACTGGCATCTTGCTAGTCACACTCAACTGGCATCTTGCTAGTCACACTCAACTGGCATCTTGCTAGTCACACTCAACTGGCATCTTGCTAGTCACACTCAACACTGGCATCTTGCTAGTCACACTCAACACTGGCATCTTGCTAGTCACACTCAACACTGGCATCTTGCTAGTCACACTCAACACTGGCATCTTGCTAGTCACACTCAACACTGGCATCTTGCTAGTCACACTCAACACTGGCATCTTGATAGTCACACTCAACGCTGGCATCTTGCTAGTCACACTCAACGCTGGCATCTTGCTAGTCACACTCACCATTGGCATCTTGCTAGTCACACTCAACACTGGCATCTTGCTAGTCACACTCAACGCTGGCATCTTGCTAGTCACACTCAACGCTGGCATCTTGCTAGTCACACTTAACACTGGCATCTTGCTAGTCACACTCAACACTGGCATCTTGCTAGTCACACTCAACACTGGCATCTTGCTAGTCACACTTAACACTGGCATCTTGATAGTCACACTCAACGCTGGCATCTTGCTAGTCACACTCAACGCTTGCATCTTGCTAGTCACACTCACCATTGGCATCTTGCTAGTCACACTCAACATTGGCATCTTGCTAGTCACACTCAACGCTGGCATCTTGCTAGTCACACTCAACACTGGCATCTTGCTAGTCACACTCAACACTGGCATCTTGCTAGTCACACTCAACACTGGCATCTTGCTAGTCACACTCAACACTGGCATCTTGCTAGTCACACTCAACACTGGCATCTTGCTAGTCACACTCAACACTGGGCATCTTGCTAGTCACACTCAACACTGGCATCTTGCTAGTCACACTCAACACTGGCATCTTGATAGTCACACTCAACGCTGGCATCTTGCTAGTCACACTCAACGCTGGCATCTTGCTAGTCACACTCATCATTGGCATCTTGCTAGTCACACTCAACACTGGCATCTTGCTAGTCACACTCAACGCTGGCATCTTGCTAGTCACACTCAACGCTGGCATCTTGCTAGTCACACTTAACACTGGCATCTTGCTAGTCACACTCAACACTGGCATCTTGCTAGTCACACTCAACACTGGCATCTTGCTAGTCACACTTAACACTGGCATCTTGATAGTCACACTCAACGCTGGCATCTTGCTAGTCACACTCAACGCTGGCATCTTGCTAGTCACACTCACCATTGGCATCTTGCTAGTCACACTCAACATTGGCATCTTGCTAGTCACACTCAACGCTGGCATCTTGCTAGTCACACTTAACACTGGCATCTTGCTAGTCACACTCACCACTGGCATCTTGCTAGTCACACTCAACGCTGGCATCTTGCTAGTCACACTTAACACTGGCATCTTGCTAGTCACACTCACCATTGGCATCTTGCTAGTCACACTCAACACTGGCATCTTGCTAGTCACACTCAACACTGGCATCTTGCTAGTCACACTTAACACTGGCATCTTGATAGTCACACTCAACGCTGGCATCTTGCTAGTCACACTCAACGCTGGCATCTTGCTAGTCACACTCACCATTGGCATCTTGCTAGTCACACTCAACATTGGCATCTTGATAGTCACACTCACCACTGGCATCTTGCTAGTCACACTCAACGCTGGCATCTTGCTAGTCACACTTAACACTGGCATCTTGCTAGTCACACTTAACACTGGCATCTTGCTAGTCACACTTAACACTGGCATCTTGATAGTCACACTCACCACTGGCATCTTGCTAGTCACACTCAACGCTGGCATGGGCAGTGATTCTCATCCCCCACCCCCCTTTTCTCTATTTCCCCATTGCACAAAGAACTATATCACTTGGAAAGATGGTAACAAGGCAAAAATATGTCAATTGTCACACAAACTGTAGACAATGTGTCACACACACAATCACATATGGACAATGTGTCACACACATAGTAGACAATATGTCACACACATAGTAGACAATATGTCACCCACACACATTATCACACACTGTAGACAAAAATGACACAAACGGACCAGCTTGGACAGTTCAGATGACCAGGTGTTCATGGAGATGATGCTGCTGGCTGGCACCCAATGTTCGTAGATCCAGGACAGAGCTCTCACGGCCTCTTGACCTTCAGCACTGGGACTTCCACCAATCAGAACACGGTCTGGCTTCAGCAGGTCAGAGACAGCCGTACCCTCGGCCAGGAATTCTGGGTTGGATAAAACCTGAAACACAAACCAGAAATCAGCCATGCTGCTGGAATGTCAAATGCTGCTGGAATGTCAAACTACTTTGCTGAACCTACACATTGTATTCAAATAAATAAAAACAGATAAACGCAACAAACTATCATATCAAGAGAGTCAGGAAACACCACTGGACCTATAATCGCAGACAGGCAGATATCAAATATACAACATTCTCTCAAGGCTGTACAGAAGAAAAATTAAACAACAATATATTCTTTAAATTAAAAAAAGAAAGAAAAAAAATTAAGTCACCATCTGTGTCTTAGGATTATGAACATGCTTCATAATTCCAATTTAGCTTGCTTGATTCCAGCTGCAGGCAATCTGGCAGCAGATTGTTTTACCAGTGATTTGGACACTGGCATGGAGTGTCGCGGTTTATGAGCCATGCCGGTAAATGTAGGCTGTCACATTTTGAGGTCTCATACAACCCACAGGTTATGGTGACGGTGACTTCATCATAAATACACACAGATATCAACAGATATAGATATATGAAAAAGACACAGATACACAAAACAAACATGTATAATATGAATAGATATAGATACCATAAACAGATATTGAATCCATTAACAGATAATGGATACCATCAACAGATATGGATACCACCAACAGACATGTATAATAAGAATAGATATTGGATACCATAAACATATATGGATACCACCAACAGACATGTATAATATAAATAGATATGGATACCATAAACAGATAATGGATAAAATAAACAGATAATGGATACCAGAAACAGATATGGATACCACCAACAGACATGTATAATATGAATAGATATGGATACCATAAACAGATATAGATACCATAAACAGATAATGGATACCATAAACAGTTGTCCATGTGGCTCAATCATCCGTATGGCTCAGTCATCCATGTGGCTCAGCCATCCGTGTGGCTCAGTCATCTGTGTGGCTCAGTCATCTGTGTGGCTCAGTCATCTGTGTGGCTCAGCCATCCATGTGGCTCAGTCATCTATGTCTAACTGATCTAAACAATGTAGAACTTTTATCTGTCTCACTTGTTTTTCTATCACTCCAATACTTTGCATCTTCTCAAAAACCATATCTCTGCCTCACGAATTTGTTTTTTTAGCTAGTCTATTTATTTTCCATGTCTTACTTGCATATAACAACACAACACTCACTTTACATTTTTTTTATCACTACAACTGACATCTTCTTATTGGGAAGAATCTTTTGCCCCTTGCTAAAGGCCACTTTTGATACGCTGATTCTTGTTCTACTTTCTGCTAGGCGCCAGATGTGGCAAAATAGTTAATGTAAAATATCCGTGTATGGCCAAACAGCCAAAACATCCTTTAGCAGCATCCTGCATGCGATTGACAACTAACAATAACTTGGAAAAAAAAGTAGACACCAAAAAGTGTTAAAACATACCCTCAAATGATAACAACAAAGTTACAACACCTTTGCATGACAATAAAGTTACAACATACCTTCAAATGACAAGAACAGATGTTGTCACAGTTACAAGTTACCTGATACCTGACTCCAGGTTTCACATTGGCTGACAAGATGTTGGAAATACTTTGGGCAGCTTTGACGGGGACAGTGCTCTTCTCCACCACAATCTTAGAACTCTGGGCCACATCTGCTATCCGTCTGGCACAAGACTCGATGTATTTGAGATCTGCTGCTCTTCCCTGGCAAACAAATGGGCAAATGTCATCAGGCTGGTCACATGATCTGTCTATCATTGAAGTAGATATCATAAATAGACATGGATGTCACAAACAGACATGGATTCCACAAACAGACATGGATGCCACAAACAGACATGGATGCCATAAACAGACATGGATCCCACAAACAGACATAGATGCCATAAATAGACATGGATATCATAAACAAGACATGGATAACATAAACATGCATGCTACCATAAACACACAAAGATATTAAAAACGTTTAGTTTTCTTCTTCAGCATTCCGAGTTCCTGAGGTTTACTGCAGCAGATATCAGCCCCCTTCACTCATCTCTCTGATTAGCCTTCTCTTTCCAGTTGGTGACATGAAGTGTTTGTAGGTCTGTCTGTCTCTCTGATTGCCCTTCTCTTTCCAGTTGATGACATGAAGTGTTTTTTAGTTCTGTCTGTCTCTTTGATTAGCCTTCTCTTTCCAGTTGATGACATGAAGTGTTTGTAGGTCTGTCTGTCTCTCTGATTAGCCTTCTCTTTCCAGTTGGTGACATGAAGTGTTTGTAGGTCTGTCTGGATATATTTTCCCCGTCGTTTTCTTTGTATGCCTCATGGTCTCCCTTGTGTATACATTTTTTACCCATCTGTCATTCTCCAAAAATGATCCAACCATTTCAGTTTATTAGCTCGTATCACATACTATTTTTAAAAAATCACATGACCATAAACAGCCGTGCCTCAGCCATTTATCAGATTGCAGCAACTTATGTCTAGTACTTGTTTAGGTCTGATGTGTGTGAACCAGCTGGTGTTAGTCAAATATTGCCATGTTTGGGTCTGATGTGTGTGAACCAGCTGGTGTTAGTCAAAAATTGCCATGTTTAGGTCTGATGTGTGTGAACCAGCTGTGTTAGTCAAATATTGACATGTTTAAGTCTGATGTGTGTGAACCAGCTGGTGTTAGTCAAATATTGCCACGTTTACAGACAACAATTCATGTGCTGATAGCAAATGAGTGAGTCTGATTACATATGTGTGGCTGTTGGTGTTGTCCACATCTGTGTGTGTATGTGATGTTGTTCACTTTTCTCTCTATCTGTGTGTGTGTGTGTGTGTGCGTGTCTCTGTTGTCTTGTCTGTGGTTGATGACATCTCATGTTTGTACCCACATGTTGGACACACATCTGCAAGTTTCACATACAAACTCTGCAACCCCCAAACTTGTTTGCTGACAAGCTACAATGTTATTTTGTATGCATAAGATTTTTGCTTTTAAAGTTAAGTTTCACATAACAGATTTTAAAACAAACACAATCTTTATTTTAGTATAACGCTGGAAAGTGTTATTTACCATGTCTTGGTGTTCCCTGACACTCAGATTACAGTCTCATTTATCCCTGTCTTGTTCTCTGGTGTTCCCTGACACTCAGATTACAGTGTCATTTATCCCCATCTTGTTTTCTGGTGTTCCCTGACACTCAGATTACAGTGTCATTTATCCCTGTCTTGTTCTCTGGTGTTCCCTGACACTCAGATTACAGTGTCATTTATCCATGTCTTGTTCTCTGGTGTTCCCTGACACTAAGATTACAGTGTCATTTATCCCTGTCTTGTTCTCTGGTGTTCCCTGACACTCAGATTACAGTGTCATTTATCCCTGTCTTGTTCTCTGGTGTTCCCTGACACTCAGATTACAGTGTCATTTATCCCTGTCTTGTTCTCTGGTGTTCCCTGACACTCAGATTACAGTCTCATTTATCCCCGTCTTGTTCTCTGGTATTCCCTGACACTCAGATTACAGTCTCATTTATCCCTGTCTTGTTCTCTGGTGTTCCCTGACACTCAGATTACAGTGTCATTTATCCCCGTCTTGTTCTCTGGTGTTCCCTGACACTCAGATTACAGTGTCATTTATCCCCGTCTTGTTCTCTGGTGTTCCCTGACACTCAGATTACAGTGTCATTTATCCCCGTCTTGTTCTCTGGTGTTCCCTGACACTCAGATTACAGTCTCATTTATCCCCGTCTTGTTCTCTGGTGTTCCCTGACACTCAGATTACAGTGTCATTTATCCCTGTCTTGTTCTCTGGTGTTCCCTGACACTCAGATTACAGTGTCATTTATCCCTGTCTTGTTCTCTGGTGTTCCCTGACACTCAGATTACAGTCTAATTTATCCCCGTCTTGTTCTCTGGTGTTCCCTGACACTCAGATTACAGTGTCATTTATCCCCGTCTTGTTCTCTGGTGTTCCCTGACACTCAGATTACAGTCTCATTTATCCCCGTCTTGTTCTCTGGTGTTCCCTGACACTCAGATTACAGTCTCATTTATCCCCGTCTTGTTCTCTGGTATTCCCTGACACTCAGATTACAGTGTCAGATTACCCTGTGTCATTTATCCAGATTACAGTGTCTTGTTCTCTGGTATTCCCTGACACTCAGATTACAGTCTCATTTATCCCCGTCTTGTTCTCTGGTATTCCCTGACACTCAGATTACAGTGTCATTTATCCCCGTCTTGTTCTCTGGTGTTCCCTGACACTGAGTCAGTCAGATTATTATCCCCGTCTCTGGGTCTCATTTCCCTGTTCTCTGGTGTTCCCTGACACTCAGATTACAGTCTCATTTATCCCTGTCTTGTTCTCTGGTGTTCCCTGACACTCAGATTACAGTCTCATTTATCCCTGTCTTGTTCTCTGGTGTTCCCTGACACTCAGATTACAGTCTCATTTATCCCTGTCTTGTTCTCTGGTGTTCCCTGACACTCAGATTACAGTGTCATTTATCCCTGTCTTGTTCTCTGGTGTTCCCTGACACTCAGATTACAGTGTCATTTATCCCTGTCTTGTTCTCTGGTGTTCCCTGACACTCAGATTACAGTGTCATTTATCCCTGTCTTGTTCTCTGGTGTTCCCTGACACTCAGATTACAGTGTCATTTATCCCTGTCTTGTTCTCTGGTATTCCCTGACACTCAGATTACAGTGTCATTTATCCCTGTCTTGTTCTCTGGTATTCCCTGACACTCAGATTACAGTGTCATTTATCCCTGTCTTGTTCTCTGGTATTCCCTGACACTCAGATTACAGTCTCATTTATCCCCGTCTTGTTCTCTGGTATTCCCTGACACTCAGATTACAGTGTCATTTATCCCCGTCTTGTTCTCTGGTGTTCCCTGACACTCAGATTACAGTGTCATTTATCCCTGTCTTGTTCTCTGGTGTTCCCTGACACTCAGATTACAGTCTCATTTATCCCTGTCTTGTTCTCTGGTGTTCCCTGACACTCAGATTACAGTCTCATTTATCCCTGTCTTGTTCTCTGGTGTTCCCTGACACTCAGATTACAGTGTCATTTATCCCTGTCTTGTTCTCTGGTGTTCCCTGACACTCAGATTACAGTCTCATTTATCCCTGTCTTGTTCTCTGGTGTTCCCTGACACTCAGATTACAGTGTCATTTATCCCCGTCTTGTTCTCTGGTGTTCCCTGACACTCAGATTACAGTCTCATTTATCCCCGTCTTGTTCTCTGGTGTTCCCTGACACTCAGATTACAGTCTCATTTATCCCCGTCTTGTTCTCTGGTATTCCCTGACACTCAGATTACAGTGTCATTTATCCCTGTCTTGTTCTCTGGTATTCCCTGACACTCAGATTACAGTCTCATTTATCCCCTGTCTTGTTCTCTCCCCGTCTTGTTCTCTGGTGTTCCCTGACACTCAGATTACAGTGTCATTTATCCCCGTCTTGTTTTCTGGTGTTCCCTGACACTCAGATTACAGTCTCATTTATCCCTGTCTTGTTCTCTGGTGTTCCCTGACACTCAGATTACAGTCTCATTTATCCCTGTCTTGTTCTCTGGTGTTCCCTGACACTCAGATTACAGTGTCATTTATCCCTGTCTTGTTCTCTGGTATTCCCTGACACTAAGATTACAGTCTCATTTATCCCTGTCTTGTTCTCTGGTGTTATCTGACACTCAGATTACAGTGTCATTTATCCCTGTCTTGTTCTCTGGTGTTCCCTGACACTCAGATTACAGTGTCATTTATCCCTGTCTTGTTCTCTGGTATTCCCTGACACTCAGATTACAGTCTCATTTATCCCTGTCTTGTTCTCTGGTGTTCCCTGACACTCAGATTACAGTGTCATTTATCCCTGTCTTGTTCTCTGGTGTTCCCTGACACTCAGATTACAGTCTCATTTATCCCCGTCTTGTTCTCTGGTATTCCCTGACACTCAGATTACAGTGTCATTTATCCCTGTCTTGTTCTCTGGTATTCCCTGACACTCAGATTACAGTGTCATTTATCCCCGTCTTGTTCTCTGGTATTCCCTGACACTCAGATTACAGTCTCATTTATCCCCGTCTTGTTCTCTGGTGTTCCCTGACACTCAGATTACAGTGTCATTTATCCCTGTCTTGTTTTCTGGTGTTCCCTGACACTCAGATTACAGTCTCATTTATCCCTGTCTTGTTCTCTGGTGTTCCCTGACACTCAGATTACAGTCTCATTTATCCCTGTCTTGTTCTCTGGTGTTCCCTGACACTCAGATTACAGTGTCATTTATCCCTGTCTTGTTCTCTGGTGTTCCCTGACACTCAGATTACAGTCTCATTTATCCCCGTCTTGTTCTCTGGTATTCCCTGACACTCAGATTACAGTGTCATTTATCCCTGTCTTGTTCTCTGGTATTCCCTGACACTCAGATTACAGTGTCATTTATCCCCGTCTTGTTCTCTGGTATTCCCTGACACTCAGATTACAGTCTCATTTATCCCCGTCTTGTTCTCTGGTGTTCCCTGACACTCAGATTACAGTGTCATTTATCCCTGTCTTGTTTTCTGGTGTTCCCTGACACTCAGATTACAGTCTCATTTATCCCTGTCTTGTTCTCTGGTGTTCCCTGACACTCAGATTACAGTCTCATTTATCCCTGTCTTGTTCTCTGGTGTTCCCTGACACTCAGATTACAGTGTCATTTATCCCTGTCTTGTTCTCTGGTATTCCCTGACACTAAGATTACAGTCTCATTTATCCCTGTCTTGTTCTCTGGTGTTATCTGACACTTAGATTACAGTGTCATTTATCCCTGTCTTGTTCTCTGGTGTTCCCTGACACTCAGATTACAGTGTCATTTATCCCTGTCTTGTTCTCTGGTATTCCCTGACACTCAGATTACAGTCTCATTTATCCCTGTCTTGTTCTCTGGTGTTCCCTGACACTCAGATTACAGTGTCATTTATCCCTGTCTTGTTCTCTGGTGTTCCCTGACACTCAGATTACAGTGTCATTTATCCCTGTCTTGTTCTCTGGTGTTCCCTGACACTCAGATTACAGTGTCATTTATCCCTGTCTTGTTCTCTGGTGTTCCCTGACACTCAGATTACAGTCTCATTTATCCCTGTCTTGTTCTCTGGTGTTCCCTGACACTCAGATTACAGTGTCATTTATCCCTGTCTTGTTCTCTGGTGTTCCCTGACACTCAGATTACAGTGTCATTTATCCCTGTCTTGTTTTCTGGTGTTCCCTGACACTCAGATTACAGTCTCATTTATCCCTGTCTTGTTTTCTGGTGTTCCCTGACACTCAGATTACAGTCTCATTTATCCCTGTCTTGTTCTCTGGTGTTCCCTGACACTCAGATTACAGTGTCATTTATCCCCGTCTTGTTCTCTGGTGTTCCCTGACACTCAGATTACAGTCTCATTTATCCCCGTCTTGTTCTCTGGTGTTCCCTGACACTCAGATTACAGTGTCATTTATCCCCGTCTTGTTCTCTGGTGTTCCCTGACACTCAGATTACAGTGTCATTTATCCCTGTCTTGTTCTCTGGTGTTCCCTGACACTCAGATTACAGTCTCATTTATCCCTGTCTTGTTCTCTGGTGTTCCCTGACACTCAGATTACAGTGTCATTTATCCCCGTCTTGTTCTCTGGTGTTATCTGACACTCAGATTACAGTGTCATTTATCCCCGTCTTGTTCTCTGGTGTTCCCTGACACTCAGATTACAGTCTCATTTATCCCTGTCTTGTTCTCTGGTATTCCCTGACACTCAGATTACAGTCTCATTTATCCCTGTCTTGTTCTCTGGTGTTCCCTGACACTCAGATTACAGTCTCATTTATCCCCGTCTTGTTCTCTGGTATTCCCTGACACTCAGATTACAGTGTCATTTATCCCTGTCTTGTTCTCTGGTATTCCCTGACACTCAGATTACAGTGTCATTTATCCCCGTCTTGTTCTCTGGTATTCCCTGACACTCAGATTACAGTCTCATTTATCCCCGTCTTGTTCTCTGGTGTTCCCTGACACTCAGATTACAGTGTCATTTATCCCTGTCTTGTTTTCTGGTGTTCCCTGACACTCAGATTACAGTCTCATTTATCCCTGTCTTGTTCTCTGGTGTTCCCTGACACTCAGATTACAGTCTCATTTATCCCTGTCTTGTTCTCTGGTGTTCCCTGACACTCAGATTACAGTGTCATTTATCCCTGTCTTGTTCTCTGGTATTCCCTGACACTAAGATTACAGTCTCATTTATCCCTGTCTTGTTCTCTGGTGTTATCTGACACTCAGATTACAGTGTCATTTATCCCTGTCTTGTTCTCTGGTGTTCCCTGACACTCAGATTACAGTCTCATTTATCCCCGTCTTGTTCTCTGGTGTTCCCTGACACTCAGATTACAGTCTCATTTATCCCCGTCTTGTTCTCTGGTATTCCCTGACACTCAGATTACAGTGTCATTTATCCCTGTCTTGTTCTCTGGTATTCCCTGACACTCAGATTACAGTGTCATTTATCCCCGTCTTGTTCTCTGGTATTCCCTGACACTCAGATTACAGTCTCATTTATCCCCGTCTTGTTCTCTGGTGTTCCCTGACACTCAGATTACAGTGTCATTTATCCCCGTCTTGTTTTCTGGTGTTCCCTGACACTCAGATTACAGTCTCATTTATCCCTGTCTTGTTCTCTGGTGTTCCCTGACACTCAGATTACAGTCTCATTTATCCCTGTCTTGTTCTCTGGTGTTCCCTGACACTCAGATTACAGTGTCATTTATCCCTGTCTTGTTCTCTGGTATTCCCTGACACTAAGATTACAGTCTCATTTATCCCTGTCTTGTTCTCTGGTGTTATCTGACACTCAGATTACAGTGTCATTTATCCCTGTCTTGTTCTCTGGTGTTCCCTGACACTCAGATTACAGTGTCATTTATCCCTGTCTTGTTCTCTGGTATTCCCTGACACTCAGATTACAGTCTCATTTATCCCTGTCTTGTTCTCTGGTGTTCCCTGACACTCAGATTACAGTGTCATTTATCCCTGTCTTGTTCTCTGGTGTTCCCTGACACTCAGATTACAGTCTCATTTATCCCCGTCTTGTTCTCTGGTATTCCCTGACACTCAGATTACAGTGTCATTTATCCCTGTCTTGTTCTCTGGTATTCCCTGACACTCAGATTACAGTGTCATTTATCCCCGTCTTGTTCTCTGGTATTCCCTGACACTCAGATTACAGTCTCATTTATCCCCGTCTTGTTCTCTGGTGTTCCCTGACACTCAGATTACAGTGTCATTTATCCCTGTCTTGTTTTCTGGTGTTCCCTGACACTCAGATTACAGTCTCATTTATCCCTGTCTTGTTCTCTGGTGTTCCCTGACACTCAGATTACAGTCTCATTTATCCCTGTCTTGTTCTCTGGTGTTCCCTGACACTCAGATTACAGTGTCATTTATCCCTGTCTTGTTCTCTGGTATTCCCTGACACTAAGATTACAGTCTCATTTATCCCTGTCTTGTTCTCTGGTGTTATCTGACACTCAGATTACAGTGTCATTTATCCCTGTCTTGTTCTCTGGTGTTCCCTGACACTCAGATTACAGTGTCATTTATCCCTGTCTTGTTCTCTGGTATTCCCTGACACTCAGATTACAGTCTCATTTATCCCTGTCTTGTTCTCTGGTGTTCCCTGACACTCAGATTACAGTGTCATTTATCCCTGTCTTGTTCTCTGGTATTCCCTGACACTAAGATTACAGTCTCATTTATCCCTGTCTTGTTCTCTGGTGTTATCTGACACTCAGATTACAGTGTCATTTATCCCTGTCTTGTTCTCTGGTGTTCCCTGACACTCAGATTACAGTGTCATTTATCCCTGTCTTGTTCTCTGGTATTCCCTGACACTCAGATTACAGTCTCATTTATCCCTGTCTTGTTCTCTGGTGTTCCCTGACACTCAGATTACAGTGTCATTTATCCCTGTCTTGTTCTCTGGTGTTCCCTGACACTCAGATTACAGTGTCATTTATCCCTGTCTTGTTCTCTGGTGTTCCCTGACACTCAGATTACAGTGTCATTTATCCCTGTCTTGTTCTCTGGTGTTCCCTGACACTCAGATTACAGTCTCATTTATCCCTGTCTTGTTCTCTGGTGTTCCCTGACACTCAGATTACAGTGTCATTTATCCCTGTCTTGTTCTCTGGTGTTCCCTGACACTCAGATTACAGTGTCATTTATCCCTGTCTTGTTTTCTGGTGTTCCCTGACACTCAGATTACAGTCTCATTTATCCCTGTCTTGTTTTCTGGTGTTCCCTGACACTCAGATTACAGTCTCATTTATCCCTGTCTTGTTCTCTGGTGTTCCCTGACACTCAGATTACAGTGTCATTTATCCCCGTCTTGTTCTCTGGTGTTCCCTGACACTCAGATTACAGTCTCATTTATCCCCGTCTTGTTCTCTGGTGTTCCCTGACACTCAGATTACAGTGTCATTTATCCCCGTCTTGTTCTCTGGTGTTCCCTGACACTCAGATTACAGTGTCATTTATCCCTGTCTTGTTCTCTGGTGTTCCCTGACACTCAGATTACAGTCTCATTTATCCCTGTCTTGTTCTCTGGTGTTCCCTGACACTCAGATTACAGTGTCATTTATCCCCGTCTTGTTCTCTGGTGTTATCTGACACTCAGATTACAGTGTCATTTATCCCCGTCTTGTTCTCTGGTGTTCCCTGACACTCAGATTACAGTCTCATTTATCCCTGTCTTGTTCTCTGGTATTCCCTGACACTCAGATTACAGTCTCATTTATCCCTGTCTTGTTCTCTGGTGTTCCCTGACACTCAGATTACAGTCTCATTTATCCCTGTCTTGTTCTCTGGTGTTCCCTGACACTCAGATTACAGTCTCATTTATCCCTGTCTTGTTCTCTGGTGTTCCCTGACACTCAGATTACAGTCTCATTTATCCCTGTCTTGTTCTCTGGTGTTCCCTGACACTCAGATTACAGTGTCATTTATCCCTGTCTTGTTCTCTGGTGTTCCCTGACACTCAGATTACAGTGTCATTTATCCCTGTCTTGTTCTCTGGTGTTCCCTGACACTCAGATTACAGTCTCATTTATCCCTGTCTTGTTCTCTGGTGTTCCCTGACACTCAGATTACAGTGTCATTTATCCCTGTCTTGTTCTCTGGTGTTCCCTGACACTCAGATTAAAGTGTCATTTATCCCTGTCTTGTTTTCTGGTGTTCCCTGACACTCAGATTACAGTCTCATTTATCCCTGTCTTGTTCTCTGGTATTCCCTGACACTTAGATTACAGTGTCATTTATCCCTGTCTTGTTCTCTGGTGTTCCCTGACACTGTGAAGTGTGATTTGTGTGTCTTTGATTTACCCCTTACTGCAAAGTGTCCTTTATACCTGTGATGTTCTCTGGCACTGTTGAGTGAAGTGTCATCTTTCCCTGCAATGTTGCTTGACACTGTTGAGTGAAGTGTCATCTTTCCCTGGAATGTTGCTTGACACTGTTGAGTGAAGTGTCATCTTTCCCTGGAATGTTGCTTGACACTGTTGAGTGAAGTGTCATCTTTCCCTGGAATGTTGCTTGACACTGTTGAGTGAAGTGTCATCTTTCCCTGCAATGTTGCTTGACACTGTTGAGTGAAGTGTCATCTTTCCCTGGAATGTTGCTTGACACTGTTGAGTGAAGTGTCATCTTTCCCTGGAATGTTGCTTGACACTGTTGAGTGAAGTGTCATCTTTCCCTGCAATGTTGCTTGACACTGTTGAGTGAAGTGTCATCTTTCCCTGGAATGTTGCTTGACACTGTTGAGTGAAGTGTCATCTTTCCCTGGAATGTTGCTTGACACTGTTGAGTGAAGTGTCATCTTTCCCTGGAATGTTGTTTGACACTGTTGAGTGAAGTGTCATCTTTCCCTGGAATGTTGCTTGACACTGTTGAGTGAAGTGTCATCTTTCCCTGGAACGTTGCTTGACACTGTTGAGTGAAGTGTCATCTTTCCCTGGAATGTTGCTTGACACTGTTGAGTGAAGTGATATCTTTCCCTGGAATGTTGCTTGACACTGTTGAGTGAAGTGTCATCTTTCCCTGCAATGTTGCTTGACACTGTTGAGTGAAGTGTCATCTTTCCCTGCAATGTTGCTTGACACTGTTGAGTGAAGTGTCATCTTTCCCTGGAATGTTGCTTGACATTGTTGAGTGAAGTGTCATCTTTCCCTGCAATGTTGCTTGACACTGTTGAGTGAAGTGTCATCTTTCCCTGGAATGTTGCTTGGCACTGTTGAGTGAAGTGTCATCTTTCCCTGGAATGTTGCTTGACACTGTTGAGTGAAGTGTCATCTTTCCCTGGAATGTTGCTTGACACTGTTGAGTGAAGTGTCATCTTTCCCTGCACTGTTGCTTGACACTGTTGAGTGAAGTGTCATCTTTCTCTGCAATGTTGCTTGACACTGTTGAGTGAAGTGTCATCTTTCCCTGGAATGTTGCTTGACACTGTTGAGTGAAGTGTCATCTTTCCCTGGAATGTTGCTTGACACTGTTGAGTGAAGTGTCATCTTTCCCTGGAATGTTGCTTGACACTGTTGAGTGAAGTGTCATCTTTCCCTGGAATGTTGCTTGACATTGTTGAGTGAAGTGTCATCTTTCCCTGCAATGTTGCTTGACACTGTTGAGTGAAGTGTCATCTTTCCCTGCAATGTTGCTTGACACTGTTGAGTGAAGTGTCATCTTTCCCTGGAATGTTGCTTGACACTGTTGAGTGAAGTGTCATCTTTCCCTGGAATGTTGCTTGACACTGTTGAGTGAAGTGTCATCTTTCCCTGGAATGTTGCTTGACACTGTTGAGTGAAGTGTCATCTTTCCCTGGAACGTTGCTTGACACTGTTGAGTGAAGTGTCATCTTTCCCTGGAATGTTGCTTGACACTGTTGAGTGAAGTGTCATCTTTCCCTGGAATGTTGCTTGACACTGTTGAGTGAAGTGTCATCTTTCCCTGCAATGTTGCTTGACACTGTTGAGTGAAGTGTCATCTTTCCCTGGAATGTTGCTTGACACTGTTAAGTAAAGTGTCATTACCCCTGTCATGTTCCATGGTAGTATATGACACTGTATTGTAAAGTATCATTCACCCCAGTGGTATATCATAATAGTGTTACCTGACAGTGTAAAGTGCCATTTATCCCTGCGATATATCAGTCTTCCCTGACACTGTATAGTGTGATTTGTCCCTGTGATATTCCCCTGATGAGAACTAATCCCTTTCATCTTCATTGTCAGGTGAGTCAAGGTGAAGACTGATTCAAAAGCCATGAGACCATGTTTTCAGCTCAATCCAACCCTGAGCTCCCAATGTTCATGCAAGAGTGTGTCCCATCACTTATCTCTCTTAAGAGTCCCATGTCCTCTTGTCCTGGATCCTGTCCTCCAATATTTCCAGTCACAGTCCTTCATGTCCTCTATTTCCAGTCACAGTCCTCTATTCCCAGTCACAGTCCTTCATGTCCTCTATTTCCAGTCACAGACCTCTATTTCCAGTCACAGACCTCTATTTCCAGTCACAGACCTCCATGTCCTCTATTTCCAGTCACAGACCTCCATGTCCTCTATTTCCAGTCACAGACCTCCATGTCCTCTATTTCCAGTCACAGACCTCTATTTCCAGTCACAGACCTCTATTTCCAGTCACAGACCTCTATTTCCAGTCACAGACCTCCATGTCCTCTATTTCCAGTCACAGACCTCCATGTCCTCTATTTCCAGTCACAGACCTCTATTTCCAGTCACAGACCTCTATTTCCAGTCACAGACCTCTATTTCCAGTCACAGTCCTCTATTTCCAGTCACAGTCCTCTATTTCCAGTCACAGACCTCCATGTCCTCTATTTCCAGTCACAGACCTCCATGTCCTCTATTTCCAGTCACAGACCTCTATTTCCAGTCACAGACCTCTATTTCCAGTCACAGACCTCCATGTCCTCTATTTCCAGTCACAGACCTCTATTTCCAGTCACAGTCCTCCATGTCCTCTATTTCCAGTCACAGACCTCCATGTCCTCTATTTCCAGTCACAGACCTCCATGTCCTCTATTTCCAGTCACAGACCTCTATTTCCAGTCACAGACCTCCATGTCCTCTATTTCCAGTCACAGACCTCCATGTCCTCTATTTCCAGTCACAGACCTCTATTTCCAGTCACAGACCTCTATTTCCAGTCACAGACCTCTATTTCCAGTCACAGACCTCTATTTCCAGTCACAGACCTCTATTTCCAGTCACAGACCTCCATGTCCTCTATTTCCAGTCACAGACCTCCATGTCCTCTATTTCCAGTCACAGACCCTCCATGTCCTCTATTTCCAGTCACAGACCTCTATTTCCAGTCACAGACCTCTATTTCCAGTCACAGACCTCTATTTCCAGTCACAGACCTCCATGTCCTCTATTTCCAGTCACAGACCTCCATGTCCTCTATTTCCAGTCACAGACCTCCATGTCCTCTATTTCCAGTCACAGTCCTCTATTTCCAGTCACAGACCTCTATTTCCAGTCACAGACCTCTATTTCCAGTCACAGTCCTCTATTTCCAGTCACAGTCCTCTATTTCCAGTCACAGACCTCCATGTCCTCTATTTCCAGTCACAGACCTCCATGTCCTCTATTTCCAGTCACAGTCCTCTATTTCCAGTCACAGACCTTCATGTTTCCACTGGGCAGTCTGTAAGATGGGCCTGTGTGCCCAATTCAAAACTCTTTGACTTTAAAGTTTGTTTATTTATACTGTGCTGAAGCCAAGACAACCAATGCTTGAATGTTGTTCCACCACTGTTTATTTGCTCCACAATCCCTCCAAATTACAAAAAAAAATGTCAGACTGATCAAAGACCTGAAGAAGCTCAAAAAAAGGTGACAGAATCATTCACGCAGCTTGCACAGCTCCCAGTTCTTGAGCTGGTGGTACAGGAAAAATAGACACAACAAATTTGACACAATAGACAATTAGAAGACAATAGACCTTGCCGAGTCCAAAAGTTTTGGTTGGTGTGTTGACACAAATAAAGATCAAATCTGCATCCAGAATCTCCTGGTCGATATTCGTGGAGAAAAACAAGTTCTGACCTCGGCATGACTTGACAATCTCATCCAAGTTTGGCTGCAAGTGAACCAAAACAACAGTTAATTCCGGCACCATTTTGTACAGTAGTAACATGGATGGCAGACAGTAACTTTGGGAACATCATGTTAGTAATAAATTATGGGAATAGGTGACAAGACAATGGGGATAGATTATGAGAAGTGAGTGTTAAAACAATAGGGATACATGTCTCTCTGACAGATGAATGAGGTTTTAATCTGTAAAAAGACGAGATGATGAGATATAAATCTGAGGTGACATAGACAACTTGACAACTAGTAGAGCCAATCTCCAGCTTCCTGACAACATCAGGGATGGGTCGCATGCCACAACCAGTGTCCATATGGCTGCAATAGTTCTCCTGTTTGGTTTTCTTAACCAGCTTCTATTGTACAAAGTGATGTATTACTGCCTTTATTACCACCAGGCTGAGGATTTATGGCTGCATGGCTAGTGCTGTCGCCACGGACTGTGCATGTAATTAAAGAAACACTTCTAAGGAACCTGTGTGGAATACACAGACATACTGTCTCATAAAAATAGACATACTGTCTCTGCGAAACAAACACCCAAACATACTGTCTCATAAAAACAGACATACTGTCTCTGCGAAACAAACACACAGACATACTACTGTCTCAGTAAAACAAACACTTAAACATACTGTCTCAGTGAAACAAACACCCAAACATACTGTCTCGGTGAAACAAACACCCAAACATACTGTCTCAGTGAAACAAACACCCAAACATACTGTCTCGGTGAAACAAACACACAGACATACTGTCTCAACGAAACAAACACTTATACTGTCTCAGTGAAACAAACACCCAAAAATACTGTCTCAACGAAACAAACACCCAAAAATACTGTCTCAACGAAACAAACACCCAAACATACTGTCTCAACGAAGCAAACACCCAAAAATACAGTCTCAATGAAATCAGTACTAACCTCAAAAATAGGCAAGATGTCCGAGTTCCATTGAGCTATTCTGTGGGCACTCTGATCGACCACAGTGACCCGCAGGTCTGGACATTTGTGGGCGATGACAGCGCAGGAGGGGCCCCCAACATAGCCGGCGCCAATACAGCAGATCTTGCTGACAGCCATGTCCAAGTGTCTGGCTGGGATCTGGGGGTGATGATCGATCAATTGTGTCAGTGTTTTCCCCCTCCAGTACGTGAGAGCATTCTAATCAAGTACTTTAAAGGATGCATGATAGAAACAGTGTGGGTTTACATTCACAGGTACATAACAGAAAGAAAGAAAGAAAGAAAGAAAGAAAGAAAGAAAGAAAGAAAGAAAGAAAGAAAGAAAGAAAGAAAGAAAGAAAGAAAGAAAGAAAGAAAGAAAGAAAGAAAGAAAGACAGAAAGAAAGAAGAAAAGAAAGAAAACAACGAACCTACCTGCACTACGGAGAGTTGATCCAGGAATAAAAGGTCTATGAAAACCCCGACAAGACACCCAAGTTGTAGAGACTAGAGTGACGCAAACGATCCCCGAAATGCAGGGAAGTGTAACACAGGCAATCCCCCCTTTCAAGCCACGGGCACACCCTGGTATCTCTGGTCTATTTATATCACACAACAAATCAGCGAGCCGTGTCGCAGCCTATCACCGCCCATAGAATATTGCGTGTTGACTTCTCCCGCAAGGTGACGTCAGAATTCTCCTAACTCGGGCATCCACCTACGCCGGACTACTAGACTGCCGGTAGTACACTAGGGCATCCACCCACACCAGACTACTAGATAGCCGGTAGTACACTCGGGCATCCACCCACGCCAGATTACTAGACTGATGGTAGTACACTAGGGCATCCACCTACGCCAGACTACTAGACTGATGGTAGTACACTCGGGCATCCACCCACGCCGGACTACTAGACTGCCGGTAGTACAATAGGGTATCCACCCACGCCGGACTACTAGACAGCCGGTAGTACACTAGGGCATCCACCCACGCCGGACTACTAGACTGCCGGTAGTACATTCGAGCATCCACCCACGCCGGACTACTAGACTGTAGTACACTCGGGCATCCACCCACACCGGACTACTAGACTGCTGGTAGTACACTCGGGCATCCACCCACGCCAGACTACTAGACTGCCGGTAGTACACTCGGGCATCCACCCACACCAGACTACTAGACAGCCGGTAGTACACTCGGGCATCCTCCCACACCGGACCACTAGACTGATGGTAGTACACTCGGGCATCCACCCACACCGGACTACAAGACTGCTAGTAGTACACTAGGGCATCCACCTACGCCAGACTACTAGACTGTCGGTAGTACACTCGGGCATCCTCCCACACCGGACCACTAGACTGATGGTAGTACACTAGGGCAAAGTTCTACAGGCCAGCTTTACTTTGCCCGACATTTTCTAGCAGCCATGTAGCTGGGACGACCTAGGAGCTACAGTCTCCGCTAATCCCTAGATGACAGGTTGTGTAGGTGCTGGCACAGTCCCCGCTAGTTCCTAGATGACAGGTTGTCCAGTGCTGGCACAGTCCCGGCTTATCTCTAGATGACAGGCTGTATAGGTGCTGGTACAGTCCCTCGTAATCTCTAGATGACAGGTTGTATTAGCGCTGGTACAATCCCCGCTTATCCGTAGATGACTGGTTGTACGGTTGCTGGCACAGTCCCCTTTAATCCCTAGGTGACAGGTTGTACCGGTTCTAGCACAGTGCCTGCTAATCTCTAGATGACAAGGTGTACCAGCGCTGGTACAGTCCCGCTAATCCCTAGATGACAGGTTATACCGGTGCTGGCACAGTCCCCGCTTAACCCTCGATGACAGGGTTTACCGGTGCTGGTACAGTCCCCGATAGTCCCTAGATGACATGGTATACCTGTGCTGGCACAGTCCCCTTTAATCCTTAGGTGACAGGTTGTACCGGTTCTAGCACAGTGCCTGCTAATCTCTAGATGACAAGATGTACCAGCGCTGGTACAGTCCCGCTAATCCCTAGATGACAGGTTATACCGGTGCTGGCACAGTCCCCGCTTAACCCTCGATGACAGGGTTTACCGGTGCTGGCACAGTCCCCGATAGTCCCTAGATGACATGGTATACCGGTGCTAGCACAGTCCCCACTAGTCCTTATATGACAGGGTATACCGGTGCTAGCACAGTCCCCGCTAGTCCTTATATAACAGGGTATACCGGGGCTAGCACAGCGCCCGCTAGTCCCTATATGACAGGGTATACTGGTGCTGGCACAGTCCCCACTAGTCCCTAGATGACAGGGTATACCGGTGCTAGCACAGTCCTCGCTAGTCCCTAGATGACAGGGTATACCGGTGCTAGCACAGTCCTCGCTAGTCCCTAGATGACAGGGTATACCGGTGCTGGCACTGACTGACTGACTGACTTTCTACCCCACAAGGACATCATACAAGCGATAATCACCCGATGACACAAAGTGCCACCACGTGGATGAGGATCGCCGTTGAGAGATCACAGAAACCGCGTTCAGACAATTGGCCATATTGATGGCCTGCCTATATTGCGGCCCCTGGCAAATCCCAGAGTGGGGCTTCAAATAACACAAAATTACTTCCTAAAAAGGACGAGACTTCGATTGTTCACACTCCGGCGGAAAGTTGTGGTTCTTCATCAACTTCTGGGCTTCAAGAACTGTTTGAGCACAGGAGTTTTCAGCCGGTGAACACTAAACAGAAGAAGAAGACCCATGAACTAACTAAAGTTCGGGCATCGCCAGATCTGATGTAGTTTCAGGTCATGTCCACCGAGAGATCGCCAGGTCTCTTTGATTCCACCAACAGAAGGCTTTGAGGGCTGTCCCGAGGGAGACAATTCGGTTGTCATGATCTTGGCAGGTTAACGTAGGCTCCACAGTTAGTTCTCTTCACCGATAATCTCCGCTTATGAACAGTATTCTCATCATCATGTTCGTTTTCTTCGTAGCGCCCCCCTCCTCCCCTCCCCACAAGAGAAACTACACGGGGGGAAAGAGGTATGATAATGCTGGATGTGCTGGTTTCTTACTGTGACGCAAACTAGTGCCCGGGAAAAAAGAGAAGTGGATTGTGCGAACACATGGGCTGGGTTGTTTGTCTTCACATACTTTTCGTGTTGTCTGCCGGGGAGTCAGTCTCCATATCTCCCATTATAAATGTCCATAAATGGCCATCAATGTTTGCGTACACTGCACAGAGGCGAACTAGACAGAAATTAGGCACAGTCTCCACGCAAAGGTGCCGAAACCTGGTGGCACAGTCCCCTAAAGGCCCCCTCCCCCCCACCGTGTTTTTGTGTGACTCGGCGCCGCTGACTGCAGGAGTCGTCTGAGAGGGACGTGTCAGAGGGAGAGCTTTGGAACACAATGCTTCCTGAGAGACGTGTCAGAGGGAGAGCTTTGGAACACAATGCTTCCTGAGAGACGTGTCAGAGGGAGAGCCTTGAAACACAATCCCAGGGAGGGACGTGTCAGAGGGAAAGCCTTGAAACACAATCCCTCCCGAGGGACGTGTCAGAGGGAGAGCTTTGGAACACAATCAAAAGGAGGGATGTGGCAGAGGGAGAGCCTTGGAACACAATCGATACAGAGGGACGTGGCAGAGGGAGAGCCTTGGAACACAATCTCAGGGGGGGGGGGGACGTGGCAGAGGGAGCATAAGAACTGTAACTGGAGCAAGCAACATCTACACCTGGACACATCTGTCGGTCGAGGGAGAAGCCAAATCTATAAGTTTGATGCAAAGATAAATTCGAGCAAAAGCAACGTTTCTTCCATTGTAGACAGTGGTGTTGTGTTGCTGATTCTGCTGTTACATTTTTATGTTTTGTTTTGTTTGTTTGTTGATGGCTATTGCCTCCAGACATTCCTATATTCTAAACTTTAAGGCAAGGCAACGAAAGACAAAAAGCACATTTATATTATATTTTGGCAGGTAGAATACAACACAAGCCAACGAGCCAGACAAAGAGCACGTTTATTCCACTGCTTTACAATTTCCGCAGACTTGCTTCGACGTCTGCTACAGCTAGCCAACGTTTCACCGTTAACCTCATGAATGGAGCTCATTTCTGCTGGCAGTGAGTGCAAGGACCTGTGTGCGTTTCTACAGCTAAATATAGCACCGTTTCTTCACCTGTATTTGCGTGCTGCTCACAGACAAGTCGCGTGTTCTCTTTGAGCTGAGCGTGTAGTTGAAACTTGGAACGCGCTGAGCCCAGAGAGGCTTACAAACAGTAGAACTGTAATTACTGGTGTCCATTCAGAGGCTCGCAAACAATAACACGTTTGTTACTGATGTCAGTGGCCCGTGTAGAAACAGTCAGACACCATGAACGTTTCAACACACACGACCATGTCTAACTTGGAGTCAGAGGTAAGTTTCATTCACTTTGTCCGGCTTGTTGATTTATCAGTTGGGCAGCTTTAACCATTGATGCAATCTCTAGCTCCATGATCGACTTCTTTTGTCTTGCGCCGTTTATCCCCCAACCAACTCACCCAAGTTTGTCCTAACGGCACCCGCCAGTCCCCAGGGATATCCCCCCAACCAACTCACCCAAGTTTGTCCTAACGGCACCCGCCAGTCCCCAGGGATATCCCCCCAACCAACTCACCCAAGTTTGTCCTAACGGCACCCGCCAGTCCCCAGGGATATCCCCCCAACCAACTCACCCAAGTTTGTCCTAACGGCACCAGCCAGTCCCCAGGGATATCCCCCCAACCAAATCACACAAGTTTGTCCTAACGGCACCCGCCAGTCCCCAGGGATTCCCCCCCCCCCCCGAACCAACTCACACAAGTTTGTCCTAACGGCACCCGCCAGTCCCCAGGGATATCCCCCCCCCCCCAACCAACTCACCCAAGTTTGTCCTAACGGCACCCGCCAGTCCCCAGGGACTATGGCTTTGGGAACAGCATCTGCTGTGCCGGTCAAGTCCGATGCGGGAGTGGCGGTCTCTGTCACACAGGAAACACAAAAAAGTAGATACTCCCCGAGCTATGAGGTTGATTTGTCCTTCTAGCGTCTCCTCTCTATAGCTCGCCGTGTTTGGTTTCTTTCAAACTGCGACAAACCATCTTTCAATTTCTGTCGCCATAGTACTCGATCTGCAGCTTATTTCCCCCAAGTCTATGTGCTTATTTTGGTATCTATCAGTTCACGTTTGCATATGTCATTATAAGGTAGATTTGGCCTTTCTGTAGATCTATTTCCTGCTCCGGTTCACCATACAGAAGCTCCTTTGCAACACGACCATCCTCCAGGCGGGAGACATGTTCCAGTCAGCGCAGACATCTTGGCTTCAGTAAACAATACACTGGTGGTATTTTTGCTCTTGTGAGTAGACATTTGTTGGAGACAAAGTTTCGCCATGCTTGGTGTCACCACACCAAGGATGCGCCTCATACAGCGCGTGTGGAAGGTATTCAGTCTCTTTTCTTGAGAGCATATAGAATTCAGGAATCGCTACCGTACAGTAGCGTGCTCAAGACACAAGACTCATCAACTTTTATGTTGACATTATCAATCAGTTTTCGTTTGACCAGAATCTCGTAGTAAGATTTGAAAATACTGCAGTTATCCTATCCTTTGCTATAGCATATAGCACACGCCAAGATATCATGTTCTTTGCTATAGCATATAGCACACGTCAGGTTATCCTGTCCTTTGCTATAGCATATAACACACGTCAAGTTGTCCTATCATTTGCCATAACACGTAACACACGTTTTGTTATCCCATCCTTTGCTACAGCACACAGCTCATTTCATGCGTCTTTCATTTTCGCTCTTTACTTTCTAGTTCCCTTCTTCGTGCGTGCGCTTATGTGTCTGATTTATTCCACTGACCCTGTGGGTTCCAGTGCAAAGATGCTCTTCTACGCCAACGTCTTGTCACGCATACCTACCAGTCCGTTGTCTGCTATCTCTCTCTCCTCCCACTGACTGGTGGATCTTTAGGCCGCTAATCTGCATGTTCCTCTATGATATTTACCTTTTTGTGTACATAACTGTCTACTGGTGGAGAGAACGGTTGCCTCCTGATAGCCGATGTCTTGTCTATGTACACAACTGTCTACTGGTGGAGAGAACGGTTGCCTCCTGATAGCCGATGTCTTGTCTGTGTACATAACTGTCTACTAGTGGAGAGAACGGTTGCCTCCTGATAGCCGATGTCTTGTCTATGTACACATCTGTCTACTAGTGGAGAGAACGGTTGCCTCCTGATAGCCGATGTCTTGTCTATGTACACAACTGTCTACTAGTGGAGAGAACGGTTGCTTCCTGATAGCCGATGTCTTGTCTGTGTACACAACTGTCTACTAGTGGAGAGAACGGTTGCCTCCTGATAGTCAATGTCTTGTCTGTGTACACAACTGTCTACTAGTGGAGAGAACGGTTGCCTCCTGATAGTCGATGTCTTGTCTGTGTACACAACTGTCTACTAGTGGAGAGAACCGTTGCCTCCTGATAGTCGATGTCTTGTCTGTGTACACAACTGTCTACTGGTGGAGAGAACGGTTGCCTCCTGATAGTCGATGTCTTGTCTGTGTACACAACTGTCTACTGGTGGAGAGAACGGTCGCCTCCTGATAGTCGAAGTCTTGTCTGTGAACACAACTGTCTACTAGTGGAGAGAACGGTTGCCTCCTGAAAGCCGATGTCTTGTCTGTGTACATAACTGTCTGCTAGTGGAGAGAACGGTCGCCTCCTGATAGCCGATGTATCCACAGAATTAAAGAGCAGCCAGCCGAGCATGCACGGCCAACGAGAGCAAATCATCAGATGAATTAACGAATCTCTCGATTAGACATAAATGTGAACAAACAAATATGAACATGTCACTACACATAAATGTGAACAAACGTATGTGAACATGTGGCCAGTCGACCCAACAAAAATTACCCTTGACCTGTGACCTGTGCACTTGTTGTTTTCCCAGCCAGGGGTCAGTATGGGAGACGTGTCAGTGATGACCCGCTCCCAGATGTCTGTAGGCCAGGCTGGCTCATCAGCCACGTTGTCCATGCGAGCCAAGGCCGCTAGGAAGAGAAGAGTTAACGCTCAACACAACAGTAACTTCAGGTACAATGTCTGTCTACCGGCCAACATGTCTGTCTGTCTCTCTGCCTGCCAGTCTGTCTGTCTCTCTGCCTAACGGTCTGTTTCTCTCTCTGTCTGTCTCTCTGCCTGCCAGTCTGTCTGTCTCTCTGCCTGCCGGTCTGTCTGTCTCTCTGCCTGCCGGTCTGTCTGTCTCTCTGCCTGCCGGTCTGTCTGTCTCTCTGCCTGCCGGTCTGTCTGTCTCTCTGTCTGTCTCTCTGCCTGCCAGTCTGTCATATTGCCAGGTACAATGTCTGTCTACCGGCCAACATGTCTGTCTGTCTCTCTGCCTGCCAGTCTGTCTGTCTCTCTGCCTAACGGTCTGTTTCTCTCTCTGTCTGTCTCTCTGCCTGCCAGTCTGTCTGTCTCTCTGCCTGCCGGTCTGTCTGTCTCTCTGCCTGCCGGTCTGTCTGTCTCTCTGCCTGCCGGTCTGTCTGTCTCTCTGCTTGCCGGTCTGTCTGTCTCTCTGTCTGTCTCTCTGCCTGCCGGTCTGTCTGTCTCTCTGCCTGCCGGTCTGTCTGTCTCTCTGCCTGCCGGTCTGTCATATTGCCAGAAAAATGGTGTATCTACCACATATTGTCAGGATAATGTTGTACCTACAATATATTGTCAGGATAATGTTGTACATACCACATGTTGTCAGGATAATGTTGTACATACCACATGTTGTCAGGATAATGTTGTACATACCACATGTTGTCAGGATAATGTTGTACATACCACATGTTGTCTGGATAATGCTGTACATACCACATGTTGTCAGGATAATGTTGTACATACCACATGATGTCCAGATAATGGTGTACCTACCACATGTTGTCAGGATAATGTTGTACCTACCACATGTTGTCAGGATAATGTTGTACCTACCACATATTGTCAGGATAATGTTGTACCTACCACATGTTGTCAGGATAATGCTGTACCTGCCACATGTTGTCAGGATAATGCTGTACCTGCCACATGTTGTCAGGATAATGTACCTACCAC
The DNA here is from genome assembly GCA_905116865.2 of Candidula unifasciata. Taxonomy (NCBI): domain Eukaryota; kingdom Metazoa; phylum Mollusca; class Gastropoda; order Stylommatophora; family Geomitridae; genus Candidula; species Candidula unifasciata. Next base: position 5,262 of record CAJHNH020000066.1, on the reverse strand, counting down.
ATGTTGTCAGGATAATGTTGTACCTGCCACATGTTGTCAGGATAATGTTGTACCTGCCACATGTTGTCAGGATAATGTTGTACCTACCACATGTTGTCCAGATAATGTTGTACATACCACATGTTGTCAGGATAATGTTGTACCTACCACATGTTGTCAGGATAATGTTGTACATACCACATGTTGTCAGGATAATGTTGTACCTACCACATGTTGTCAGGATAATGTTGTACCTACCACATGTTGTCAGGATAATGTTGTACCTGCCACATGTTGTCAGGATAATGTTGTACCTACCACATATTGTCAGGATAATGTTGTACATACCACATGTTGTCAGGATAATATTGTACATACCACATGTTGTCAGGATAATGTTGTACATACCACATGTTGTCAGGATAATGTTGTACATACCACATGTTGCCTGGATAATGTTGTACATACCACATGTTGTCAGGATAATGTTGTACATACCACATGTTGCCTGGATAATGTTGTACATACGGCATGTTGTCAGGATAATGTTGTACATACCACATGTTGTCCAGATAATGGTGTACCTACCACATGTTGTCAGGATAATGTTGTACCTACCGCATGTTGTCAGAATAATGTTGTACCTACCACATATTGTCAAGATAATGTTGTACCTACCACATGTTGTCAGGATAATGTTGTACCTGCCACATGTTGTCAGGGTAATGTACCTACCACATGTTGTCAGGATAATGTTGTACCTACCACATGTTGTCAGGACAATGTTGTACCTGCCACATGTTGTAAGGATAATGTTGTACCTACCACATGTTGTCAGGATAATGTTGTACCTGCCACATGTTGTCAGGATAATGTTGTACATACCACATGTTGTCAGGATAATGTTGTACCTACCACATGTTGTCAGGATAATGTTGTACATACCACATGTTGTCAGGATAATGTTGTACCTACCACATGTTGTCAGGATAATGTTGTACCTACCACATGTTGTCAGGATAATGTTGTACCTACCACATGTTGTCAGGATAATGTTGTACCTACCACATGTTGTCAGGATAATGTTGTACATACCACATGTTGTCAGGACAATGTTGTACCTACCACATGTTGTCAGGATAATGTTGTACCTACCACATGTTGTCAGGATAATGTTGTACCTACCACATGTTGTCAGGATAATGTTGTACCTACCATATGTTGTCAGGATAATGTTGTATTTACCACATGTTGCCAGGATAATGTTGTACATACCACATGTTGTCCAGATAATGTTGTACCTACCACATGTTGTCCAGATAATGTTGTACATACCACATGTTGTCAGGATAATGTTGTACATACCACATGTTGTCAGGATAATGTTGTACATACCACATGTTGTCAGGATAATGTTGTACCCACCACATGTTGTCAGGATAATGTTGTACATACCACATGTTGTCTGGATAATGTTGTACATACCACATGTTGTCAGGATAATGTTGTACATACCACATGATGTCCAGATAATGGTGTACCTACCACATGTTGTCAGGATAATGTTGTACCTACCACATGTTGTCAGGATAATGTTGTACCTACCACATATTGTCAGGATAATGTTGTACCTACCACATGTTGTCAGGATAATGCTGTACCTGCCACATGTTGTCAGGATAATGCTGTACCTGCCACATGTTGTCAGGATAATGTACCTACCACATGTTGTCAGGATAATGTTGTACCTGCCACATGTTGTCAGGATAATGTTGTACCTGCCACATGTTGTCAGGATAATGTTGTACATACCACATGTTGTCAGGATAATGTTGTACATACCACATGTTGTCAGGATAATGTTGTACATACCACATGTTGTCAGGATAATGTTGTACCTACCACATGTTGTCAGGATAATGTACCTACCACATGTTGTCAGGATAATGTTGTACCCACATGTTGTCAGGATAATGTTGTACCTACCACATGTTGTCAGGATAATGTTGTACATACCACATGTTGTCAGGATAATGTTGTACCCACATGTTGTCAGGATAATGTTGTACCTACCACATGTTGTCAGGATAATGTTGTACATACCACATGTTGTCAGGATAATGTTGTACATACCACATGTTGTCAGGATAATGTGTTGTGTACATACCACATGTTGTCAGGATAATGTTGTACATACCACATGTTGTCCTGGATAATGTTGTACATACCACATGTTGTCAGGATAATGTTGTACCCTACCACATGTTGTCAGGATAATGTTGTACCTGTTGTACCACATGTTGTCAGGATAATGTTGTACCTACCACATGTTGTCAGGATAATGTTGTACCTACCACATGTTGTCAGGATAATGTGTTGTACCTACCACATGTTGTCAGGATAATGTTGTACCTACCACATGTTGTCAGGATAATGTTGTACCTACCACATGTTGTCAGGATAATGTTGTACCTACCACATGTTGTCAGGATAATGTTGTACCTACATGTTGTCATGTTGTACCAGGATAATGTTGTACCTACCACATGTTGTCAGGATAATGTTGTACCTACCACATGTTGTCAGGATAATGTTGTACCTACCACATGTTGTCAGGATAATGTTGTACCTACCACATGTTGTCAGGATAATGTTGTATACATACCACATGTTGTCAGGACAATGTTGTACCTACCATATGTTGTCAGGATAATGTTGTACCTACCACATGTTGTCAGGATAATGTTGTACCTACCACATGTTGTCAGGATAATGTTGTACCTACCACATGTTGTCAGGATAATGTTGTACCTACCATATGTTGTCAGGATAATGTTGTATTTACCACATGTTGCCAGGATAATGTTGTACATACCACATGTTGTCCAGATAATGTTGTACCTACCACATGTTGTCCAGATAATGTTGTACATACCACATGTTGTCAGGATAATGTTGTACATACCACATGTTGTCAGGATAATGTTGTACATACCACATGTTGTCAGGATAATGTTGTACCTACCACATGTTGTCAGGATAATGTTGTACATACCACATGTTGTCAGGATAATGTTGTACATACCACATGTTGTCAGGATAATGTTGTACATATCACATGTTGCCTGGATAATGTTGTACATACCATATGTTGTCAGGATAATGTTGTACATACCACATGTTGTCAGGATAATGTTGTACCTACCACATGTTGTCCAGATAATGTTGTACATACCACATGTTGTCAGGATAATGTTGTACATACCACATGTTGTCAGGATAATGTTGTACATACCACATGTTGTCAGGATAATGTTGTACATATCACATGTTGCCTGGATAATGTTGTACATACAATATGTTGTCAGGATAATGTTGTACATACCACATGTTGTCAGGATAATGTTGTACCTACCACATGTTGTCAGGATAATGTTGTACCTACCACATGTTGTCAGGATAATGTTGTACATACCATATGTTGTCAGGATAATGTTGTACATACCATATGTTGTCAGGATAATGTTGTACCTACCACATATTGTCAGGATTCTGTTTGTTCATGTTCCCAGGGCAGGCTATGTGCCAGTGGAAGAAGAAGCGTTGCATCGGACAGGCATCCGTGGACGAAAACGATTCTTTCTTTATTGTGTTGTTGCTATCCTGATGATAACTGCTGTACTCAACACAATGGTAGGCCATCATCATCGTTGTCATCGTCGATATCATCATCGTCAATATCATTACAATAAGAAGAGAAAGTCATGTGATTTGAAAGTATCATGTCAGTGAGTTCTCTCATGTGATTTGAAAGTATCATGTCAGTGAGTTCTCTCAAGTGATTTGAAAGTATTATCTCAGTGAGTTCTCTCAAGTAATTTGAAAGTATCATCTCAGTGAGTTCTCTCAAATGATTTGAAAGTATCATCTCAGTGAGTTCTCTCAAGTGATTTGAAAATATCATCTCAGTGAGTTCTCTCATGTGATTTGAAAGTATCATGTCTCATTGAGTTCTCTCATGTGATTTGCAAGTATCATGTCTCAGTGAGTTCTATCATGTGATTTGAAAGTATCATGTCTCAGTGAGTTCTCTCATGTGAAATAACCTAAATGACAGTAAATTTCAAACAAGAGATAAAACAGCAGATGTAAACATCTTATTTCAGGTGAACAAAAAACATAACCATGTGTGCGAGTTGCATCATGTCAAATTACCATGTCTGTGATTGCATCATGTCAAATTACCATCCATTGGATGTTGTCTGTTGATCAGGTTGGTAGATATCCATTGGATGTTGTCTGTTGATCAACTTGGTAGATCATCCATTGGATGTTGTCTGTTGATCAGGTTGGTAGATCATCCATTGGATGTTGTCTGTTGATTAGGTTGGTAAATCATCTATTGGATGTTGTCTGTTGATTAAGTGACAAAGTGGCTCCTCTACAATTATTGGTAGATATTCATTGGATGTTGTCTGTTGATCAGGTGACGGCCTGGCTCCTCTACATCCTAGGACTGAGTCACAATGGGATGGCCAGCATTGAGCTAACCAGCATTGCTGGCAGAGACTTCTTGCGGGTATTGGCAGATGCCAGGATCATCAACATGACCTTCAGTGATGTCCCACTGGGCGCACTCTTCAACTCCACACTGAAGCTTGAGTCCATGGAGTCAACGGTAAGTGTTATTGATCAATGATATCTGTCCTTGTGTCCCATATTTCAGTCTCTACACATCAAAACACCTATGGAGAAAAAACGATAGACTTGTGTTTGTCCAGGATGTCCCACAGACTAGTGTATGTCCAGGATGTCCCACAGACTAGTGTTTGTCCAGGATGTATCACAGACTAGCGTTTGTCCAGGATGTATCACAGACTAGTGTATGTCCAGGATATATCACAGACTAGTGTATGTCCAGGATATATCACAGACTAGTGTTTGTCCAGGATGTCCCACAGACCAGTGTTTGTCCAGGATGTCCCACAGTCTAGTGTGTGTCCAGGATGTCTCACAGACTAGTGTTTGTCCAGGATATATCACAGACTAGTGTTTGTCCAGGATATATCACAGACTAGTGTATGTCCCACATATATCACAGACTAGTGTTTGTCCAGGATATATCACAGACTAGTGTATGTCCAGGATATATCACAGACTAGTGTTTGTCCAGGATGTCCCACAGTCTAGTGTTTGTCCAGGATGTCCCACAGTCTAGTGTTTGTCCAGGATGTGCCACAGACTAGTGTTTGTCCAGGATGTCCCACAGTCTAGTGTTTGTCC
>CAJHNH020000065.1:331511-498099 GCA_905116865.2 Candidula unifasciata | reverse complement strand
AACTTCCCTATTCCCTGGGTTTTTTTCATTGTTTTAGTTTCAACTTTTATAATGTTGTTATGACACTTACCCCCCTTTTGGGCTCTTTAACCTTTCTGTTTTATAAATTTATGAGTTAAAGTGACAAGTTTTTTTTTGTTCCTTTTTTTCCCTTTTTGTTGCTTCGCGTTTTTCTTAAAAAATCTAAAATCTTGTTATGTATTGTTATTTATAATGATTTTTATTATTTGTTGCACGAGATTGGTCAGCTCTATGTCAAAAATTTGGAGGCAGAAAAAAACATTACTATTTTGTTTTATGTGAAGTGGGGGGAGGTTTTGCTTCATTTTGTTTTATTGTTTTTATTAGGCTGACTGCTGAATATCTGTTTGGTTTTTGTTTTTTGCTTTCGCCCTTACAGGAGCTTTTGCCATGTGGCATTGAAATACATTAGGATTAATATCGGGCCCTTTTTGGGCCCCAAACATTAGTTTCAGAGAACTAAGAGCCCCCTTTTCCACCCCACACACAGGGCATTTGATTATATATAACTCTTTATGTTACACAAAAGTCATAAAAGTAGTCCGGAGGAGGTACTCATGACAACACACACACACATACATGTGTATATAACATATAATTGCTCCTGTTTTTCTTTCTTTCCATGACTCACATCTGTATGTTACTACAGGGAAGATGCATGCTATGAAAATTTTTTAAAAAGGGGCCTTTTGAGCTGAAATGCTATAGAAAGATTCTCTGAATACCATGGACAAGAAGAATTGTAAAAGATCGGAACATCAAGGAAGATTGGCTAATAAACAGCATCTTGTCTTAGAACTGAAATATTTTGTGTAATACCAAGCGCCATGGAAGACTTGAAAAATTATAGCAAAAGGCATGGGACCAGGCAGGAGGGGCAGGGGCCGACCAACACAGTGATGGGTGTACAGGATATGATTCCTTGAATATGAAAGTACAAGATGTGGAAAAGCTGTTGCGACAGATCGTGATTCTTCTTCTTCTTCTTCACGTTCACCAGCTGTAAACTCTGGCGGAAGGTTCTGGTTGAACTGCAGTCCTGCTCCAGAACCTGAGTGTTGCGTGTGCATCAGTTTTACAGATCTCATTCTCTTGAATACAGACTGTTGGTTCCTTGCCTCTCCGGCAGATGCACTCCGACTTCAAAGGAACATTCCCAATTAGTCGACTCTTACGACATGCTTTTGGGGAGGCAGTGGGTCTATTCTTGTTTTCCCCACAATGGGGCCCCGGAACCCACACGGGGGGACAGATCGTGATGAGAGCGACGTTCTGCGGAGGATCTGCTACATGATGATGATGATGATGATATATTGCCCTACCCTGTCTGGATATCATGTTATTTTGTAACCTTCTGGGGGCCCCAGTATAACATTATAGTTGAATGGCGTTTCAGGGATTTGTAACTAGAGGGTGGGGGTGGGAGGGAGGGGGATTCTGTGACGAGCTGGTCTGGACAGCTGTTTCTGTCCTCTTAAAAAGTGCTTTGTTTAGATAATATTATTACCAAAGTTCTAAACATTTTCCTATTGCTTTTAATTAGCATAATAACACTGGATTAATTAAGAAATTTCTTACCCCTTTCCTAATGCTTCATTGTAGCAAAATTATAATTAAAGAGTTGAAAGGTAATATAGGCGAAGAGTAGTGCAGGGGGGACTGAAGAGTAACTTCCCCCCTGACTTCCCATTTTCCCTTTTCAATTCAGAAATTGACCGGTTCAGACCTAAAAGTTGTTTAGTCTGCCTGTGGTCCTTGTTTTTCTGTTTGAATTCCCTGCCAGGGTTCCAGATTGTATTCCAGATGGTAGTCCAGAAGTAGATCCTAAGCTTAGCTGCAGATACCCGATTGTCCGGACTGGACTGGAAGATTCGGCCTGCCTGATGTGTTTCCGAAGCTTAGTCAGAAGCTGACAACAGAAACCTAAGCTACAGCTAAGTGGGAACAGTTGTTCACTTTCCTTTTATAACCGGATTTATATCCACAGCCATTTTTATCATTTGAATTTATATTGATTTGAAAATCCTAATAAATGTTAGTTTTAATGTTCCTACAGGTTTATGAAGTTTCATTTTAACTGTAAACATTGTCAGTGAACAAAAGCTAGTAAACTTTAATAATTTACAAATATACAAACTTAATTACAGCAGGGAATAAGATGTGGGCAAACCCCGAATCCTCTCATTTAACCAGCAAGGCTGGGGTTACTATAAGACTATATGATGACTCACTGTTTGTAATTCCCTCTGTAAAGTGCACATAGTGCATTCGCTAGTTAAAGCGAAGTTACCCGCCACAGATTGGGGATCTCGTCCCGGCATAGAACCCACTCACAAAGTGGGATTCTCGTCTCGGAACTTGTCACCTCACTCACAAAGTGAGGCGTTCTCCGGGTTTATAACCTATCACCACAAAGTGAGATATTGTTCCTGGTTTTTCCCTAGACAACAGCATATTTTTTTTTATATTTTGTGTTCAAGTGTTTAGCCATCTTTGATTTATTTTATGGCATATACTTAAAGAACACTGGGGGCTCAGAGTCATTAGTTACTAGTTTGCCTGTTAAAGTTAGCAAAAATTAACTTGGGTAATTATGTAACTGAAATTTACAAATAGTTTAAATGTTCACTGACTTTAGGAAATCAAAATATATAATTGGCTAGGACAATTTTAATTCCCAAATTAATGGTTGCCCATAAGGTTAAGGATTTGGTAAAATGGATTGACAATTGCATTGCTATTTTTTTGATTCTGTGATTGATTATTTGATTGATGCATATGTGATTTGCTTACTAACCCACTGTTGACCTAATTTTCTGAGTCTTGTCTAGTACTCTATAATTTCAGCAGCAATCATAGGTGATAATTTGCAAACTTCTTGTAAGGGTCACTACAGCTTAACCGAGATGGCAGCAAATAATTATCTATTGGGCAAGACCATCTCAGACTTTGCTGCTCATGAGGCAGGTTTGAGTGGGATTGAGCTAGATATGTATGTCTCTGATTTGTTGAATGCCAAATCTCAACTAGAAGCTAATGTAGGTGTCCAAGGGAGGGAAGTAGATTCTATAGATTGGTTTTTTAGAAGTATAGAAATGGGCCAGGCTTGCAAATTCACAGGTATTAAACTGCTAGAGTGTGTTGCAGAGAAGGTCAAGGAAGATTGGGAGTGGCAACTGGAGTGTGTCCAGATGGAACAACATGCACAAACTAGAGGTTTTCAAAAGAGGCGGTTGAACATGCTCAGTGGAACCAGAAAGCCTTTGCTGGCGAGCCTTCCCGAGAATTATGGATGTTCACAACCCCAAAGCCAGACACTTCCATGTCAGTCAAAAATGCCTTGCCAAATACTAGTATCAGTCACTTAGGATCAGTAATTGAAGAAAGAACCCTTACCCCACCAGAATCTGGAAGTGAAAAACCCTGGTAGAGAATGTGAGATCCTTGGCAGCTGTCAAGAGATCAAAACTAGTGAGCCTGCGGCTGCAGTGACCACTAGTGGGCTAGCTACCACAAAACTTGAGTTAACTCAGGGTGGTGATTTCTGTCAAGATGGTCATTCCTTGGCAGAAATAAAAAGTGTTATTCCCAAAACCAACCCCATTTTAGATAATATTATTGTATCTAGAAGCTTGCACAGCAAGGAAACTTTGAAGAAGGTAGGTGGCGAGACAGAAGACTTCAGCTCCACGCTGCAGATAGTATCTTGTAAAGCGGAGTCTGTTTATGTCCATGCTCCCACTACTTATTCTCACACGCAGTCAGTAGAAAGTCATGTGCTAGTTAAAGACATAGATTTTTCCAGTAAGTCGAGTGATATCCTAGAGTTTACTGAGAGAAGCAAAAATGCATCTCAGTCCTGCTTACAAGTTAGGGAAAAAGAGTCTCAGGCCTTAGATAAGTCCTTGAGGTCTCAAGGTATGTTGTTGTGTCCCCTCAGAATCAAGGGCCAGCACAACTTTGACTACAAGAAAATGAGTCTCATGCTTTTGAAAAGCCACTATCTCAGGGTATGTTGTTTGTGTCCCCTCAGAATCAAGGGCCAGCACAACTTTGAGTCAAGAAAATGAGTCTCATGCTTCTGATAAGCCACTGAGATCTCAGGGTATGTTGTTGTGTCCCCTCAGAATCAAGGGCCAGCACAACTTTGACAACCCAGGAAATGAGTCTCAGGCTTCTGATAAGCCAGTGAGGTCTCAGGGTATGTTGTTGTGTCCCCTCAGAACCAAGGGCAAGCACAACTTTGACAACCCGACGACTGCAAATAAGCAGGTCATGAGAGACCAAAAGTCTCGCATCTTGGTCCAATCCAAGATGAGCCAACCAAAGCATTTGTGGACACCTCTTCTGAAAAGAGTTGTGTGTTTCACCAAGACTAGACCGATAGCTAGGCAGACTGCTAAAAAGCTAACTAGGTCTACTGAGAACCCCTTAAAGAGTAAACTCCTTAAGCTCAGGTCTTTTGCCAGTTTAGTTAGGACCATTAATGATCCCAACCCTAAAGCTGGTAAGGCTTATGCCAAATCCTCTGCAACCAGGCCAGAAACTTCAGTCTGTGCCAGTGCAGCCAAGAGGAGGAAGAACCCTTCCTTTACTTCATCTTCAGATGAAACCCACAAGACCCAGTCTACGGTTGAGACTGTAGGGTCTGTACACTGTCGTAAGCAGCGCTTACCCTTTTCTTCCATGTAAATCCTCCCAGATAGTTTCATGGATAAGACGCACTCAGACAGGTATTTTGAACATTGAACTGATCTTTCCTTCATGCCATCTTTTCTTTGTTAAGATTGTTTCTATTCAGAGAAGCGGACAGTCCGCCTTGACTTTCTCTGGGAAAAGACTTTGGTATGTTAGTCGCAGTCGGTCATATCCGCTGGGACGGGGCTACAAATCCCAGTCAGTTGTTAAGGAGAAATTTTTTGTTCCTATTGAGATCCCATAGCAGATTAATTAGGGGATAATTTAGCAGGTGGATTGTAGGTAGCAGAAACAGTATCCAGGCCAGTTTAAGTTTGATATGTAAATATCAAACTTATCTTCGTTGGGCATATGTGACGAGCTGGTCTGGACAGCTGTTTCTGTCCTCTTAAAAAGTGCTTTGTTTAGATAATATTATTACCAAAGTTCTAAACATTTTCCTATTGCTTTTAATTAGCATAATAACACTGGATTAATTAAGAAATTTCTTACCCCTTTCCTAATGCTTCATTGTAGCAAAATTATAATTAAAGAGTTGAAAGGTAATATAGGCGAAGAGTAGTGCAAGGGGGACTGAAGAGTTACTTCCTCCTGACTTCCTGTTCCCTTTTCAATTCAGAAATTGACCGGTTCAGACCTAAAGTTGTTAGTCTGCCTGTGGTCCAATTTTCTGTTTGAATTCCCTGCCAGGGTTCCAGATTGTATTCCAGATGGTAATACAGGTGGGAGTCCAGAAGTAGATCCTAAGCTTAGCTGCAGATACCCGATTGTCCGGACTGGACTGGAAGATTCGGCCTGCCTGATGTGTTTCCGAAGCTTAGTCAGAAGCTGACAACAGAAACCTAAGCTACAGCTAAGTGGACAGTTGTTCACTTTCCCTTTTATAACCGGATAATTTATATCCACAGCCTTTTATTTTATCATTTGAATTTATATTGAATTGAAAATCCTAATAAATGTAGTTTTAATGTTCTTACAGTTTTCTGAAGTTTCATTTTTAACTGTAAGTGTGTCAGTGAACAAAAGCTAGTATAACTTTAATACATTTAAATATACAATTAATTACAGTAGGGAATAAGATGTGGGCAAACCCCGAATCCTCTCATTTAACCAGCAAGGCTGGGGTTACTATAAGACTATATGATGACTCACTGTTTGTAATTCCCTCTGTAAAGTGCACATAGTGCATTCGCTAGTTAAAGCGAAGTTACCCGCCACAGATTCTCACCTGAATAGTGACACTTTGCGTCACCAGATATTAATCGCTCAGTGTGCCGTCCAAGTGGGGTTTAACTTCACCCATAATGAATGGATTGGTAAACATTAAAGAAGAACTGCCGAGCGAGTGACCAGAGTGTTGGGCTTTCATATGGGAGGCCTGGGTTTAAATCCTTGGTAAGGCGAAGGAAGTTTCGTCTATCGAGGCAAAAATAAACATCTTAACCTGAAAATATTGTAGCAGCTGCTCTGGCTCCTACCATAAATTCTCAGGCTCCAAAGAAGCTATATATAACTAGGCCACCTGTATTTGCTTTACCTGCTTGGTGTCACCTGCAGTCATGGGTGCGTGAGGTCTATAACAATTCCATTTTGCAGTATGAGTTTTGAATTGAAATCAGTGCTTTCTGAGACCACATATTTTTGAATAGCTTTGACTGTCAGCATAGCAACGATTATGTCGACAATTCTGTTTGAAAGTTCAACATTAAATTGAGAAAATATTTGTGGTTATGTAATGAGAAAAAGGGGAGTCGCCGTGGTGTGGCGGCTAGCGGCTCGTCTGCAGATCGACCACATTACCCACCACGTTCTGATTGGTCTATAAAATATCTGTCTAGCCTTATACGTCTGAGTGATTATATTTTCCTTAGCTCACTTACTGGACAGAGGACACAGAAAAGAAATGAAAAAACCATTGCCTTCGAATCTACAAGTTTCGAATTCGGGCGCCTGACAACAGTCACAGCAGTAGTAGAAAAAGTGGCTAAATCAAGAACAGTAACAAAGGACCTGTTTGTCTGACTGCAGACAGTGAGCCGTGTGTCTGGTCGGTGACAATGTGCTGTTTGTTATCTGGGAGTGGAACAGCTGCCTTGTTATGTTCAGGGCAAGCTATGTACGCTCGGTACTTTGCCGTGAATTATATAAGTTTCTTTAAGTACAGTGGCGCCTCGATTGTCGAACTAAGATTTTAAAAAGTAAAGTTGACTTAAGAACTAATTTCACAAGCGCTCTTCTCTTTTCTTCAGCAGCCAGCGAATAGTTCAAATTCCAGTGGTACCAGTAGCAGTTTGATTCAAGTCTTTCTTTTCTTTCCTTTGAGTGGAGAGTCGACCAGATCCCCCAGATCATTCCTTACAGCATCATTCTCTCCAGCTCCTAATAATCTGTCCACGTCTCCTCATTGTTCACTTCTTTCTTTAGTCCTGACCCCCATCTAGATTGTCATGCATCAGTACTTCATCCAGTGGTGACTTCTTTCTTTAGTGTCCTGACCCCATGTAGATTGTCATGCATCAGTACTTCATCCAGTGGTGACTTCTTTCTTTAGTGTCCTGACCCCATGTAGATTGTCATGCATCAGTACTTCATCCAGTGGTGACTTCTTTCTTTAGTGTCCTGACCCCCATCTTGATTGTCATGCATCAGTACTTCATCCAGTGGTGACTTCTTTCTTTAGTGTCCTGACCCCATGTAGATTGTCATGCATCAGTACTTCATCCAGTGGTGACTTCTTTAGTGTCCTGACCCCCATCTTGATTGTCATGCATCAGTACTTCATCCAGTGGTGACTTCTTTCTTTAGTGTCCTGACCCCATGTTGATTGTCATGCATCAGCACTTCATCCAGTGGTGACTTCTTTCTTTAGTGTCCTGACCCCATGTTGATTGTCATGCATCAGCACTTCATCCAGTGGTGACTTCTTTCTTTAGTGTCCTGACCCCATGTTGATTGTCATGCATCAGCACTTCATCCAGTGGTGACTTCTTTCTTTAGTGTCCTGACCCCATGTAGATTGTCATGCATCAGTACTTCATCCAGTGGTGACTTCTTTCTTTAGTGTCCTGACCCCATGTAGATTGTCATGCATCAGTACTTCATCCAGTGGTGACTTCTTTCTTTAGTGTCCTGACCCCATCTAGATTGTCATGCATCAGTACTTCATCCAGTGGTGACTTCTTTCTTTAGTGTCCTGACCCCATCTAGATTGTAATGCATCAGTACTTCATCCAGTGGTGACTTCTTTCTTTAGTGTCCTGACCCCATCTAGATTGTCATGCATCAGTACTTCATCCAGTGGTGACTTCTTTCTTTAGTGTCCTGACCCCATCTAGATTGTCATGCATCAGTACTTCATCCAGTGGTGACTTCTTTCTTTAGTGTCCTGACCCCATGTAGATTGTCATGCATCAGTACTTCATCCAGTGGTGACTTCTTTCTTTAGTGTCCTGACCCCCATCTTGATTGTCATGCATCAGTACTTCATCCAGTGGTGACGCACCAACCACTCTGTCCGTCGTTCACATGCGACTAATATTCAATGGCCGATGACGACACCTCCATTTAGGGGTGCCTAGTTCTTACCGTGTTCTTAGTACACTAGTTTCCACAGCAAGGCGCACACGACATCTGGAGGTGACAGATTTGATTCCCGGCACGGTAACTATAGCGTTAGAATTTTATGTTGTCTACTGTGCTCTTCTGTCTTTATACTTCTTTCTATGCTGATCGATACATTGTCTGTTTTTGTTTTTGTTTATTGCCACAAATATTCAGGGGGCGCTAACTACACGGGATCTCTGAAATTGTGCTAGCCACACTACGCGGACTCAGAAATGGGTAACTGTTTCATTAAATAAAAGTTGGAACAATAACCCCTACATTAATTAAGTCGTCCCCTTGTGGGATGCAATTTTTTTTTTTTGGAAGCCCCGCCCTGGCTTTTGCCCGGGGGGGGGGGGGGGGGGGGGGCTTTAATATAGCTGCGGCATAAATATGGCCTAGCCATAGATTTGGCCTAACGGTTAAAAGGAGTTTCTGCGACATCTCCAAGGGTGATCCTCATCCGCATGGTGGCACTTTGTGTCACCGGGTGTTTATCGCTTGTGTGATGTCCTGGTGGGGTACAACTACCTACCTACCTACCTACCCCTACAAATTAACACATTGTAGGAGCTCAGTTTCAACTCCCCCACCCCTCGCTGTTCCCAAGGCATCTCTTTGCACCTCGGGTTGACTCAAAAGATTTAACCCTTGTAAAGTTTGTAATAACAAAAATGATATGTATATGCGTAGTGGCAAAGAAATTAAAAAACTATTTTGAAACAATATGAGATGTTGAAACAAATACTCAAAAGAAGCGTTTAATACTCGGGGAACCGTGGTGATTTAGCGGATAGAGGCTCACCTGCGGATCCAAAGGTCGTGTGTTCAAATCTGCATGGGGCCGGATTGTTTTCGAACATGACGTTTATTCCCAGGTCTACCCAGCCTTAAATTTGTTCTAGCTAAGTCATGGGAAGTAAAGACGGCATGTATAATGTTAACCGCATCACACGTCAATGTCTATTTTTCAGTCTTCATTCTAGCTGATGACCAAATGGACCACATCCAACCAGCTTCCCTCAAGGGAGAGCTTTATATGTTTATTTGCACCAAATTAATGGACTAAAACTGCTCGTCAGCAGATAACTCCGAAAGGGACTCTTACATTGTCCAAGTCCAAGTCTTTTTGAGAACAAAAAAATGAAACATGTCGACCACTTTCAGACTGCTGCTAGCTAGCCGAGGCTGCTAACAGTCTCCGCCTATATTTGTGGTCTGGGTTATTTGCGTCACTTTCGTGACTAAATTCTAGTATTGCGCCATTTCTGGGCTTGATGCTTCCATCCGGTTCCGACCGCTCGTGCTGCACCGTTGTTATTTGTTCATTTCTTTCCTTTTCTTATCTGATGTCTCCTCTTGGTGTCATCTCTCTCTGATTAGGCCAGGCGTATCTCGAAGGAGAGCGAGCTTTTCCACACAACGTCCTTTAGACCTCCATTTATAGTTTTACAATTCTGAGTATTTTATTTTGCCAAAAAGTACTGAAAACAGTTTTTGAATTTGAATAGTTCCGAAATGTGAAAATTTTCCGCGTGTTACCATAGTGGTCTTATAGTTGTCATCCTGTAATAAGAACGGGTTAGTCATGTAATTGATATGTGTGTGAAAGGTTGTGTGGAGCCTTAAGCGGGTCCCGTCGTCATTTGTTAGTGGTGATGGGGTTGTGTTGACAGCTAAGCTCCTGTGTATGTAAATACCATATAACCGGAGCATCCAGCTCACGCTTTGAGATCCAAATGTTCAGCGATGAGAATTGCTGTGGCATGTTGGGTAACGAACTCAAGTGTTCTCTGTGGGAATGGGTTGGGGATTAAAATCGCAGTGCATCCGAAAGAGTTAGGGAAGGATGAGGGAAAAGGGGGCGGGAGGCCATTCAGTCATTTCTCGTCGTTGCCGTCTTGCTGGATTCTAGCGTGGTCTTTTGCCGGGACTATGTGTATTACGTTACCAACCTTTGCTATCATCCCAGTGATGGGGTGGTATTGGTGGTTATGTGTTCTAGTCCTGTCAGTATCGAGTCACGGGTTTTCCCTATTTGCTTTCAGTCATATCTTGTTGTGAGTCCTACCGGTCATGTGCATGTTCTATGCATGATGTGGAATGGGATGGTTTTGTGTATGAATCCCCGGAGTATATGGACGCACACAACTAAGTGTGTGCGTACATGCACTCGAGTATTCATACACGCAGACAACACTACATGTGTGCACGTCCTTTCATTCTTATCTGTGTATGCATACCTAATTGACATTACGTACACACGCAAACTCTTTCATATGCGTCTACAAATGCCTGTACTTAGATTCATAAAAAACGAGCACATCCACACGTAAGGACATTCACTCTTCCATGTCGTGTGTGTAATATCGTCTGGTCGTGTCACTTTTTAAGTTATGTCCCGTTACTAGTATGTGACCTATCTGGTACTGTCTTATGTTCTGGTGGATGGTGTGTGTTGACGACGTTCTTGCTGCGTACACACTTCATTCCATTTGTTCTCATTAATCAACAGCCATGCAGCAAAACAATTTATGGGTTCTTGGAGTGCACTGTCATTCATACACACACAAATATATAAATATACACGCTCCCATATATATACGCACATGCACACACATACACACATATACATGCATACAGTAATATATTTCTATATCCATGTACTCGTTCATCTGTACCTTTCGCACAGCTATATTCCCACTGTCCTGTCCATACGTGATCCCTTACCAACCGCCTACACACACCTTGTCTTATGTATCCATCCTATACATAAATGCACTAATACTACAAGCACTCATCCTTGTGTATGCATCCATGTTCACATCTATGCACTCATCATACTTACACTACCTCCTTTACGCTAGGCTGTCCGGAGTCACCATCTGATCAGTTCCTTCTGCTGTCCTGAGTTGATCCTTAACATGGTCTTTTTAGTTTTGGTTTGTATTTATTAGGTACTGTTTAACAAGTTTGTGGATGTCTTTATTGCTATACATCTTTAAACATTTGTTTGCAGTAATCTGTTGTCTGCGTTTTAGAAAATACTCCTCAATGGGTTTCCTCTCCAATTTGTATTTAGTGCAGTTTATTATATAATGTTCTATTGTATTATCTTGAAAGCAGTCCAGACATATTGGAGATGTAAATTTGTCTGATGCCACCCTAACCTAGCTCTCCATAATAGTTTGTTTGCTGGGATTTTCAGGTTGTCCCGTACCTGTGTGTTAAGGCTGGGCTCTTTAAGGTTGTTGTATGTATCTCTGCCTTTAGTGCTCCATTGCCATTGGAGTTTCCACATTTTAATTATGTCGTTTGATTATGCTAGTCCTTTCAGTTTTTCCGAGTCCTACATCTACTAAAACATCACATTTAGCTCCCTTTTTGGCTGCTTGGTCAGCTTTTTCATTGCCTATTACACCTCTATGTGCTGGTACCCATGCAATGGTGACTTGACATCCTTTATTCTTGAGTTGGGTTGTTAGATTTAAGATCGTTTCTTTAATATCTGGTCTACTGCTAGTTTTATGTGTTTTTAACGTCTGCACTGAGGACAATGAATCTGTCAGTATGGTAAATTCTGTTGGAGGTTTATTTATTACCATCACTAGTGCCTTCATTACGCCGACTAGTTCTGCTGTGCATACTGCCACATGATCTGTTATTTTATATTTTCTTTGCATATTCCACTGTGGGATTATTACTCCTGCTCCTACTTCTCCTGCTTCATTCTTAGACCCATCAGTGTATGCAACCAGATTGTCTGGTCGGATCTGGTCTATGAATTCTTCTGTTGTTGTTTTGGCCTCAAATGTTTCAGTATTCTTATTACTTACATTGTTGATGCGATGACGCCAACAACATTCCCGACCAGCAACGATTTCGCCCATTGGTGAATTGTTCTAGGAAGGCAAGGTCTATTGGTCTGATCCCTTCCAACTTTGGGGGGGGGGGGTGGTGGGGGGGAACTCAGTGGGTTTAGGCCCCCCAGTTCCAGCGCCCCAGTCTTGGAGCTAGAACAGATTGGTTATTGTGTTGGGATTCCACAGAACAACTTTCTAGAAATCTTCCCTCATGATCTTTGATGACGTCAGCGATAGCTAAAGCTTGTGTATCACGTGACATTCAGGTCGAGGCTGGGGCAAGGCAGATGAGGGAAATGGTGAGTTAAAAACTTGAAGTGGGGGAACGGCAACAGCTGTAAAATATGCAGTTAGTTACATTACTGGCGTTATAAGGATTTGTGAAAACAGTTGCAACAGTGGGTGGCATGTTGTTGTGCTGTAGAGATAAGCATTTATCTGAATGATTCATCACCTAAAAGAGTGGTTGGCACGTTGCATTGTGATTTACAGCCAGACTGCAATATGATCACCTTTCTGCCCAACACTTAAGACCACAGCAAAACCTTAATTAGTTGCTTTTACGACATGCTTGGTAAGTGTCCGTGGGTCTACTCCTTTTTTATCTCCCAAAATGGAGCCCGTGAACCAGACGTGGGTGGCCTATCCAATTACAGCCACACAACATTATTTGCGCTCTTCGGCCGATACATTCCGCTTCTGCACGATATTTGTCAGCGCCACATTTGTCTCCCCTTTTTAGCAAATAGGTAAGTTGCGTCTCCTTTACAGGACGTTGCAGAACCAGCCCCAGTGTGTGGTTTTTCTAGGCAAATTTACGTCCTGTAGTTTGCCATTGCTTTCTGGACGGTTGGCTTTCTTGATACCACTGTCGAAACCAACGCAAGGCGCCTGGCCCGCAGCTGGGATCGAACCCGGCATCCTGGCATTACGAAGCGTTCGCTTCGACATAGCCACAGAGTTTTAGCACATACTACATGTAAATACTCTGTCATGGTTTGGTTCTAGAAGTTGGAACGTTTGCTAACACTTACACTTGCCAACTTCTGGCTCCCCGTGGATGTTTAACTTAACTCAGGTTATGTTCACCTTGACAAAATGTTAAGTGCCAAATTATGCCCTGGTACGATTTTAATACTGGAACGCTGCTGCAGAAGGGGACGGAGCTTTTATTGATGATGATGATGATGATAATGATATGGTATTTTAGAATTATCTACGAAGACACGGAAAGTCCTTTAAACCACACAACGCGCTTTCTTCGAAATAAGGCTAAAAATATCAAAAATGAGTCAGAAGCGGAAAAAACTGGAAACAGCGAAACGATGAAAGCTGGCCACAACATCATGGGGGAGCAGCCAACATTCTTGGAGTCTGTAGCGAGAGGGGAAGAGTAGGCTTTTATACCAAAAACAGGTGAGAGACGTGGGGAAAAAGAATAGAGGTCGGCAGAAGGAATGATGTCTAGACCAGTGTTTCTCAAACATTATTGACGCACCCCCAGCTTCCCCCCCCCCCCCCCCCCCCCCCCCAACACTATTTTTTTTTCCGGAAATATCACAGTGACAATCATGGGCCGTGTCAGAAAGTGTAGGAGGTCAAAATTCATCATCGCACACGATCAGCAGAATCAGGGATTGTCACAAGACAGATTTGAATTTCCCTTTGAATTGCCCGCTAGAAAGATGGACCGCCTCAATGATAAAGGGTGTTTCTGTGAAATAATAAACAACTTCACATGAGGCATTACTTAATTAATGGTGAAAACATTTAGTCATATCAATCATACAGACTAGGAATAAGACTAACCGCTTCTGCACTGCTCCAAGGCTCTCTCTCTCTCTCTCTCTCTCTCTCTCTCTCTCTCTCTCTCTCTCTCTCTCTCTCTCTCTCTCTCTCTCTCTCGGTTTGACTGACTGACTAGTTGTCAATTTGAAGTTAAGCCAATCGTTGGCATTAAAAGCCTTGTATCCCCGCTTACATGTTGTGTGTATGTTCTGTTTAGGATTGGATTGGATTTTTTTTACCCCACCAGGACATCACACAAGCGATAAACACCCGATGACACAAAGTGCCACCATGCGGATGAGGATCACCGTGGAGAGGTCCCAGAAACCGCGTTCAGACATTTGGCCATAATGATGACCTGCCTATATTGCGGCCCCTGGCAAAAGCCAGAGTGGGGCTTCAAATAACAAAAAATTACGTCCTAAAAAGGACGTAATGATTGAATAGTATTTGTTCTGTTTATAGAACAGTCCGCTGAAGTCCTTCCACGGGGTGGAGAAAGTACGTGAAATGAAAGGTAAAATGTAAAACAAAATACGAATAATATTTAGAGTAATGTTAATGACAAGGATTAACCTGACTGGTAAAAATGTGTAATTTATCCATCCCCAACCCTCACCCCACCCCTTTCCGAAAATAAAGTAATCATCACGAATATAATCTATCGAATAAAATCGAACATAATCTTCACAACATTGAAACAGACACGAACAGATTTATTTAGGTTTAATTCAACAAAGGCAAAGCAAGAAATGGGAGGGGGAGGGGGGGGGGGGTTGGGGGTATAAAGTAAGGATGTGAAGGTGGAAGAAGACGGAAGATATGAAGATAGAAAATATGGAGAAGTGTACAGAATAAATTGGAAAGGAACTGTGATAAAATGATAATTAATAAAGATTAAGAGAACAAACGGAAGGAGTGGTGAATAAAATAAGAACAAAAACAGAAAAGAAGGAGACATGTGAGGAATAAAGACAAAATAAATTATGCTGCAGAATAAATAAAAATGGAAGAAAATAGAAGAAGTGAGGAGTTATAAACTGATTCGAGAAATAAATTACTGAAGAACGGAAACAGCATGCAAGGAAGCCAGATATGATCTTCGTCTTCTTTTTATCGTTCACCGGCTGTAAACTGGTGGATAGTTCTGGTTTTTCGTCCTCTTCTGGACTTTGCTTTTGTTCAAGAACTGGGGTCTTGTCTTCGACTTCCAACATATCACCCCTAATTAGTAGTCGCATTTTACGACATGCTTGATGTGGGTCTTTTCTATTTCTCCCCAAAATAGGGTCTCGGAACCGAAGCCGAAGTATGATAATCAGTTACCTAATTAGTATAGGGGGACAAATTTGTAGAAAGTATACACGGAAAAGAGAGGATGAAAGATGTGAAAGGAAGGCAGAACAATTAAAAATAATGATAAATAGTAAAGAAGACAGAAGTATCAGAAATATGGAATGAATAGAAAGCGTAAGAAAGGTATTCAAAGGCTTATAAAAATTATAAGACTAAATGGCTTTTCGGTCATAAAAAAACACACCAGCTATCTAACCCCCATACAGCTGTAACTTTACACTCACGTCTGCGTTCTGGCCCCGAAATTACACATCTCAGCTACACACTAACCTACTTCTTTCAGGTACAGTGTCAAATACCTGCCTAAAGCTGAGCTACGAAGGTCGTAGTTTTGCTGAAGATGATACATTCTAGAATGTTCGTTTCCTTTAACGAAGTTGGTGAGTAGCATTGCGCATGCGAGACATGGTACTTGAGTCTTTGAACCGGCTGACAGAACTATGGCTTTCCCTGTCTCTCAATGGGTTATTCAAAGTTAACAAATTGTGGAAGAAAACATGTTTTCCACCTGTATCTATTTTTGGCATTAAAAAAAAAAATCTTTTTTTTTTCTTTTGACGCGTACAGTATTTTGCTTCTTTATTTGTTTAACCAGAAAATTTGCTTTCCTTCTGTTTTCCCTAATATATACATAACACAACTATACCCGTTTGCTCTGCGAGTCGTTATCTTCTAAAAGCATGTTAGTTGAATTATGGCCTTCCTGCAGTTTCCATTTTCTTTAAATTCCATAACATTTTCTCCGATTTCTTCTAATTTTGTTTAAATTTGCAAATTCCAGCCATTCCATTGTAACTTGTTCATGTTGACCAGTAACTTCCGATTTCTGAGCTCATTGCCATGGAAGTTTCGTAGTTTTGGAACAGACATCTTTGTGTGATACGTCATCAAATCTGCTGCTCGCTCCAGAACCCTTGAATCAACAGAAATAAACCAACAGGTTTATAGATATGTTTCGTTTGTGTTTGTTATATTGCGAAACTCGCTGATCTACTTTTCGTTCGTTTTTTTTTTTTTTTAAATCTTTCCATGATAGTTTTACAGATAAGCGCTCTTATATATTAAAGTTCTCCAGCCACTGACTGAAATATCCCCCTCCTTTTTTTTCGTCTTTCCGTGTGGGCTCCATTGCACCATTGGTGGGGGGGGGGGGGGGGAGGGGTAGATCCTCTGTGCCCCCCCCCCCCCATAGGCATGTGATAATCGTCGACTAATTAATTGTGGGTGTTGCTTTTGAAGTCGAAGAGGATCAGCCTGAGATGCGAAGAATCAACAGTCTGTATACAAATTATTCAGTTCTGTAAAATACGTGTGCACATAAAATTCAATGTCTGAAAAAAAGTCCAAAATCAAGCATTGGACAACCAACCAAAACTTTTCCCCGGAATCTGCAGTCGGTGATCGATAAGAAGAACAATATCTAATTATACTTAACGCCTTTAAAAACGCAACACTCGGGTTCTGGAGCAGGACTGCAGTTCAGTAGTGGACGAGCAACCAGAACTTTCCGCCAGAGTGTACAGCTGGTGAACGCGAAGAAGAAGAAGAAGAAGAAGAAATGCCTGTGAAATACATTTGGAGACACTGTCATTACCAGTTGACAGCCATAGGAACACAAATGAAAGCACATATATACTGTTTGTTTTAAGTAGATACATTGGACAACCAGGTTCATATTTATGGCCCTTCAACCACTTCTCTTTCATACAGTAATTATTTGCTCCGTACTGCACTTGTGACCCAAACGTGAACAATGAGGGAGTATATAGACAATATGTAAGTATGAATATATACATACACAGTAAACACACGTACATACATACATACGCAAGCACGCACACATACATACATACATACATACATACATACACACACACACACACACCTACCCACAAACACACATACAGACATACGTACATACACACACATACATACATACACACACATACACACACAAACACACACCCTACACACCCCACACACATCACACACCCCCACACACTCCCTCCACACACACATACACACACACATACATAAAGATCAAGAAAATTGTATCGTTCTTCGTGGACATTTCTGATTCACAACTCAGGAATAATCTTGAAACCACTCCAATATGACAAATCTTAGATACCCTGTTCAACCTCTCAGGATGTTATAACTGACTTTCTACCCCACTAGGACATCACACAAGCGATAAACACCCGATAACATAATGTGCCACCATGTGGGTAAGGATCACCGTGGAGAGGTCCCAGAAACCGCGTTCAGCCTCTAGGCCATATTTATGGCCAGGCTATATTGCGGCCCCTGGCAAAAGCCAGAGTAGGGCTTCAAATAATGAAAAATTGCATCCTAAATAGGACGAGAAATGGATACCGGGATGTTATAATTAAGGTACAACAGTTATACTACCCTGGGGTGTCGTTCCGACCCGCAAAGGAATGCGGGAATTAAAATTACCCTAGAGATGTGATTCAGGAATGTCCATAAAGAACGATATTTTCTTAAATAGTAGGTCGTCTTCTTGTTTGTTAGAATTACCCCCTTCCCTTCGCCTCCCCCCCCCCCCCCCCCCGTTCTCTGCATCTTCATCGCTCCACCCAAAAGCCTCTCTCCCTCTCAACGCCTACTCTAGACAAGAATGTCAACGACGTTTAAGAGATGGGTGGAGAAGTAAGTTCGGGAGTTGTTTACAGGACGGCTCCCGGCAGGAAGTCTGGAGATTTGTGGCTGTAGACGTGAGCAAGAAATGGGACAAGAAAACGCCGCAGACGAGGGCAGCATTTTTGTTTTGTTGTTACTAATCTGCATATTAGGGAGCCGCGGTAGAGTAGCGGCTACCATTGGCGCCAGAGTCTGGAAGCTCAGTTCGTTTGTGATCCCCTTAACCGCCCCAATATTTTCTGAGGCGACTAAGAGGCCCCTCTAACCATTTATATAATTCTCTTTCAAAGAATGTGTTTATACATTTCATATTATTTCATGTATCACATTATATTTATTTGCCACTTAGTACATTATTATTAGTCTTCTTCTTCTTTTTCTTCTCTTCCACCTTGTACCTCATCGAAGTGTCGGGAGGGGAGGGGGGGGATGAAACATTCGTTGATGAGCTCTGTCAAAAGCGCTGATGTTCATTTCTGTAAAGCTGTTCTTAATGCCATCACTCCATATTTTTCGAGGTTTTCCACTCGCTCTATACCCGTTGTAACGTTTTAGTGTGGCAGATAGTACCAGGGCATTCTTGTTAGGTGTCCAAAACCACTTTATTTGTTGTTCTTTGATGACCTATAAGACTGGCTTTATTCCTAGCTTTCGTCTGATTTCTTGATTTCGTATTTTGTCTTTCCTTGAAACTCCTGCAGCTCTTCTAAGGCATTTAATCTCTGTTGTCATAAGGTTAAGTTCATTTTTCAGTAATATTAGTAATGGGCTGAGTGACAAATAAACATAAAAATATTCTTGAAGCACGATGGAAAGTGAAATTTATCCTGGGGCATCTTCGTATCTGACCTGTTTATCAATTATGTGTCCGACTGTGACTGACAGGTTAATTTTTGCATCATTTGTAGAATAGTTATCGTATTGTAAAATACACACGGTGCTCTCAGGCGGAAGACCAGGGTTCGAATCCCTTGTAGGGTAGGGGATTTCTTTTCTGTCAGTGGCAAAAATAAAATCCTAACCTGCACAGTCCGTGGCGACAACACAAGCAATGTGGCCTTAAAACCGCAAGCTTGAAGACCCTCGTGCCTACGCTGTGTAAGTGGTTATCACAGGAAGTAAGAGCAGTTGTAGAATACAACTTTAATAGAAGTTTATTTTCAGCTTTCTCAAGTTCTACAGGCCGGCAGGGGGTGTTGTCTAACAGAAGAACAGCTCTAGGTCACGAATAATTCTCTATGCAGAAGTTTGAAACTCACAGACAATAGTTTCAACCGTTTTTGTATGATCGTGCCTGTTTGGCTTCTAGGTCTGGCTTGCTACAGAAGTAAACGTTTCTTCAATTGGAAGCCTAGCAAGGGGCCTGCGGACAATCGACTGTTTTATACTAATGATCTATCTATGATGGGGATCGAGACTCTGAACTCTGGCGATCCCTATTTTAGAAATACTGGCCCCTGGGAAAACTTGGTTAAATACACGGCCAGCTCCAGATTTTTATAAGGCCGTACAACTGAATCGGGAGTCGCCGTGGCCGAGCGGCTAGACGCTCGTCGCGGATCGGAAGGTCGTGGGTTCGCTCCCTGGCGGAGCTGGACTTTTTTCAAAAATGACCTTGGCTCCCAGGTCGACCCAGCCTTAAGTGGATTCCGGGTGCAGTCCCGGGAAAGTAAAGGCAGCCGGCGTGATGCGGACATCACCCATCTTGTGCCGATTGGTCTATAAAAATATAGGTCTAGCCCTATATGCCTTATACGCCTGATGGCGTGGAAAAGGGTCCTTTACTTTTACTTTATAACTGAATCACGGCACATAAATCTGGAGCTGGTTAAATAGTCCTGCAATAGTAACTTACTCACATGGCGCCAACAGCTCACGTAGTCCAATGTGCGCTATTTTTGGTTTCCTGGCTCTAGTCAATGTTTAATGTTTAATTAGGAATTGACGTTATAGGACTCTGAGAATCCCCTCACGGCCGTGTGATCTAAACTTTTACGAGTGTGACTTTTGCTGGGCTCCTGTCATTGTATAGTGATTTCTGTTGAGATAAATTAAAAATAACAACGCTGTGATAGAAAAGGAGATAAAACAATTTATATTCAATGGGATTTAAAGAAACAAATTAGTAAACACTGAATTACTACAACCCTCACTCACCCACGTCACCGTCTCTGGGGCTCAGTGTGCTGGGTTCGATCCCAACTACGGCCTTGCGCCTTGCGTTGGTTTCGACAGTGGTATCTAGAGCTTGATCGTCCAGAGAGCAATGGCAAACTACTGGACATAAATTGCCTAGAAAAACTACAATAGCCACACACACACACACATACACACAAATGCTAGGTGTGGTTATGTAACGTCTTGTAAAGGATACGCAACTAACTTTTTCACTTACCCACACAGGACCACAGGTTACTCGAAAAGCGTTTTGTGGAGCCACAGTATCAATGTGCTATATTACTAAACGGTTAAACGGGATTTCCCGTATTCGTGGCTATTTGATTCTCTTCTGACAGTCTACACACAGGTAAGCCAGATCTGTACACCGGATATGCACGCAACATTCAGGTTCTGGAACAACACTGAAGTCCTGAAGTGGACGAACAACCAGAACATTATGCTAGAGTTTACAGCTGGGAATACGAAGCAGCAGAAGAATACAGCTCACATAAAATGTATCGGCACTTATCAACCTTATCGATTTAAACTCAAAAGAGTTAACACGCAAGTTAAGACACAGACAGCACGCTACAATGTTAATCTTTTAAGAGAAAAAGACATTGCCCCTAAATTTATAGTAGAACTCAAGAATAGATTTCAAACCCTATCAAGTGACCCAGATACTCAAACTGCAATCAGCATTCAAGACAGATGGAACCAGATCAAAGAAACATACAAATCAACTAGGAACAACATATTAGTAACCAGGAAACAACATCACAAAGAATGGATAAGCAGTATATTGCCAAGCGAAAAAGAATAAAGAGCCTCATAAATCACACTAAATCAGAACGTCAGAAAGACAAACTAATGTTAGAATATAGCAAACTAAATAAAATGACAAAGAAAAGTGCCAGAGCTGACAAAAGAAGATTTATGGAAAATTTAGCAAAAAGAGCAGAAAATGCTGCTAAAGCACATGATATACAAACCATACACAAAATTACCCAGCAAATTTGCGGAAGCAGAAACATTTATCACAGCATACCCATCAGAGATAACCAAGGCAGACTGCTCACCACAGAACAAAAACAAGACATGCAGTGGACTAAAGACTTCTCCGACCTCTTGAACAGACCTGATCCTGAAAATCCCCCAGATATTCAACCAGCCTCTCAGGACATTGACATTATTACTGAACCACCAAGCAAACAAGAAATCCCTGAAGCTATCCACACTTTAAAGAACAACAAAGCACCAGGCAAAGACGAACTGCCAGCAGAACTTCTCAAAGTAGATCCCAACACAACTGCTAGCATTCTAGAACCATTGTTCAAGGATATTTGGGAAAAAAAGGAGTTTAGCCTGATGACTGGACTGAAGGAACAATAGTCCAAATCACCAAAAAAGGAGACTTGACAGACTGCAATAATTGGAGGGGAATTACTCTACTCTCAGTACCAAGCAAAATATTTTGTAAAATCATCTTAATGAGGCTTGGAAAAGGAGTAGATAAATGCCTACGAGTGGAACAAGCAGGATTCAGAAAGGGCAGAGGAACAACTGAACACATCTTCGCCATACGCAACATTTTAGAACAATGCAATGAATGGCAGAGAAGTATATATATTATTTTGTGGACTTTGAGAAAGCTTTTGACAGCGTACATAGAGACAGTCTATGGAAAATTTTACGACATTATGGAATTCCAGAAAAAATAGTCAACATAATTGCTCTCTTCTATAAAGACTTTTCCTGCAGTATAAAAAAATTACAATACATCTTTCCCAGTAAAGACGGGTGTAAGACAGGGATGTGTTATGTCATCTCTCCTCTTCAACCTTGTGATTGATTGGATACTAAAGAACACAATAGACAGGACATTGAGAGGCATACGATGGACTCCATTCACCATGCTTGAGGACCTTGATTTTGCAGATGATATAGCACTACACAGACTACACAGCACAGCAGAAATGGTGGGACTGAGAATAAATACAAAGAAAACTAAGATCATGACAAGCAGTCCAAACCAACAACCAGTGACCATAAGTAACAAATCACTTGAAAATGTAGAACATTTCACATATCTTGGCAGTGCGATGTCCCTGCCTGGAGGGACCGAAGAGGACATACAGTCACGTCTGAACAAAGCTAGAGCTGCTTTTGGAAGGATGAGGCAAATCTGGAAATCCAACAATTACTGCAGAGGAACGAAACTCCGACTCTACAAGAACATCATTTTGCCAGTTCTTCTTTATGGAGCGGAATGCTGGAGAATGACCAAAAAGGGTGCACACAAGCTGTCTACCTTCCACCACACATGTCTACATAGAATTATCAACATTTTCTGTCCAGATACAATCTCAAACACTAAACTACTTCAAGTCACAAACCAAGAAACTTTAGACAATATAATAACCAAGAGAAGATGAAAATGGCTTGGCCACCTTATGAGAATGAATCCTGATATACCAGCCAAAACAGCTCTCACATGGACACCAGAGGGAAAGAGAAAACAGGGGCGCCCAAAAACAACATGGAGAAGAACGATGGAAAGTGACCTGACGTGGAAAACTGCACTGAAGATTGCACAGGACAGGAAAGCATGGAAAGTCCTCTCTGGAGCCTCATGTGCCACTAGGCACAACGAGAACTGATGATGATGACTTATCAACCTTACGTGTGTTACAAAGGCTCCTGCCCGGCTCTCTAGCGTAGTTGGCTAAATCGGATAGCGCGGAGACCGGGTGACGAACTCCTCGTGGTCCGGGTTCAATCCCGGGGGTAGGCAGGAAAGCCACATCTATCCCAGATTTACGGTATTTACAATGGAATCAAGGCCGAAAGGTTGCGATATCCATAATACCGAGTCTAAGGGTTAACAACTCAGGGCTTCTGGAATCTAAAACAAACAAACAAACCAAGGCTCCTAGAGGCAAACAAACCTAACACTCTAACATAAAATGCATGTCATAAGAGGCGACGAAGGAAGGTTGAACTGAGACTGGTTACCCCCACCCTGCAGAAAACGTTGACTGCAAGCCCAATTAATTATTAATTAGACTAGGCCACGAGTGGGCAAACTATGGTCTGCGGGGTCAAATTAGCCCACCAAGCAATTTGTATTGGCCCACGAAGCTGGTGTAAAAAATCACAAATTAGCAGAGCACCATAACATATGTTCGTATGCAGAAGAAAAAAATTCTTAATATCAGCATTAAAAAGTGATAATCAAAACAGTGATCTTTGGGGATCATTACCGGATATACGCAATTCGTGCTTTGTGCGGCACTCTCGACAGCCGTTCTGTGGAAAGAAAGAGAGAGACCGAGCCATTTTAGGTTAGGGTAAAACCTGGTTCAGTGAAGTCGATCCTCGCGACTTTAAAATGTCACTGATGTTTACAGTGTAATTTTCTTTCTGTATGGCCGGTGACCACCACGTGGTCATTCTAAATTTAGCCCAGGGATTTAAACCCAAAAAAGTTGCCTACCGCTGATCCAGGTGCACAAATAGCTTCACCTGGCCCTGACCTAGGTGCACGAATAGCTTCGCCTGGCCCTGATCTAGGTGCACGA
Organism: Candidula unifasciata; assembly: GCA_905116865.2. Taxonomy (NCBI): domain Eukaryota; kingdom Metazoa; phylum Mollusca; class Gastropoda; order Stylommatophora; family Geomitridae; genus Candidula; species Candidula unifasciata. Next base: position 474,365 of record CAJHNH020000065.1, on the reverse strand, counting down.
ATAGCTTCGCCTACTCATGATCTAGGTGCACGAATAGCTTCGACTACTCATGATCTAGGTGCACGAATAGCTTCGCCTGACCCTGATCTAGGTGCACGAATAGCTTTACCTAGGGCTATTCTATGTGCATGAATAGCTTCGCCTACTCCTGGTCTAGGTGCGAGAACAGCTTCGCCTGGCCCTGATCTAGGTGCACGAATAGCTTCACCTAGGGCTATTCTAGGTGCATGAATAGCTTCGCCTACTCCTGGTCAAGGTGCACGAATAGCTTCGCCTGGCCCCGATCTAGGTGCACGAATAGCTTCGCCTACTCATGATTTAGGTGCACGAATAGCTTCGCCTGGCCCTGATCTAGGTGCACGAATAGCTTCACCTAGGGCTATTCTAGGTGCATGAATAGCTTCGCCTACTCCTGGTCAAGGTGCACGAATAGCTTCGCCTGGCCCTGATCTAGGTGCACGAATAGCTTCGCCTGGCCCTGATCTAGGTGCACGAATAGCTTCGCCTACTCATGATCTAGGTGCACACAAAAACTTCGCCTACTCATGATCTAGGTGTACGAACAGCTTCGCCTGGCCCTGATCTAGGTGCACGAATAGCTTTGCCTACTCATGATCTAGGTGTACGAACAGCCTCGACTTGTCCTGATCTAGGTGCACGAACAGCTTCATCTGGCCCTGATCTAGGTGTACGAATAGCTTTGCCTACTCATGATCTAGGTGCACAATAGCTTCGCCTACTCATGATCTAGGTGCACGAATGGCTTCGCCTACTCATGATCTAGGTGCACGAAAAGCTTCGCCTGGCCCAGATCTAGGTGCACGAATAGCTTCGCCTGGCCCTGACCTAGGTGCACGAATAGCTTAACCTACTCATGATCTATATGCACGAATAGCTTCGCCTACTCATGATCTAGGTGCACGAACAGCTTCGCCTGGCCCTGATCTAGGTGCACGAATAGCTTCGTCTACTCGTGATCTAGGTGCACGAATAGCTTCGCCTACTCATGATCTAGGTGCACAAATAGCTTAGCTTGTCCCTGATCTAGATGCACGAATAGCTTTGCCTACTCATGATCTAGGTGCACGAACAGCTTCGCCTGGCCCTGATCTAGATGCACGAATAGCTTTGCCTACTCATGATCTAGGTGCACGAATAGCTTCGCCTAAGTTGATTGCGTTCCCTGGCTTCAATTGTTGAAGAAGTAGAAGCTAGCACAGTCTGGTTTCTATATACTGAATGTCTGTGTCAGCGTGTTTATGTGACCTTACATCAACCCACCCCGCTCCATCACTTTTTTTCTAACACTTCACATAGCCACGAAAATCTAACCCTTAGCAGCTGAATGCCAGTTAAATCCCTGCTCAAGAAGAATAGAACTGGTCAAACGAAGATATAGAAGTAAGCATGTGGAGGGGTGAGTGAGGAGAAAAGGTGAGAGCGAGACGTGAGTCAACAGCCAGAGAATGCTGTTTCTATGGCAATGCGTTTGTTTGCGTGATGTTCCCATATGGACGGCACTATCGCACAAAGAGAGCCTGCAGTGCACAGGAGAATAGCTGCTGAGCCAAATTCATAATCGCTCATCTACCAGATCCAACTTGGCAGATAGTACACTACGCCAAGAGGGGCAGAAGAGGAAAGGCATAGAATATGAGAGGATCTACGATGTGGCTGGCAGAGAGAGAGAGAGAGAGAGAGAGAGAGAGAGAGAGAGAGAGAGAGAGAGAGGCTAAGGTGATCGAGGGGAGTAGAGAAGTGGATAATATAGAGGGAGAGAAAGTGAGAGAGAATGTGTAAAGGCATGGGCAGAAGAGCTAGAACAAATAAAAGAAAGAAAGACCGAAAGAACAATGGGATGAAGAGAAATGGGGAGAGAGCGCAAGGAAAGGGGGGGGGGGGTGAGAGAATAGCAGTGTTTCAGACAGAGTAACAGAGTCAGGCAGATACAGAAAGAGAGAGGAAAGATGGAAAGAGAGACTGACTTTCTACCCCACTAGGACATCACACAAGCAATAAACACCCGATGACACAAATTGCCACCATGTGGGTGAGGATCGCCGTGGAGAGGTCCCAGAAACCGCGTTCAGACAATTGGCCATATTTATAGCCTACCTATATTGCGGCCCTTGGCAAAAGCCAGGGTGGGGCTTCAAATAACAAAAGATTTGGTCCTAAAAAGGACGAAACACCCATTGCTAGGTGTGGTGCTTACTTGCAATAATAGAGACAGAGAGAGAGACGTTGTGTGCAGGCCTGGGGCAGACACAGTCAAAGATTATGCATTCGATATGTAGAAAATTCGTACCCATGCGAAGCTGTAAGATATTTTCCATATATTTCTCTCTGTTTCTTTTTCCGTGACCTATTCCTCCTTCACTTCTCTCTTTTATACACAGATCCATACCAAACATAATGTTGCCTTATGCTGTTACTGACTATGTTGATTGCTGAAGTTACAAGTGTGTGTGTAAAAACACTCTCACTGTGTATCACCTTACTAAAGGTTAAGACCAAACATCCACGAGTTGTCTGCCCCTGTTACCTACACGTTAGTACTTCGTTATCTTACACAAGACACAGCAGTGTTCTGAACTGCGCCTACTTACTTCCCCTGGTGGGATACCTGAACTCCCCCCAGTTATTTGGAACTCGGATGATCATGCCAAAGAAGGTGGTAAGAGAATCTGGTGTGTGCGCGTGCGGCACAGGCCTAACCCCCACACTCTCGAGAAGCTTCTCTGATAGGCTGTTCCAACGTTTCTCCCACTCCCTGGACAGAAAGGTATGCCGGCGTGGAGGCAGGAACACACGTGCCCTTCTCTGAGTATCCAAGAAAGAGCGCACGTCCTAAATTACACCTCTTCGGTACGTGCAAGTGAGCAGCATTGTCGCGCTGTGTTGGTGGAACCGTCGGCGTGCTGCATCTTACCATTTAGTCTCCAGACACTCCTCCGATCAGCTCTCGGCCGTCGAGTCTCTTCTTTCGGTAGGGTTCAAGTCGACTCCTCCAGCTTTCATCGACTTCGAAGTCCATCTCAACCAGCTCGGCTGCTCCGACTTTATTTAATTTTCCAGTTTACAAGTAGTAGTCGCACCACCACTAGCAGCCATGGACGCCATCAAGAAGAAGATGTTGGCCATGAAAATGGAGAAGGAGAATGCCTTGGATAGGGCAGAACAGGTGGAGCAGAAGCTGCGAGACTGCGAGGCTCAGAAAAGCAAGGTATGCGCCATTTATTTCTGTATTATTTATGTTATTCTAAATAAGCTTGCATACACAGCATAAAGCAATAAGTAATAACTATTTGATACTGTTGAACCGGGTTTCTTGAGTTTTCCTGGTATTTGCATCCATATTGCGCCTCTTTGGGTCACGTAGTGTCAATCTAAGGTTGCAATTCTGGGGTTGGGGGAGTGGGTGAAGTTAAAATAATTATATTTCTGTACAGGTCAAATTATTGCAGATCTGATCACAAAACATAAAGATAATTTTAATACACACAAAATATTAAAAATCATTGAACATCTGTTATTTGTAAAAGTCAAATACAGATCTGGTCAGAAAACATGAGTAAAGATAATTTCAACATACATACAAAATAAAAGTCCCTATTCATCCGTTAAAATGAATATAACAATATTATTGTGCGTTCTAGCCAGTTTTATGCCAAACTTTGTGCCAAACATACACATAAATACACATGTACAGTGTACTTAATTACTCAGACTCTGAAAGCTTGAGCGGTCAGGAATTACAGCCAAAAACATTATATTGCTAATAAAGGCAACTGTTTGTTTCATTTCTGTTCTGTTTACAATATTTTTAGCAGTCCATACACAATGATCTAAATGCAAAAATAGGAACACTGAAAATTAATAATTGCCACTATTTTTTGTTTTGAGAACATAACCATAAGAAGCAGTTTTTTCTTTCTATTTAATATAATATGTGAATAATAAAAATAAACAGATCACCTCATAAAAAATGTGGCCTGTTTAATAATTCCACAGGTATAGACACCAGCATAGACAAATAGGAGAGACAAATCTTCAATAACAAATGTCTATAGAGTTTACGGGAAATGTATCTACACAACACCTGCTCTTGTCTGTTTAACATCCAGCTACCAGACTTGTGTTTTCTGTTGAATATCCCTAATTTAATGACCTTATCCTGGATGGTAGCTGTCATGTCGCAGTATCATTTATTGATCCCACTAGACTTTTAAGTGGAATAGTCTTGGTTTTTCTCAGATGGTGAATAAGCAGCTTTGTATTTCTAGTCTGGTATCTAATTCCATATATTATATATATATATATATATATCTCTCTCTCTTTCTCTCTCTCTCTCTCTCTCTCTCTCTCTCTCTCTCTCTCTCTCTCTCTGTTTCTTTCTCCATCTCTCTCTATACATATATATATATATATATATATATATATATATATATATATATATATATATATATATATATATATCTCTTCCCTCTCTCTCTCTCTCTCTCTCTCTCTCTCTCTCTCTCTCTCTCTCTCTCTCTCTCTCTCTCTCTCTCTCTCTCTCTTTTAGTGTAATCAGCTCTGGCTGTAGAATATGTGGAACTGGATACATAAATTAACATTGTTCTTGTACAAAACTTGTCCACAAATATAACTAACCAAGCATCTTATAAAAGGTATCATAAATAGGTAAAGACTTCAGCAATAAAAACTCAATTTTGTTTATTCAATGCCCTGTTATGAAAAGACAAGTATTTGCGTTAAAAAATGATACAACCATCACCTGGAGAAGACACCTAAGTCGGAGACAAATTTACGTAATCCTGCGAAATGAAGAACGACACTGAGGCACACGGTAGCCACCGGACACCGAGGCACACGGTAGCCACCGGACACATCATAGATGGACAGACTGCGGCCGACAGAAACAAATGATGCTGAATGGTTAAAGACTTGTGGAGAAATACGATCGTATTATGGTGGAATTGGACCAGATCATCCTGGACCGAGGTTTCCAGAGGTAGATAAAAGGCTATAAGATAAACACACACAACACACACACACACACACACACACACACACACACACACACTGATGTGTACACAGTCAGTCTGAAATTTGTTCCGTTAAACAAATTTTTCTCTATATTGTTTACGAATGTTTCTCCTTGAGTACAAAATGTTTTTATTATTATCATTATTAAAAATATGTCCAACGACTTTCTCATCAAAAGGCTAACTGTAATGTTTCCAAAATATGGACCTTAGTGTCAATTCTTGCATGACCAGATTTTACAAGAAGCTAATGCCTAGTTTGTGCAACATTATATTTAATGTGAAAGCTAAACTTAGCCAGCATGCGAATCAAAGCAAATTCCTAACTAACCAACAGTAATATGTTAAAAGAAAAGTGAACATAAACTACAATCTTATAAGAATCTGCTGCTTCGTGCTTTGCATGTATATGCATTTTTTGTTGTCCATTGCTTCTTCTTGATATCTCTTTTCCCACCTTCCTTCCAAGTTTTCATTTCTATATCACCATTTGTTTTTCACATGTTCTCAACCTAGTCCTTTTCTCCGGCCGTTCTTCTATATGCTCAAAATGAAAATAAATATCTGCAAAATAAACTAAACTACTGTTTTATGAAATACTTTCAACTCCCTCTCCCAACCTGACACAGACTTCACAGGAGAATTACAATGTATCAAAATTAGTTTAACCTTATAATGAGCAGAAGAAGCCAGAGTATGAGATTACGTGTATGTGCTAATTGAGATGAATAGGTAGGCACATAAATTTAAAGTGTGTCCAGTACAACGCCAACTTGGAAAACAAAAATCTTTTGATTTATTATAATTTTTTTAGCTACCAAGGACATGATTATTTCAGTAAACGACGATTCTATTGCCAATTGCTAACCCAGATAAATGGTTACATTTGTCCTTTGTTTTGAACAGAAGAAAAAACGTTATTTAAACGACTTTGTAGAACCAACCCCAGCATTTTTTGGCTGTTTGTGATTTAATCAGGCAATTTTACTTTTCACTGTACTAAACGGTCGGCTCTCCATACCGCCGTTTAAACCAATGAAAGGTGTTCTGTTGCCAGATCGCCCGCAGCTGGGATCAAGCACGGCATTTCCCTGTTACCAAGCCAGTTCTCAATGCCTAATCCACAATTCCGACAAAAAGGGCATAGTTATAACCAAATCACAAACGAAACAAAGGGTTTACTAAGCAGTCATCCCGTATTATAGTCTTGGAAATAGCTGCCCCATAATCTGACAATTAAGGCGCCAGTTAAGAGCACATTTTTGTAAGCAAGTACATTCATGCAAGACACGTGATGGTGGTGACAATTTTTGGGAGCCAAGCAGCATTCGTCTCAACTGGGTCATAACCTTTGCACTCACCCCATATCAGAAGTTCATTCATCAATGCTCCAACTTTCATCTCATTCTTAAAAGGAAGGTGGGGTATCCTCCCCCCCCCCCACCCCAATAACGATATTTCCCCCTCGATAATTTAGCCCTCTGATAGCCTATGCTTTTTACTATGCACTAAGAGCAGACTCTATAATACGACCTTGACTCCCAGATCCCAGCTTATCATCGTTGGGTTCGTTCCCTCCTGACTGCCATCAGAAGGTTTACCATACCATCATTAGACTACGGAAACAGTGGCTCCATCTGATACAGCACGCAGCGTTTCGCAAAATCACCGTCCTTTTTGTCCCAGGGTAAGCTAGTGTGAAAGGCAATGAGAGAGCAGACGCCATGGCTGGCAGTGCGACTATCAGAAATGGGCCATCTATGGACAGGAGAGACATCATCAATGCCACACGAGAGACCAAACTGTGGGGTTTTCATTTCGTGGAAAATGATTTTTCACTGAATAGACTGCATATCCTGGGTGTACCAACTGGAGCGACGAGACAAGAAAACCATAGGAGAGCCACCCGTCGTTAATCATCCAGAACAGAATGGGAGTTGTTAGCCTAAAAACATTTGGAGAAATACTTAGATCGGAGCACTTATGGTCATTCCCGGTGTGCGATGAAGATTATCTCAAAAATAAACAAGAACATTATACTACATAATCTGCATGGTAGACAAACAAGGCTGATCATAGATACCCCGTTCAACCTCCTAGAAGTTATAATTGGGACACATGTAACGGCTACTCCTGCCAGGTATAACCGGCAGTCCTATGTAGGGTAAGGATGGTGCTAGATAACAAGTTGAAAGGCTACGTCAAGTGAAGTACCTTTCTTATATAAAGAAAGCAGAAGATTTACTATTTTTCCCTCGCTTTTTCCACAGTTGTTGTTATGTGTTTTTATCCAAAATCCAGGGTATTTGATGCTAAATATCTCAAATTATAGTTAAGATATTGATTTTTCTTAGACGGCGATGGATAAAAAGGTTGTCCATGATATAAAAGAAACTACTCTATACGGTCCTCAATTGTTGGAATAAAGTTTTATTACCTCCCTTTGACTTATCTGCCAAATAATTTCAAACCAACAAAATCAGGAAGTTAACCCGATCAACAAATGCTCGATGAGGTCCCATGTGTCGACCGTAAGGCGCAAATATCGTAGTTCTGCTGTAAACAGGCACAACGCAGTTACATCACTCGGATGAACGAAAACAAGAAGCAGAAAGAAAAAAAATGGCCAAAAAAAAATTAAGATGTAATGGATATATAGGGCTGCTACGTACAGATTCGAACCCACGACTTTCAATTCCGGGGAGAGGGGAGTGATTTCACCTAACGAACATAGTTATAACCAAAACATGGACGAAATAAAATAGAGGGTCAACCTTTAAGTAGCAGCCAGGGGGGGGGGGGTGCAAACTGATCAATCGATCGAAATCTATCACCAAAATCCAAAAGTTTAACTGATCAATCGATCGAAATCTATCCCCAAAATCCAAAAGTTTAACTGATCAATCGATCGAAATCTATCCTTAAAATCCAAAAGTTTAAGAGCAAGATTATTATTACACATTTCCAAATTATACAATTTTTAGGCTTTAAAAAAAATAAAGGTAGAAAATCTTGAAACTGGTCTGGTAATTTTCTTACTAAAAGAACTAGTCCAGTAGAATTAGTTCCCCAATCAATCCTACAGTTGCCGAAGAATGCCCACTATAAGTTTTTGAAGTGGGATTTGGATTAACTCCTGTTAGATTCCATCTGAATAGTAACTTCTTGAGTTACTTAGTGTCAATCTTTTACGCTGTAATCCCCGAAAGGGACAAAATCAGTTCCTTGAAGAAAATATAAGCTTTATTTAGCCAGCCACGTAGAAAAACCGGAGGTTACTTAGCAACCTTAGAGCGTCCCAAAATTATTATTCTGCGCCGTTGTGCAAGTTGTCTTTAATTTTCTTGGACAAGCATCCAAATAGGAGTTATTGTAATCCTGGAGGGGACATTTTTTCATGTTTCTTTTACTCGTGTTGTAATTTGTTCAACTGGAACAGCGTCTTCTCTGCTATTTTTAACAAACTATTTTCTATGAGTTGTTATTTAGAACACCTGTTTTTCCACTTTCTTGCTTTTTATTACTGTGTTTTCCTTCGGTTATCTTTTAACTTGTTGTGTTCACTTGTTTATCTCTGAAACTGTTTCCTCTTAGATGTATATCAACATAATGGTTTCTTCAGGTTATCTTTATATACAGTGTTTTTTCTTCTTTGGCAAAGGTGTCTCACCCACCTCTGATCTCTCTTTCTCTCTCTCTCTCTCTCTCTCTCTCTCTCTCTCTCTCTCTCTCTCTCTCTCTCTCTCTCTCTCTCTCTCTCTCTCTCTCTCTCTCTCTCTCTTATCTATACAAACAGTGTGTTCAATCTATTTCCCAGCCGTTTAAAACCCCGTGGTTAACAATTTCGAAAAAAATATAATCCTAAACATGGAGTTCGTTGATCAAATCGCCTAACCGAAACTGTGTAATTAAAAAAAAAAAAAAAACAGACAAAAACCCGTTGTTTACATTGTCTTCCACCAGTTGAACTGAAAACAAATATCCAGAAAAATAAACTGCGCAAAAAAAAAGCAAAAACCAAAATAAAATAAAATAAAACAAAATAACCAATATACAGTACGACTATTTTTAGATTCAGTAATTTTTGCGTCACTGAAATCTGGCACAATTTCTTAAATAATGCAAGTAAACAGTGAGACTTAGCCGGTGGTTCGTATGTTGTTACCTCTGAGAATTTAAGTGAAAATTACATGTTAATATTGTGTGTAAATTATCCTTCTCTTACATTATTTCTTCCCCCTGATTTCACGCTTGTAAACTATTTGTTTTCTTGTCTTCCAAACATATTTTTCTCTACCATTATTTATTATCTTTTAATTTATGTGTTTATCCATTCTCCTTTCCCCCCTCAAAATTCTCTGCTTTGTGTCCAAATTATATTTCCTTATGTGTAAATAACTTGTGTGTGTGTGTGTGTGTGTGTGTGTAAATTGCCTCTTTTCGTGAGTATACATGATCTCATTTCTTGAGTGTACATTATCTCATTTCCTTAGTGTAAATGATCTCATTTCTTGAGTGTAAATGATCTTGTTTCTTGAGTGTACATAATCTCATTTCTTGAGTGTAAATGTTCTCATTTCTTCCATTCTGTTCCCAGGTGGAAGAAGATCTGAACAACCTGCAAAAGAAGTTCGCCATCTTAGAGAATGACTTCGACAGCGTCAACGAACAGCTGATTGAAGCCAACACCAAACTTGAAGCCTCAGAGAAGAAGAACGCAGAGGTATTGTGTCTGTGTTCGTGTGTGTGCATATGTGCATATGTGCAGTGTCTCTGTGTGCACATGTGTGCGTGTACATAGGTATTGTGTCTGCGTGCGTGTGTGTGCATAGGTGCAATATCTCTGTGTGTGCACATGTGTGCGTGTGAAGAGGTATTGTTTCTGTGTGCGTGTGTGTGCATAGGTGGAATATCTCTGTGTGTGCACATGTGTGCGTGTGAAGAGGTATTGTTTCTGTGTGCGTGTGTGTGTGTGTGGCTGTGCATAGGTGCAATATCTCTGTGTGCACATGTGTGCGTGTGCAGAGGTATCGTGTCTGTGTGGGACAGAGCACAGTCATAAGCAGTGTGAAATTTGGGAGCTGAGATACACAAAATAAAGTGTGTTAATGAGGGTATTGACTATATTATGTGCCATGCCGTACACGCTGATAGTCCTTGTTCGCTTTCTCACACAATCACCAATCTCTGATCAGGCTTGTGTTCTTGTCCCAAGAATGCCATATGACCAGTGAATAAATTTATGTGTCTCTTTGACCTCCATTTTCTCTCTTCTCAACATGTTTGTCAGTAAACCCTAAGTTTGAAATATTTCTTATGTGTTTACATGCATACATGCATACAGAAAAACAGCCAGACAGACAGACACATTTGTAGATAATCATATTGATGTGTGTTTACATTAATCATATGCTGTTCAACACTCGTGGTTATAAATGAGTTGTATTAGTTTACAACTTCTTGGGTTTATCATGCACAAATCCTAGTCCATATTGTCACTGTGTCTTGTGTAAGAGCTGATTCCATTTCAATTTCCATTGAGTCATTTGCACCTATGAGTTATGCCCATATAGTTGATTATATTTATACAGGCACACACACACACACCCTCTCACTTAAAGTATTACGTGGCATGGAAGTTGCGGTGGCGTAGTGGCTAGCACGCTGGCCTGAGGGTCGTGTTCGTAGGTTTGAAACCCCCAACATGGTTAGGGGATTCTTGTTTTTGAACATTGAGCTTAGCTCCCAGATCTAACCAGTCTACAAGTGATACCACAACAACTTCCAGGAATGTAAAGGGGGCGGGTAATATTCGGCACCTCGTCTGCCGAATGTCAGTCTGTGTATCAAAATGTCGCTAGCACCATATATTCTCTACGTCTCATTGGGTTTACACTTATTACACGAAACGTGTTGAAAAGAAAAGGACTGGAAAAGAGGCGATCAAGGAAGGGGTCTGTCGAAAGATAATAGGCACAGAATCAGCAGGCTTGTATTGCAGGTGTGGGCAGATAGGTGTCCAGAAGAGGTTTGTGTTTCATATGTCTGTCCGTTAATGTAAGAGACTGCGCATCATGCACCCACAAACATTAAACTGCCAGTTACTTAGCAACCGTTTGCGTCCCTGTGTAACTGTGTTATCCGGTTTAACGGGAATTTGTTTCTGATTCTCATTTTTTGTGAACCTAATCCTACAAATGGCAATCCTGGGAAGGGAAACTTACACACATACATTTACGCACATACACACACACACACACACAGAGAGAGAGAGAGAGAGAGAGAGAGAGAGAGAGAGAGAGAGAGAGAGAGAGAGAGAGAGAGAGAGAGAGAGAGAGAGAGAGAGAGAGAGAGAGAGAAGGCATATGTATTAAAAGTCACAGATGACAGTCCATTTAATTTGATACTGTGTGAGCGAATGAGAATTCTGCACGCAAAATTGAAAGTATGTTAACGTGAGAGTTCATTCAGTTGTATCCTTGTTACTTAAAGATCTAGTATATTATTGACGTTTATATTATTTTCAAATAGTGATATTATTATCACTTCGTGCTGTTGCTGTTGTAAATAAAGGTGTTTCAAGTTTATGTTCGTGAAAAGTAGTTCCAGTCTACTGCGGTTGAATACGTGGTAAAGCAGATGTGATAAAACAGTTCGAGTTTCAGCCTTGAACTTTATCATGCCTCACCTCATTTCTAGTTCTTCTTCCCTTTACATCTCGAGAGTTCTGGCACACTATCTCCTCCCTACCCCACTTTTTATCTGCTCCTATACGTATGACTAATCTGAACTTGTGTGCATCGCTTTTGCTTCTTGTGTCTGGTCTGGCAGATTTGTTTATATATATATAATGCTATGAATTGCTATATTTAAACCTTGATTGCCGCACAATCGCTGCTTTAATTATTGTTCTGTGTTTGTCAGTCAAGACATAAATGACGTACTGTGTACATATCCATATTTTTATATGTATAAATGTGTGCATTGTTGTTGTTGTTGTTGTTGTTGTTGATCCAGCGGCGCATGAGCTTTCGCCCTCTGGCCCATATATGAGTGTGTATAATGTCGTTATCTGTATTTTAAAAATATCTATGAAAATGCATTGCCTTCGTGCCATATCATTATGTTCACTGGTATATGTTCATTTCTCAGTTTCACTATGAAACTACTTTATATTATAATATATTCATATTGCTATTTATTTATCACTGAATATTTAACTACTGAATCTCAAAGTAAAATGACAATCATTAGATGTATATATAACGTTAAATGGCAGTAGAAATATTTGATATATCGTTTATCTTTGTTTTATGTTATCATGCTGTTATCTGGATGACGCACTATATTATGCGTAATGTTAATCTGTTTATTCATCTAACTACAAAGTTTCGGTCATGTTTTTGTTTTTAATTTGCAACTGAGCATGTGTTAGATAGTGGGGCCTCAAAGGGAGGCAACGTATAGTTACTGTGTAACCTGTCATTCGTGTCGTAAAAGACGACCAATGATGTTTGGTTTAAGACTGACTATCACGTCCCTTTCTAAACACCAGCAAAATGCAACCAGTAATGGTTTGATGGCTAATAACCAATGGCTTGATCTTATTTGGTTGGTGGCAGGCCTGTATTTCATTTGGAGAAGAAAGATAATATACTGTATGTTGGTAATGTGACAGTTGATTATGTTCTCTTTGTTACTTTCTTGTCAATACTTAAGCCGCTGTGATGATCTGGTAGAAAGTTTTGAATGTTTGTTTATATTTAGACTTTAGTCTTGTTCAGAACACGAGTTCTGCCTGTACATCCAATTTACATATGTGGCTTTTTCGTATGCAGACTGTCGGTCCCTTGCTGACAGGTAAATACACTCCGACTTTGAAGGAAACCTAATTAGTCTACAGTTACGACATGCTTGTTGGGGACAGGAGGTGTTACACCCCCCCCCCCCCCCCCCCCCACCCCCGCCGTGAAGCTAGATTGAAATAAGAAGATAGAAAATTACATACTGAAAGATGATTGGTCAGTAGGATATGTTATGTTATCACAATCGACGTCTTTGCACTTTGGGCATCCCCGTGCGTGCTCAGTCCTCCAGTGCAGCAGCCACTCCATGGTACCTCTACTGATTGTTCCCATGAGGTGTTGGTTATAATAGTCTTCACCTCGAAGACGACATAGACGTGCTTCACGAAGCTTAACTCCTTGGTCACGCAGTCGTGTTTAGCGTGTTAGCGTCATTGATTTTTGTGTGCACTAGTAGGTCTGTTGCGTCTCCTTTTTCAGTACTCTAATCTCCTCCTTCTATACCTTGTAGATGCTGCTGCATCGGATCTCAGCATGGACTCACGAACTCCGTAGCTCTGGCGAGGATTGAGTTTATTCGTGCCTACACCTTCTATGTAGTTATGTATTTGCATAACCTGGCCAGGGAGCTTTAAGGCAGTGACAATTGTACTACTGCTACACCTGTGGGTTTCCCCGTGGGGTTCCGGGACCCCATTTTGTGTGCGTGTGTTTGTGTGGGTGTGGCTAGGTGCGGGGGGGGGGGAATAAGCCCACTGCCTCCTAAAAGCATGTCGTAAGAGTCAACTAATTAAGGATTTTTCTTTCAAAGTCAGAGGGCATCAGGCTGAGAGGCGAAGAACCAACAGTCTGAATAAGCCAGCTCTGTAAAACGGGTGTGGGTACAAAACAGATTATGAAACAAGACCATAGTTCAGAAGCGGATGAACAACCGTAACTTTCCGCCTGAGTTTACTGCCGGTGAACTCGAAGAAGAAAAAGAAGACTGGATAAACTTTTAGACGGTTAAATACACAAGTAAAAATAAATATTCCGAGCATTTTATGCATATATTAAATCATGACTGGACGCTGTTTGCTTGTTACCGGCAGGACATTTTCCTCGTATGACAGTCTAAAGAACTTAGTTCTAGATCACAACATATTTATGTGCGATAACCTGTTGCGTTCCTCGGCGTAATTTATTCTCAGTATCACCCGCACAGGAATACGGCGGACTGGCGGACTGATCAAAACTGCCGGTATAAATTGAGAAATGATTATAAATTCATAGTAAGCATTATGTAACTATGGAGATAAATCGTGGACTGCATAGAATCATTTGTCTTTCCTTGGGATGTTTTAACAGCTAAACATTCATTAGTAGTAGTAGTACATTTCACCCCACCAGGACATCACACAAGCGATAAACACCCGATGACACAGAGTGCCACCATGTCGATGAGGTTCACCCGTGGAGAGGTCCCGGAAACCGCGTTCAGCCATTAGACCATATTTATGGCCAGGCTATAATGCGGACCCTGGCAAGAGCCAGAAAAGGGCTTCAAATAACGAAAAATGGCATCCCACAAAGGGATGATAATTATAGATTAAACGTTGATAAAGAAAATGTCACGAATTAAACAAACAGTGTACAAAGCTTGAGTACACTCGAAGTTTTCTAACCTTCTCCGATTTCATTTGTAAAGACAAACATAAGTGACATAAGTGTCGGTTTTGTATACTATCTAACATAACGCTTTCATAAATTGTTTCATGTTAAAACTTTCATAAAAGGTTTAATGTTCAAACTTTCATAAATAGTTTCATGTTCACACAGTACGTCATTTATTCAATCCTGTAAATCCCTGTAAATCTGTTGCCAATGGCTGAGGCCCACCTCATTCATCATTCAGTGTGACCATAAACCGTGTCTAAGTTCTCATTGATGGAAATCGTAAACAAATCATAACGCTCTGCCAAAGCAAAGGTCGCGCGGAAATAAAGAAAACCCACTGTTTGAAATGTTAACAGACCGTATATGTCTTCATTCTTAGTCAGTTAAAAAAGGCCCTTTATATACTAGTGTCGCATCAGGCTACACGGATATTTTTATAGACTAAAGACATGAGACGGCCAAAAGTGGAAATCATAGCTACGATATGGACACCATGTCATCTCCTGTTGTCGTAGTAACCAGCATAGGCCAGGTTTTTAAAGAGTTACATCCAACACTCTCGCTACATGTGAAATAAAATGAGATAGAATGACGAATCAGATATGCTGTGAGTGTAACAGTTTGCACATCATACTATTATGTTTAAAAAAAGTGATTTGCATATCTTATCAAAGAGACATTCAATTTACTTTGTATAGGAGCATTAAGAATACAATATGTGTAGTCAGTGAAAGAGAGGCAGGTAGACATCACGGAAGAAGGATGTTAAGTTTTGCATATCTTATCAAAGAGACATTCCCTTTACTATCTATAAGAGCATTACGCTTACAATCTGAGTAGTTAGTTGGAGAGAGGCAGGGAGAGATCACAGGAAAAGGATGTTAAACAGTCTGGCATATATGTGTGTTTGCTGGAGCCCCATTGTGGGGAAAACAAGAATAGACCCACTGCCTCCCAACAAACCTGTCGACTAATTGAAAGCTTTCATCGAAGTCGAAATTCATCTGCCCGAGCGGCAAGGAACAACTAGCCTTACACACGCACGCACAAATACACAAATTACACACTCACTCACTCACTCACAAAGCCAGTAAAACGGAAGTACACGCAAAACTCAGGTCCTGACAAAAAGTCAAAGTCTAGATGGACGAACAACCAGGACTTTCCGCTAAAGGTGAAAGCCGCTGAATAGAGAAGAAGAAACAGGCTAACATCGTTTTAGAGATAAGCGAATATCATGAGCCAAAAAGCTATGGCAAAATGGCTAACACTCATGGACTGTACAAGTAAGAGAGCATCAACGTTTGTCTTATAACTAAGATGGAAGCTGGAAAACGGGAGTGTCAAATACATACGTAGATGTGTGATCGCTCACGCGCACAACTGTCTGTGTCTGTACTTTTCCATGATAGCTCTAGAAGCGGGCGATAAAATAATCTAAACAGTAAAAGTAGGTCAGGTGGTTTTTCCACAACAAAATCTCGGAAAGATGAGGCAGCTAACACAAGCCAGTGATCCTGGCCAGTTTTGTGAATTTTTTTGTAATGCTGAAGATGGGATAAGGGGTGTGGGGGAAGGTTGGAACCTGAACAGGCACCTCTACCACCCCTCCCCCCGCCCCCCCCCCCACCTTCCTGGACAACGAAGACAAAAAAGAAATAGGGAGGGTATTGGGGGCTGACTTCCCCCGCCCCCCCCCCCCTTATCAACTGGAAAATTTGTACGGGAGCATTTTAGCCCCTTCACCCCTTCCCAATCATGTATAGCTCTCTTTCCAAGGTTGTTTCATATATTTCACATTTTTAAAATATCTAACATTTACTACATTATTACTATGAAGCACTTAAACACAGCTTAAGCCTATTAACCCCCCCCCCCCCCCCCCCCCCGTTTTCCCCACTGGCCTTTCACTCTGCTATAATTTTTTTTTTTTGGGTCGGTCTTGGCGAAGGATTTTTTGTTTGTTTTGTTTTTCTGTTTAAAATGTGCTTCATTCACAAGAATGTCTTTGCACTGGAAGCCACATGGTCAATATGGGAGAACGATAAAAGGAATGAGAGATTTCGGTGAACAAGATGAGGAAAGGACATGGCTAGAGAACAAGTTGGGACGACTTGGGGTTGGTCTGAGGGTCAATGCTCCATTGAGGTATGAAGGGCACGAGAAGAATAAGAAACATATTCCGTAAAGCGGCCACCACTTTCAGTTGTTCTCTATTTATTTGTAAGACGGGTAATCTAGCTGGTGGTTATAATCTGATGTCTCCTACAGTTCTCGTTGCGTGTGTAACCATCTGTAAATGTTCTTTTAAGTTCTCTAAATTAAAAGTTTTTTTTTTTAAACAAATTTAGTTCGGCGGTAAAGAACAGAGAACAAGTTTTTTTTTCTTTCTAAAAGAGTGGGGGGGGGGGCTATAGGCCCTATACCTTGCCAGGGTGGGGAAAGAAACGAAGGCATTATCCTTTAATCTATAACGAAGATGGGGGAAACGAAGAGATAGATAATCCTTTAATCTATAGAACACAGCTCAGGTTTGTGTGCTGGGAGCAAAAACCCTGTGTACAATATTGACTCACGGAGCATGCTATTTTTGACCGCCAACGGTCAGGCAGTCAGTTAGTCGTTAAAAGATTTAGTAAACCGACAATGAATTTGCTACTGAATCCTGTTTAAATATTATATTTGTTCTAGCGTGAGGTCTTTCCAGCAATCTCGATTTTATGTGCACATGATGCCACCATCAGCTCATTTATATTTTATGTAAAAAGAAAACTATATTAGTATAATTTAATGTTCGCCTGATCAAGGGGCGTGTCTCATGTAATGTTATGGCGGACTACTTTCTTTCACACTAGTCACCTACATTTTTTTAGAATTTGGCCAGTACTGAAAGTATAAGGCAGACAGTCAAGTCTGAGGTTAATAAATCGACATCCCGGTAGTAGAAATTCTTAGGTTATATGTCATTTCATTCTTACCTCGCCATTCTCTCCACGAAAGAACGGAGAGAAAGAGCACATGCCGGGCGGGGATGCTGGAACTGTCGGTGACGTCATCAGACCATATTTGGAAAGCCGCGTGAAGAATCCGCGCTGGCCCGGCTGTGCCTCCCAGTCGACGGCCTCCCTCTGCGCCGTTACTAAATTTATCTCCAGATTGTTGTGGTTGTGATCTCCCTTTCTCGGAGTTAGAAACTTTTACACGTGGAGAAAAGTTTGTTAACTTTAAAAGGTTACGTTGTGAGTTTGTTAACTGTGCGTGGTTTATTATTGTGGTGAATTATAGAACAGGTAGTGTTTTGTGTTAGCTTTGCTATGGGAGATCGTGAATTCTTGGAATCAAACGATGGCGACAGTGTTCACTTGTCGCAGGATTCACAGTTATCAGTTGCAAGTATGTCACAAGACTTATCCCAGGGGTCTGTGGATGCAGACACAACTGTTGCATGTTCTAAACATAGGAGATCGGAAAAGAAGAAAAAGAAAAGGCCTAAAGGTGAAAAATCTTCCAAATCGAGGGATAATGACAAATGTGAAAGAGACAGAAGTGAAACTCCAGACTGTGATAACTCCAATAGCGCAATTAAACATTCTCGGAAAAGTTCGAAAAGTTCCAGTAAATGTGAAAACGGTGAAAAAAGTGAGAAGAAGGTTAAGAGACATTCTAGCAGAAGACCAGAACCAGAAGGCGGGAATCCCTCACACGCGGAAACCAGCAGTATATTAGAGTTCGAGCGAATTATAAACAACACAGATCCGTTGTTTTCGGACCTTGAGATTGATCTGGCCGGAGATGAAGACTCCCTCAAACCAAGGCGGACGCCGCGACAAACTAGAAGCGGCCCCGCCGGTGGTATTTTCATTCCATGTACACAACTGGGCATTAACTCTAATACAATGATAAAATTTGCCATCATCGGAACAGAACTTCAAAACATTTTCCAAGTTTCTCAAAGGGTGCGTATGCAATTATTCATCTGCTTTGTAACATCTCTAAATTACCTTTTTGTGTGAACCTACTGTTTTTTAAAAATCTCGCTGAATAAAATTACTCTTTCTCTTCCTTGAATTTTATAATTCACATATTACGAACCACACCCCTCATAATTTCCAGGACAATAGCTGTAACTTTGCACCCTGTTTAACATTGTCTCTACCGCCCTTGCCCAAAAAACACAACCCCGTTAATGTGTAGCTAAAGGTCATAGTGCGTTGTATGCCAAATGGGAGTTACACGCTTATGCCTTTTCTTTCCCACTCACTCACTCGCTTGCCACACGGAACCTACGTCGCTCACCTCCCGTTCCCCTTCTTTTCCAGCTTCAAACAGGCAACAACTGTTCTCCACGCCAGTTCCTGTAATTTCACCCCATTCCAGCCCGCCTCCTCTGACATGTTTCCCTGCCAGATTGCACTGTTGTGCAGCTTATCTTGGCACTTGCAGCCATTCCCCGCGCCAGGTGATCTTTGCCAACAACTTACTCACCTTCTCTGTTGACCTCAGTGCGCTCCCGTCCCCACTTGTTTGTTTGTAGCGAGAATACACGAAGTTTGCTATGAAGTCCCAAACTTATCAGAGGTCATACTCTGCGTCCCCCTCACCCACTCCTCTTCCATCTCTTCTCTTCATCAATGTGCCCATTAAGCACATCTGCCTAACAGCATCCCGTATATCTATCTACAAGCGTTATCATCGGGTGCTACGTTGGGTTATAGAAGAGGTAACCCCCCCCCCCCCCCCCACCCCTCTCTGGCCTCTTTTCGCGGATCCGTAACTCTAAACTGTTGTTGTTATTTTTGCTGCCCATGTTTTTCAACATTGTGGTGTATTCTCGGGCAGGCTTGCATTAGCCAGCTTTAATGGCTGAGCTGGGTTATGGGTGCTGCATTTCGCCACGCTGTAACACAATAAGTGTCCGACTTTTAAATACAGTACAGTACGACAAACATATTCAGCAGAACCGCTTCTTATTTCTCTCTTATACTTTCTTTGTTGCTTGAGAAGTCCTTCCCTCGCCTCTCTCTTCTCTCTCTCTCTCTCTCTCTCTCTCTCTCTCTCTCTCTCTCTCTCTCTCTCTCGCTCTCTCTCTTTCAATCTGTGTGTGTGTGTGTGTGTGTATGTATAAAGTACACTACAATGCAGGCAGGCTGAATAAACAAGAGTGAAAGTATAAGAGTGAATTCGTGCAGTGGTTGGCACAGCTGACTTTAACAAAGGGAAAACAAACAAGAGCTACAGGGTGTCAAAGAATGAATTCATGCAGTTTATTTGGCATGGCTATCTATAGCAAGCCCGGTGCAGACTGCAGATTAGTCGTAACCGTTGAGCGCCTCAATAACCTGGTAAACTTAGTTTCAGCTTCATAGCAAACGGGTCATCCCATAGTTGCTCCGCTCCGCTTCTGTGCCAACGGAAAACACAGAATGTTTATCACAGCCCTTGTGGAAAGAGTGACAGACTGCTGTCTCAGCATATGCACTAGTATACACACGCATTAAAACCATAAATCACTCCATCTTTTCCGAGGTCTTCCGTTCGCCCTATACCCGTTGTAACGTTTTAGTGTGGCTCGCTGTGGCAGGTAGTACCGGGCGTTCTTGTTAGGTGTCCAAACCACTTCATTTTGTGTTCTTTGATGACCTGTAAGACCTGACAGTCGCCAGCCCAAAAGCTTGTCTTAGCTAAACCAGTATCTTCTCCATACACGATCTGAGGGAGGCATTGACCAAACTAAGGCCTTCTATACGGGACTGGCCAAGGCACACTTCCGCTCAGCTAGGCGAACACATAATGTGATTTTTCGGACAACTGAAGAGTGGAACTTTGGTTTTTACCTGTACAGTGACATTGTATAGGGAGAGGGAAAGGGTTGGGCAAAGAAAGAACTACACACATGTGGGTGGGTGAACAGACGCACAGACAGACAGACAGGTGGATGAACAGACGCACAGACAGACAGATGGATGAACAGACACACAGGCAGACAGGTGGGTGAACAGACACACAGACAGATGGATGAACAGACACACAGGTGGATAGACACATATGACAAAAAATTGAATGTTTATATGTGTATATATGAAAACAAGATTGGAGATTTGATACAAACTGATTGTTTGCATTTAGTTGTTGCACTTGTAATGTATACTCGTGACGGCTGGAGACTCACTAAAGACATGAAACGAAGGTTAAATACACTGAAAAACAAATGTCTTAAAGAGAATGATGAAAATAAAATGGAATTAATTTTAAAGGAGTGAAAAAATAAGATAAATGACTGGGCAACCACTGGTAACAACATTTATAAGACACAGATAATGGCGCTATATTGGATACATCATGAGAAGAAAGCAGTAGAGATTCGGCAAACAGGCATTAAAATGGGAAATAAAGCGATTAGGAGGCTAGGTTAGGTTAGTTGCCTATCCTTTACTGAACGTCGCAAAATCAACCCAAACAGCCCCTGGCTGTTGTGTGATTTTTCTAAGCAAATTTACGTCTAGTAGTTTGCCATTGCTCCCTGAACGGTCGGCTTTCTTGATAACACTGTTGAAACCAACGAATGGAACATGGTCCGCAGCTGGGATCAAACCTGGCATTACGAAAAGTTTGCATGGACTTAGCCACAGAGCCGACCAGGAGGCTAGGACGCCCAAGGAAACCCCAAGACAAACGTTGTTGAGAGAGATGAAAGCTGCTAGACTTGATTCCATCGAATTGATTGCACAGAATAGAGTAAGTAAGTAAGTAAATTTTACCTGACCAGGACATCACACAGAGCGATAAACATCCGGTGACACAAAGTGCCACCATGCAGATAAGGATGACCCATGGAAAGGTCCAGGAAACCGCGTTAAGCCATAAGGCTATAATTGCGGCCCTTGGCAAGAGCCAGAGTGTGTCTTCAAAATAAAGAAAAATTGCATCCCTAAAGTGGGATAACGAAGATAATATCTGCACAGGATAGAGCGGAATGGAGGAATAAATAGACTGCAAGCTCTATGTGGCATATAATGGCACAACCGGGTAATGAATGATTGCATGCATGAAACTAGACTGTGGGTACCTATATTTTTGTTTTTTGAAAGCTTTTCCTGGATTTATCCCTTTCTCGTTTAGTAACCTTACATCAAGCAGTTATTGATTCATTAACAACTTTAGTTATTACATTCCCTGTTTGACTGTCTCCACTCTTCCATATGTCTCGCTATGTCTGTGGGGGAGGACATCGGTCGCCAGAACAGCCAGGTATAATGGGACCAGACGACATTTTGTCACGTGACCCAGGCTAACATTTGTCGCATATGAAATGGGCGTACAGATACACGGAGATAAGCCGGAATAAAATAACTGCCTAATTAGGCTTGTAGTTCTGCTACAGTCTTCAGTGTAACACAGAATACGTATTCTGTTTGTGATTTAAAGGAAAACTGATATACCGCACTGACAAATTTGGAATTTGATAGTATATTTCTCGTCTCGGACGTGGTGTGCTGTGCGGCTGAGGGAAGCCGGTCTACCACAATCTCATTAGGATATGGAGAAAATGGCTTCTACAAGGCAATCCTCCACTACGGGTGCTATCACCCAGCTAAAGCAGAAGATGGCCAGTCTTAAAGCTGAAAACGATGACCTTAAAGCAGCGTTTGAAGAAATGAAGCGCGAATGTTCTCGCAAGGACGAGCAACGATCTCAGGTGAGGTAGGCAATTAATTGCAGTGTTGCTAGTCACCGAGTCAGAGGAGGCTGTCTGCTTCTCAAAGTGACTTACGCTTACGTTCAGTCAGTGTAGAAGTGTTTTATCGACTGTAGCTTGTTTATGATAACATCAACTTCATCAAGGCTACGATTGTCTCAAAGGCTATAATGATTACCCAGACTTGAAGCGTTAAGGAAATCCCCCAAGTATACTAGCTGGCGTCATGTTGAATCTTCCCAATTTGTGTGTTCATTTCATGATTTTGATGCTTATTGAATTGAAGGATATGAGCTGATGTATCGTGTGCGTATTCATAAATATATATGTCACAAATATATCATTTGTATATTATGAATACACCTGTTTTACTGCGATTTAAGTTTTATCTGCTACATATTTGCGCATTTTTAACATTTAGCTGGTAATAATAATAATATACAGACAAGAAACTTGATTATGTTAAGTAGAACCCTATTGAACAAAATCGATTATTTATAATTTATAGGAAATCAATCAATAAATCAGTATAGTGTATAGTTAACGAAAGGGCATCCTCTTTTCATCCAGGAGATGGATTTTGATTTATGTTTCTGATGTCATATTGATTGAAAACTGGATCATAGTGCTGTTGTATAAGTTTATGGCCAGACAGGCAGTATCATTAGTAAAACAGTGTAGCACTTAGAAGAATAGTCATAAGTCAGTCACTGTCTGCTGTGCATCCTTAACTTGAGCCCAGTTTTATAGTGTTGTTTGTAAATGAGAAACTGCAAGGGGTGGGTTGGGCTGCCTAACAACAAGCATGTCATGCAACGACTAAATACGGGGGTTGCCTTCACAGCCCAAGTGCATCTGACTGGAACCAACAGTATGCACACAAATACGCCAGGTATGTGAAACGGGTGTGACCGATTTGCATGCAGAACTTAAGTTCTGGAACAAGACTCAGTTGAAGACGTGGACGAAAAGCCAGAACTTTCGGCTCGGAGTTTACAGCTGGTGAACGAGAAAAAGAAGAACTGAAATAATATTTAATATTTCTCCCTTGCCCTCCTGTTTATTTTCCTGTTTGCGTAATTTAATAATTATCATTATTGAAGTGTAAATATTTTTATTAAGTTCCTCTGGGTTCATTTGCATAATTTAGTTATTTCAGTATTGGACTAGATAATGTGCTTTTTTTTTTTTTTTTTTTAACCTATCCAGAAGCCATGAGTTGTAAACCCTTTGGCTCGGTACTATGGATATCGCAACCCTTCGGCATTGATTTCATTATAGGTACCGTTAATCTGGGAGAAATGTGGCTTTTCTGCCTACCCCCCGGGAGTGAACCCGGACCACAAGGAGTTCATCACCCGGCCGCCGCTAGATAGCCGGGCAGATAATGTGCTTCAGTAATCACTTGTTCTGTGATTATTCTGGCAAAAATAATGAAGAGAGTTATTTAATAGTGGCCTGAGCTCTTCACAAGCCCTCTATACTTCTCCTTCAGCAGGGTATTTGTGGCGAAGTGGTCAAGCCATTTGCCTCACGCTCTGAAGGTCATGATTTCCTTTCACAGCTGCGCCCTTCAGTTCATGGGTGTACTTTTTACAAAGATCCCCAGGATCGTTGCCAGAGCTATGGAATTTGTGCTCTGTGCTGCACTCTCAGCAGGCGGCTAGCCATTCTGCGTAGAGAGACCAAGCCTTATAGGATAAAACCCGGTGCAATGAAGTCCACCCTCTCAACTTTAACCTCTAACTTTTATTCTGAGCCTTTGAGTTTCACTGCTGCGTGTGTTCCCCCATGTGGGTTCCGGGGCCCCATTGTGGGGAAAACAAGAATAGAACCACTGCCTCCCCAAAAGCATGTCGTAAGAGTCGACTAATTGGGGAGCTTCCTTTGAAGTCGGAATGCATCTGGCGGAGAGGCAAAGAACCAACAGTCTGTATTCAAGAGAATGAGATCTGTAAAACTGATGCACACGCAACACTCAGGTTCTGGAGCAGGACTGCAGTTCAGTAGTGGACGAGCAACCAGAACCTTCCGCCAGAGTTTACAGCTGGTGAATGCGAAGAAGAAGAAGAACTTCTGCGTGTATTACCCACAACTACGTAGATTAATTATTAACACTTTCAATATTTCTTTGTGTGACTTATTCTGTATGAAGTTTTGTGTGATCTTAGTTCTGTTAAAAACAGAATTTTATATGGAGTGTGGACATTTTATGTTATCTCCATAAATATTTGTTTGTTGAAGTGACGGATACAAAATGATTATTAGGCCATTTAATGTTGACAGTCACCCTGTTTTGTTTCATGGACTCTAAAAAAATATTTTTAAACTGTTTATTATTATTAGATTATTTATGCAAAAAATTGTGATGTAAAAATGTTCCTTTCACCATTTTGTTAAATTAGTATCTCTTTTTCACTATTCAGTGCTGTTGCTCATGTACTAATTGCTGTTTATTGTCCAGTTATGTGGCTCAGTTATTATAAGTTAACTATACGTCTCATAAATTATGTGTTATAATTTTTACATTTGATTGAGCTATTCATCATTATCTTCCACTTTTGCGGTCAAGCAAAGTATTGCAGTGACTGTCATGTATGACTTACAGTCTGTACGCAATATTAGTTTAGGTTTGTATGCTTGAATGAGAGGAAAGTAGGTTTGTATGCTTGAATGAGAGGAAAGGAAGGGTGAAGGACTGATTGCATGTGTAATTATCTTGTAATTGCAGTTAAGCCAGTCTCTTCCCATGTTTTTGTTTGTTTGTGTGGAGACCCACTGCCCTTTTCCCCAACAAGCATACGATTAGAAAAAGTGAATGTTTGTTAAAAATAGATGTTTTTTCTGAAAAGTGTTGTCATAGCCTAGCTGTAAACCGCAACACAATGTGCCAGTCGCCATTTTAAAGGCAAATGCAGACGAAGAAAAAGAAACTAGTCTCAGCATGACACTATTCTCACACATCCCTCTCACAGATATTCTCACACATCCCTCTCACAGATATTCTCACACATCCCTCTCAGAGATATTCTCACACATCCCTCTCACAGTTATTCTCACACATCCCTCTCACAGTTATTCTCACACATCCCTCTCACAGATATTCTCACACATCCCTCTCACAGATATTCTCACACATCCCTCTCACAGATATTCTCACACATCCCTCTCACAGATATTCTCACACACCCCTCTCACAGACAGCCAGCCAGTAGAACAATTAGATACTTTACCCTGTCTAACATTTATGATGCTGAGTGTTGTCAGCTGTGCTGTGACCTTGAGATGTGTGCACCACTTTGCTTGCGGTTGGTGTCACACATTTGTCCCATCTGATATGGGTTAACTGTTGCCAAAGGTGCAAGAGATAGCCAGGTATTGAGTAAACATAGTAAATAGTTCAGGACGAATAATGCTGCTTGATAAGCAGGTGGCATTTCTGGACTGCAAAACACTCCCTATGTATTTTATTTTCACTTTGCTGTAATGGCCCATATTTTCCAGCACCAAGCCATAAATTATATGGCATCTAGGTAGAAATTGGGTTGGTACCCGGTTGATTTCTCTAGTGAAATCTACTCACTAAACAAAGAACCCTTCCCATGCTATCAGACATACTGGTATTGTACAGCTGGCCCCATAATTTGATCCATCAACTGGCACTTGATGGATGGTGTAATCATAATCCTGACCATCTTTACTTTCTATGAAATTTCCAGGTACCTGAAACAGCTACCCAACATAACATAGAGGAATTGTTACCTCTGCTTCCAAGGGTAGAATTGTTACCCCTACACTTCAAGTTAGAATAGATTACATTCTGGGTAGAATAAATAATTACCTCTTCATCCAGTGGTAGTATTATTACCTGTGAACTCTAGTACATAAAGTTACCTTGAGCTCAGAGGAGTAATTTCCCCAACACTCCAGGGTGGAACCTGCAGGGTCTCCTTGATGCAAGTCAAACTGGTTGTTAGTAGAATTTATGTTGTTCCACAATTGTTTCCTTCAAAAGGATTGTAAAATTGTTACATAATACACAAAATTCAGTCTGTGCACATACTTGTAACAAAATTACAACCTGAAGTTATATAATGTAAACATAGAAATGAAATATTTTGCAACTATGCAGTTTTACTAATAAAATAAGTGTGTGTATGTGTGTGGACATTCTGTGTATCGTGTCACAGTGAGTTATTTGTGCTCTGGTGACTCATTTGTTAGCTTAGACACTTAGCGACTTGTAGCCCAATCTGGCAACACTGGCACCATATGGTGGGAGGTCTGCGGTTCCAGACAGTCTGCCACACGGGGTAGGGTCAAACAGACTCTGAAGTCTAGACACTGCCTCACTCTAGGCATCAGTTCCTGGAACTTGTTGACCCTACCAATGACCACTGTAGTTATCGCTCTTTATTTACTATTTTTTAATTAATTAATTTTTGTGTGGATGGAAATGCGTATGGGTGGTAGTCGCATAGGTCATAAGTCAAGCAGAAGGTGCTTGGTCCTCTTTCAGCCATCTGTTGTTGTACATCATCTCCGCCATGTCTCATCACTTCATCTTGCTGAGTTTCCAGTATATAGAACATTTTACATCTTGTCTCAGATGTTCTAACCAAAAAAAAAACCAAAAAAGCACAGATTCTATACAGTTGGTTGTAACTTGTTGTGCAAATATTGCAGATTGAAAGTGAGACTGCAGGTCTGCAGAGACGTATCCAGTTGCTGGAGGAGGACTTGGAGAGGTCAGAAGAGCGTCTCCAGAGTGCCACAGAAAAGTTGGAAGAGGCATCTAAAGCAGCTGATGAAAGTGAAAGGTGGGAAATATTCCCCATTTTGTTGTTGTCCTTGACTTGAAGTTATGAATCCCCAATTGTATATTTGGACCCTTCCATCTTATTCCATGTCTATGTGCCTCATTTCTTTATATACATCCACACATGTGCACAGAAAGAGAGAGAGAGAGAGAAAAGAAAGATTTGTATCATATAGTTAGGTTTATTCTGCCTTTTTAGTTTTAGTAGCCGTGTGAGTGTAGTGCCCCAGCCTGTCCTCATTTACATTTGAGACAATCTCCAGACTCAACATGTCCGTCATGAGGATCAGCACTAGTTCTGCTCACAAGAAATCAAGGTTGAAAATAAATCCTGGAGTACAGAGGAGGATCTCCAACATGATACAATTTTATCTAGAAAACAAAAATATAAAAATTAAGAGTTACACTGTAGAATATTTAGAAAGAATGTCTAATGGTCTTCATTTGATCATTAAGTGATGACTTATCGTGTAGAGAAGTTGAAATGTTCATATTAGAGGATTTTCCAGATGTGCAAGTCATAAAAGTCTTCTTCTTCTTCATCTTCATCTTCATCTTCTTCTTCTTCTTCATCTTCTTCACGTTCACTGGCTGTGAACTCCGGCGGAAAGTTCTGGTTGTTCGTCCACTTCTGAACTGCAGTCCTGTTCCAGAACCTGAGTGTTGTGTGTGAATCCATTTGACAGATCTGTATGCAGACTGTTGGTTCCTTGCCTCTCGGGCAGATGCACTCCGACTTCGAAGGAAGACTCTTGCGACATGCTTTTGGGTAGGCAGTGGGTCTATTCTTGTTTTTCCCCATAGTAGGGCCCCGGAACCCACACAGGGGGTCATACAAGTTACTGCTAGAATATAATGATCAAAGAATAAACACTGAGAGGTACGAACGAACAAACAATCTTTATTTTCAAAGGGTTACAAATTGGGCACGCAGGCCTGCCTGACATTCGGATATAGATAGCAGCATACTGGAAGCTTGCTTTGATTGTTGTTGAGTCTACTCCAGTTGCAGACAAATGTTGAGTCTACTCCAGTTGCAGACAAATGTTGAGTCTACCAGTTGCAGACAAATGTTGAGTCTACCAGTTGCAGACAAATGTTGAGTCTACTCCAGTTGCAGACAAATGTTGAGTCTACTCCAGTTGCAGACAAATGTTGAGTCTACTCCAGTTGCAGACAAATGTTGAGTCTACTCCAGTTGCAGACAAATGTTGAGTCTACTCCAGTTGCAGACAAATGTTGAGTCTACTCCAGTTGCAGACAAATGTTGAGTCTACTCCAGTTGCAGACAAATGTTGAGTCTACTCCAGTTGCAGACAAATGTTGAGTCTACCAGTTGCAGACAAATGTTGAGTTCCAGTTGCAGACAAATGTTGAGTCTACCAGTTGCAGACAAATGTTGAGTCTACCAGTTGCAGACAAATGTTGAGTCTACCAGTTGCAGACAAATGTTGAGTCTACTCCAGTTGCAGACAAATGTTGAGTCTACCAGTTGCAGACAAATGTTGAGTCTACCAGTTGCAGACAAATGTTGAGTCTACTCCAGTTGCAGACAAATGTTGAGTCTACTCCAGTTGCAGACAAATGTTGAGTCTACTCCAGTTGCAGACAAATGTTGAGTCTACTCCAGTTGCAGACAAATGTTGAGTCTACTCCAGTTGCAGACAAATGTTGAGTCTACTCCAGTTGCAGACAAATGTTGAGTCTACTCCAGTTGCAGACAAATGTTGAGTCTACTCCAGTTGCAGACAAATGTTGAGTCTACTCCAGTTGCAGACAAATGTTGAGTCTACCAGTTGCAGACAAATGTTGAGTCTACTCCGTTGCAGACAAATGGGACCTAATTTTGTGACTGAAGTCAAAACTGTTTGTCTGTTTTTGTTCTTTGCAGTTAAAAATAAAAGCTTCCCCTTTTTTTTTTTCAGTAAATAAATAAATCTTTCAAAACAGATCAAAACTGCCTCAACCATGCATGGTTACTTTGTGTGCATTCAATTCGATCCTTTAATGTGGTGCTGCAGACTGAATATCACTGGTTAATTTTAAATAGAAAGATTTTGTAAAATTGTTAATTTCCTCGTCCATTCTTATAAAAATGGCACATTTTACATTTAAATGTCATTGTCCTTTTATGCCGTGCCAGGTGACATGTAATATCTTACTAAATGCTCTATGTTGTTCGGAATAAATTCAGCTATTCTTCATGCCACCATCTTAGCCTCAGTTCTCATTAGCTGCCTTCTCTGTCCCTTAATTCTACATTCATTGCAGTGTTCTCAAGCTTGTTTTATCTCAGCTTGTGACCAGTAACAGTCTTTTTTCTGATAGTTGCATATGTTATGTTACATTCCTTAGCCTTTCTGGCAATTAATTATTCTGGCAGTTCAGGATGCCTGTAACAATTATCTCAGAGCTGTTTCCCCATGCTCTCCCTGGTTTGTCTATTCTTATTCAACAGCGTACATCAGAACAGGTCCAGCATAAGGTTTCAGGACTCTCTTTCTTACATTCTTACACATAACTCACTGTGTAAATTACTTGCATCATCTGAAATGCAGCTTTTCCTTGGGCCATATTGCCACAGTCTTGGTCACACTTGTTTCCCCTGAATTAATAATTGCCTTTTGAATATCAGTTTTTTAAATTAATTTTTTATGTCATAGCTTATAGTAATTTGTCTGTTACCCTGGAGTGCAGTTTGTGTGTGTGTGTGTGTGTGTGTTTATGACATGTTCACATATGATAGCAAACTAGACCTAGTGAGACATTTCACAAGAGATTTCCGATTTCTTTATCATATTTATACAGCATATTACTCTAGTGACTTGCATCTGCCAGCGAAGGTTAAGCCCTCAACTCAGCCAGCTGATGCCAGGCTCTGTAGTTTTGTTTATGGCTGGCTAGATTTGTAAGCTCCAGTTTTTATTTAGCTGGACGGAAGTGGTCATTCTCCTGCTGACCCTCCTTGATTGCTCCTTAATGACACATATGGCAGGTTACACTGTTCCTATTCTTTGCTTCATTAATGGGCGTCAAGCACACAAGGGCGGATATATCAATATGTGACCAGCCCATATTTGACGTAAAACACTATTTTTTCCACTGCACATCAGGCATATTTGTGTAAACCAAATGGCATTGGGTGAGTGATGTGGTTCTTCCCAGGATTTTACCTGGGAATCTTTTAGGCTGGCCAGCTTGGTGGAGCATAGTGACGTGATTTTGAGGTTTATTATGATATCATAGTTTTTAACAGTGGTTTTTTTTTTCCAGCCTAAATAATATCTGACAATTTTGTGTGTAGGTATATATAGTTATACCCACCACGTCTGCACACTATGCAGTTTAAGCCAGTACCAAAGCTGTTATAATGGCCTAGTTGCCACTGCCCAAAGAATATGTCATCAAACTACCTTAAAAGTCACAAAAACGACTTTCTCAGAAAGACAGGGTTAAATCAACATGTGGATATCTGTGAGTAAAATGGGATGTAGTGTTTGATATTTTTGTGCGTGTTTTTGTTTCTGCATGCTTTGTTTCATGGGCACAGGCATCGGCGAATTTTAGAAAACAAATTATCATCCTACGAAGAGAGAATTGAAGATGCAGAAACACTTCTTAGGCAGGCTAGGCAAGTAGCTAGTGAGGCTGAAGCTCGTTACGATGAGGTAGGTTGCACATTACACCAGCATTTCCTTCAGTAAAAGACAACATACATCTGGCTTATATTGAACTACATATAGTAAAGTATATGTATTTTTTGGCCTTCATAGTACGTATACTTTTACAAATCACATCCATTTGTAGTGATGAATTGGTGGAGGGTTGAGACACATTTTGTAGTTCCTTCACTGACAGAATCCAGATGTATGTTGTTTGCAGAATTAATGATTTCTTTCTTGCAGGTATTTCCAGATGTGTTAAGAAAGACCCTATGATCCAGCACAAACAAGACTTGGTTTCTATAGTTGTTTTCTGTGTTTAATCATTTAATGCTGTTCTTTTCCCTGCTGAAATTGTAGAGGTCGCAAGGTGCTGGAGAGCAGAAGCTTGGCTGATGATGAGCGATTGGATGGCCTTGAAGCTCAGTTGAAAGAAGCTAAATACATCGCTGAGGATGCTGAGCGCAAGTTCGATGAGGTGACTGGCTTGCCATTGTTGTCAATGGCTGGCTTAGAGCATGATTTCAACCGCTGAACTACTACCACCACCAACTGGCTGGAAATGTTGTATACAATTTCTCAGTGGAACTGTCTTCAATAACCAGCACTTTAATAACATGTTGACTTGTTTGTCTGGAGCTGCTAATGACTGTCTTGTCTCCGCAGATGCTTACATGTAGCAGTTTTCCCCTGTCTAATGCGCTGTTAACTTGCATTGCATCTAAGCTAACGCACGTCACATTAATTATCTCTGTCATTTTCTCGTCCCAGGCAATCCTGCATTAATTTTTAGTTTTCTTCCCCTACACCTTTTGTATTTCTGAGTGTTTTCAGTACTGGTATGCAGGTTGAAAGTGCCAGAGTCTGTTTTCAGTACTGGTATGCAGGTTGAAAGTGCCAGAGTCTGATTGTTTTTCTTTGAAAGATGGTGTCGCAGTACTTTCTGGTACATTGTCAAGCGTTCATCTTCTCTGCAGCAGGTGCCAATGTGCTGGCGCTGTTGTTTTATGCTGATGCCTTTGCTGACTTGATTGTTTCGTTGTCCAGAGCCAGGAAAGTTCTGGAGATCAGGAGCCAGGCAGAAGATGAGAGGATTGATGCTTTAGAGAAGCAGCTGGAGGAAGCCAAGTGGATCGCAGAAGACACTGACAGAAAATACGATGAGGTGACGGCTCGGATGCAACTGGCCTGTCCTCAGTATTTGTTAACTGTCTTGATACATCCTTAGGACATATTTACTGTACTCCATACGCAAGTTAGGAAAAGAGAGAGTTCCTTCCCTTCCCATAAACTGAGGATTAGTCAGTTATATGTTGCAAGAAAATAGCCGTTGTTTGGTGTTCTTGACTGCATTACCAGCCAGCTCACTGGCTGGATTAGCTTACCGGTGTAGTGTGTGAAACTGATGGTATGTGTTTGCTTGCTTGGTTGTTCGTAGTTCACTTGTTGGATGATTTCACTAGAAACTGGTTGTCTTAGAAGTTAGCTCTTCATTTATCAACACAATCTGTAGAAAGGTCAGATTGAGGCCCTGTTTCCTAAGCCTAAAGCATGTTGTGTATACTGGGCTAGCCTCTGAAG
The DNA here is from genome assembly GCA_905116865.2 of Candidula unifasciata. NCBI lineage: Eukaryota > Metazoa > Mollusca > Gastropoda > Stylommatophora > Geomitridae > Candidula > Candidula unifasciata. Next base: position 442,095 of record CAJHNH020000065.1, on the reverse strand, counting down.
TTTAGAGACCGGTCAGCACTCTTAGTGGGAGATTTAGTAAGTATCCAGCATGGGCCAGTTTTAAAGTGGTTTGGTTTTCTCCATGTTCACAGGCTGTAAATGCTAGTTGAAAGTTCTGGTTGTTCATCCACTTCTGGGCTTTGGTCTTGGTGCAGAACTTTATTTTTGCATGCAGACCCTTGATTTCTTGCTTCTGGGGCTAATGCACTCACGCCTTTTATGACATTCTTGTTAAAAGGCAGTAGGTCTATTCTTGGGGCCCCTAGAACGAACACGGGGAGGTGAGGTCTTGGACACAGGGATACCACTCTGGCAGGCATGAGTGTTAGCTATGACACTTTCATAACTTCCAACTCACGGTTGCTTGTTAGCTGAGTATTCTTTACAGGATGTTGCAGAAACCAACCCCAGCCTTTGTTGGCTGTTTGGTTTTCCAGGCAGTTTTACGTTCATAAATTGCCATTGCATTCTGAATCGTCAGCGCTCAACACCGCTGTCAAAATCAGTGCAAAGCAGTCTGCTGCCGAATTAGCCTCAGGTACTTTGGAATTGTGAAGCAGGTTTGCACTCATCAAGTACAGGCGTACTCACTGTGTGTATGTTTCTTGCTATAGTGTCTTGTGAGTTGTCTTTTCACTGAAATTTCTCAGTTCCACGTATTTTCTTTATTCTGTTGGATTGGTTGATTCATGCTGACCTTAGTTCGTGTGACTAGTTGTAGAATTGCTTGTACTTATTATGCTTGTCAATTGGTAGTGTGTTGTTTCTAACATTTATGCACCTCCCATTACACATTAACATCAGTGTTTTATTGCAGGAGGTTGCAGATTTTGAGATGTGCTGTATTATTGAACTCACTTTATTGTGTTCATAACTACTTAATAAAACATGCATCACAGAAAAATCCCATTATAGAGTGCTTTGAACCAGTGGGAGAAATAATTGCTCTGACAGAGAATTATATTTCTATATCGACATTTACTTCCTGTTGTCAGCTAATCTGGATAAACTACCTTCTTTATAAATTTAAAAAAAAAAAGCCTATCTTAACTGCCTGTACCTTTTTATTTGTTATTTATTTATTTTGGGGTCGTATAGGAGAGTGGGGGTGTTGGGCCTAAAGATTTAGGGCTTCATAGTTGGTGTAGTCTGCCTCCTGTATGTCACTGTGGCTGCAAGATTTAACTCCCTTTACACCCTAGAGGAGTGGTTTCCCATTAGCTAAAACCTATTGGTCGTGTCTTTTTTTTTTCAAGGTTTGCCACTGACCCCAAACATTTTAATGATCATACGCAACTCATGATTTTTTTAAGTTGGAATCATGGATAGGATAGCATTCTAAAGTTGACGGTGTTTGTGTCTCAGTGGCCACTTAGATTTGTTCCCCATTGATCATCAGACAGGAACTACTTCCCTATATCACATGATACATGACATAGTCAGATATTCAGTGACTACCACAAAGTGATACTTGGTTGTTACCAGGACACCTGAAAGAGCAATTGAGCAAACATTGTTAATGCCCTTCGAGGGTTAGGATGATCGGAGTATTTGTGATAGCAATTTGAGATTACTGCTGAGAATTGGGAGATCCAGGCATGAGAGGCACACCCGACATACAAGAAATCTTGTTGATAAGTACAGGAATGGCACTGTTAACCATAGGACACTGTTGTATATGTTGAAAGAGGAATCGGAGCACCTGTAGATGAGTCTGGGGTGCTGTGAAGATAGTCCATCTCATAACTGAAAGGACACTCTGTAGTGTACCTGACGTATCAAAATGATTGACGGTCGATGTAACTGGTAGGCTCCTCCCATCAGAAACTGAGTGCAAAGTTCAACCAATGTAAGTGTCTAGGCCTGAGTTGCGTGAGGGGGGGGGGGGGGGTTATTTTCCATTGGAAGCTGAAAGGAAGAAGACTACAAAATAGGCTGTTGTTTACTCTGTCAACCTAGCTGAAATGAGAAGCTGTCCTTAAACAGCTGTAACAGTTTGTAGTGAATTGTTTGCTGCAAGATCGGCAGAAACATTTCGTAATGTAATCAGCAGTTTCCTTTGTAATCTCTACATGTTATATATCACAGTCGCTATAATAGGATTTTACTGTGCTCTCAGTAATGCTCTTTCTGTATAGGATAGTTATTGTGCAGCGACTTGGCTGTGTAATCTTAGTTTCTCACATATTCTATGCTGTTGCAGTGGTTTGGGGTAACCTGTTTTCCCTTTTACTGTCATGCCGTCCTAGATAATTCCCAGACAGTTGTGCAAATTTTCATGTACACATTTTATGAGACTAGACTCCAGACTGTTATTGCAGGATTGATCTTGCACCAATGTTGTGGTAAGCCTGACTATTTACTATGCCACAATAGCCTTACTTGTCTATATGCTCTGTGGGGGGGGGGGGGGGGGGAGAGAACTCCAGAACCAAAGAGATCAATGTTCCTCAGGTCTTTCCCTCTCCCACTGGCACATTTTACTGTCCATTCTGGAAATCTGTCGTTGTTTTGTGTTTGGCATCAACATTGCTAAACATTCCATGCTTGGTTGGTGGGTTACAAACATGACTGACTGTGTGTCTCAAGATGCCCCAGTCCTCCACAGCTTTTTTTGGAATGTAGTTCCATTGGGCCAGCTCCCCAGCCTCTGCTAGATGTCAACAGGGCAGTCCTGCAGCACATGTTTAAGAGTCTGTCTGCTCCATCATGTGTCGGATTCTTTCATATCATAGTAAAATAAGAAGAGCACTTTGATTTCAATATTTCAATTCCTGATTGTTGGCAGATTTGGGGGGGGGGGGGGGGGGGGGGGGTATACAGAAGGAGCATTGCTGTGTTTAATTGAAGAGTTAATGATGCTTACTGACCAAATGATTGCTGTGTCTGTGTTTGTTGTGTGAATTATTAACCCATTATAACAGTGAATGTTCATTGACTGATTCATGTTTCTAGGATTGTTGCTAGATAGTTGTTTGTGATGCATCTCTGTGAAGTGCCAGTTAACCTGCACCTGGTTGGACTCCTGCAGCATGACTCACCACTGTCAGGTTAACCTTGCATGATTAGAGCAGACTCAAGTTCAGTCTGTTAATAAACAATGAGTGAAGACTTGTACGGATCCACTTGAATACATTAAAAGAAAGAAACCTAATAGTGGCATGATAATTAGGTTTTGAGTGAAAAATAACATGCATGAGAATGATCAGTAACACTGTTTATATATCAGATAATACTTATTGACAGTTAAATGTGATCTGTAGTAACACATATTAAAATCAGAACTTGGTATCTAAATTGTTCAGTCTGCAGTGGATAAATAACTATTCTAAGTGTAATATTTAAAAAAAAGGGGGGGGGGGGGGTTAACTTGGTGTTAATCTGTCAAATGGCTGATTGGATAATGGATAAGTCAAACTGCTTACAGAATTTGTTTTCACTGGATTAAGTTTGTCTGTTTATAGGGAATTTCGAATTTCAGTATTGTAAGAAGAAATGAGTAATTGAAAACTTCAGTTTTTAATATGTTTTCTTACAAATGTGTGACAAAGTAAATCAAAACCACAATTTAATTTTCGATATTAAATAAAATTACATTTAAGGTTAACAATCATGCACATTTGTGCTGGTTTGTTAATAACCTATTTGTTAAGTACCACACTGGTATACTCATTTCTTTTCTTAAACTAGGAATGGAGGGCCCAAATAGGTCAGTAGAATTCCTGGAATTATAGAAAAAATCCTTTGAAAAATTTGTTCACAATGGCGACTAACAAATTTGTTCAAAATTTATTTAATAACTACATTTAAAAAAAATGTGTCAGTATATAAAGATATATAAAAAGAGTAATCAATAAACACAAACACTGTGAAACATTAAATGGGGCACATTCCCTGAGCCCAGAAAAAATATGTTTAGGGTGACCCATGCCCTGACCTCTCTAACTAATGCTTACGGGAAGATTTGATGCCAGCTTGGCTTTAAAAAAGCTGTTTGGCTAAGAAGGACCCCCTATAGGTTTTTTTTAGTAGTTTTTACATCCTGACCTAAACATTAAACATTTGCGCATGCATGAAAACGGCCAGTAGCATTAATTATTCATCTCGTAAACTAATCACTATAGACAAATCAAAAAGAAGACATTTACAGGGGGTTGGACCCAAGTAGAATTGTCAGTTTTGCGGCTTCTCAGGTGAAAAAGGAAGGTGGCCGACATGCTGATGACTAAATATTTTTGGCTGGGGAAATGTCTGTAAATATTAATTCATTTTGATAAGACGGTTGATCATTGGTCGGATATTTAAGAGAGCTTATTGCAGGCTCTTGCAGCTCTTTTTTAAACAATGGCAGCTGTTCCACTTACTGCCTGTATATACCCCTTTTGTTGTGTAGGCCGGGGGTATTTGAGCCTGAAAATTTAATGCTGCGTGGCTAAAAATCATAATCCAGTCATCTCCTTGTGAGATGCAATTTTTCATTTTTTTTTTCAAGCCCTACTTTGGCTCTTGTCAGGGGCCGCAATATAGCCTGACCATAAATATGGTCTAATGGCTGAATGCGGTTTCTGGGACCTTTCCACGGGTGATCAACATCCACATGGTGGCACTGTGTCATCGGGTGTTTATCCCTTGTGTTATGTCCTAGTGGGGTAAAAATCTACTACTACTACTACGCATAGCTAGCTCTGTCACCACGCACTGTGCAGGTTAGGATTATTTTTACTCCATACAGAAAAGAAATCCACAACCTTACAGAGGATTTGAACCTGAGTCGCGCATAAGAGCCCAGTGTTCTTAACTTTTTGGCAAGCGCTAGTTCTGGGGTAAATTACGTAAACAGTTATTTTTTTTAGAGACAATGGTTTTATATTATTTTAATAGCACAGAATATTCCTTACTCATAATAAATGAAAACTTTTAAAAGTTATTGAAAATGAATTTAAAAGAATCTGTATCGTATTCACTGTTGGGTAGAAAAGAATTTATATTTATTCTGGTGTTAAAAACACCACTAAGCTCAAATTTTGTAATGGAAAGTAGAGTTTTAGACAGGTTTTAGACAGGTTTTAGACAGGTTTTAGACAGGTTTTAGACAGGTGTATAGGATACATTTCAGAAATTAGAAACGGAAATAATAATTTAAGACATTTGAAATAAATGTGTAATTTAAGAATAAATCTGTGGTTGAAAATAAAATCTTCAGCAAAAGAAATGTTAGCATACTTATAGCTCAGATAAATAGATAGGAAGTAATGATAAGGTGAAGAATCATGACTTAGCATACTTTAAGCTCAGATAAATAAGTTGAAAGTAATAGTCATGAATTGGTGTTCCTAAAGATCAGATAATAAAGTTGTAAGTAACAGTGAGGTGAAGAGTCGTGGTTTAGCGTACTTAAAGCTCAGGTAAATCAGTTAAAAGTAACAGTGAGGCGAAGAGTCGTGATTTAGCGTACTTAAAGCTCAGGTAAATCAGTTGAAAGTAACAGTGAGGTGAAGAGTCGTGATTTAGCGTACTTAAAGCTCAGGTAAATCAGTTAAAAGTAACAGTGAGGTGAAGAGTCGTGATTTAGCGTACTTAAAGCTCAGGTAAATCAGTTAAAAGTAACAGTGAGGTGAAGAGTCGTGATTTAGCGTACTTAAAGCTCAGGTAAATCAGTTAAAAGTAACAGTGAGGTGAAGAGTCGTGATTTAGCGTACTTAAAGCTCAGGTAAATCAGTTAAAAGTAACAGTGAGGCGAAGAGTCGTGATTTAGCGTACTTAAAGCTCAGGTAAATAGGTTGAAAGTAACAGTGAGGTGAAGAGTCGTGAGTCATGATGTTTGGTGTGTGACCCTTCCAGGCTGCTCGAAAACTGGCCATCACAGAGGTGGATCTGGAGAGAGCTGAGGCCCGTTTGGAGGCTGCTGAGGCGTAAGTAGTTGCTGGTGACCGACAGACGGCAGACACATGAGTATACTTCTTCTGTCAGATCAGCACACATTTCAGTATGCAACTTCTTACATTCAGTCAGAAGGTGCATTGGTTTGAAAATGTTTGGGATGGTCTTTTGGGGATTTTGGTGAAATGTATACTGGTCTGTCAGAGGACATGTTACAAAGAGGAGGCAATGTTTATGTTCATGGCCTTGCTGGTTGGCTTTAGATTCATGGAAAAATTATGGTGCTGTATTTGGACAGCTTGTTACTTACTAGCTGACTGATCATTTGCTGTGAATGGAATTTTCCTTTCAGCACCGGAAGAATTCTTCTGAACTCTCGCAGATATTTAAAGATTCCCAGACACACAGTTTGAACAGCTGCACCTGGGAATTATGTTGAGCAGTCACTCTGTTATATTGGCCGACACATCTCTGCCTGAGATTTTATATAAAGACAGGACAGGCTTTCCATCTCTTTCAACAGAGTAAGCTGAATTTAACACACCCAAAAACCAAACAAAAACTACAAGATGTCAGGAAATCTTGTTTATATTTCTATCCATGGATATCAGCATTGCCTCTTTGTGATATCATCTCATTTCCTTGCTGCTGTTGTAGACAAGGGTAACCATCTCACATGCCATTTCAGCAGGCTCATTGTTGTGTTTACTGGAAGCAGTATATGTTCTGGTGAATGTAGAGTCTCTAAAACTATGACAGTGCAGCAGTAGCTGTCAGTGTATATAATTATTTGAATGACGAAGACGCACACAAAAGATTGTAAAATTTATTGCCCAGAATATTTCTCTGGTATCTTGTCAGAAACAATTTATGTACAAAATTATGTAAAAGTTAAGCAGAAGCTCACATGAGGGCAGATACTGCTTTCACGTAAATCCAATCACTGAAATATGTTTCATGAACATGATAAAATGCCTTTATGCTGCATGTCTTTTTAAATCATGATCTAGGCTGCACGCAAAATGGTCGTCTTAGAATGTGAATTAGAAAAGGCCGAGGAAAGAGCAGAAGCTGCCACGAGGTAGGCTTCATAAATGTTACATTCATCATCATCATTGTCAAACACACAGGGTCATCGGGAAAGAGACGGCCACTTCAACTTCACATACTTTTGGGATCTTTTATCTTTTCGTCGTGATGCTTCACTTGATTTCCTAATGGGACAAGATCTGTATGGTATGCCTGTCAGTCTGAAAGACCTCGAGTCCTCGCAAGTTGCCCACATATCATTGCCAGTTGTTTTAATTATCTTTCTTTGCTGAGACTCGACCCTCTGGCCCGTGTCGATCCATGTTTTTAACATTTTGGCTCCTGAGTAGACTTAGTTGACTAGCGCTGACTTAGAGGATCCGTTATCCTTGATTTTATGATGGTATCAGAGAGGTATTCTTCTGTCCTTGTAGACTCCTCGCCAATCGAGACAGTTCTTCAGACATGTCTTCTTTCATTGTCACTACTTTCTAGAAATATCAGAAACATTACACTTATAATATACTATCCTTTATCTATTATTTCAAGTACTTGTGAACAAATTTGATACAGAATGCTGCATCATCATTCCATGGAGGTGTTATCAAAACTTGAATCTTTGATTGGCTGTTTGCATCTACTGAACACATCAGATTATATAGCATGATCATTAACACCAACTTCTTGTTAAGCTTTGTAACACTTCCAAATCATTTGTGTAGGTTAACTATCTGAACTTCTCTTTTGTGATGGCTGTGTGTGATTTATCATTGTCATTTTATTTACAACATTATCAACTGTTTTGGCTAATATTATGTTATTAATCTCAATCTCATGTGTTGCATTGATTCAGGCAAACACACGCTGGGTTCATTCAGCAATTTAATTTTGTTATGCTTATCCTTGATGAACTTGGTAGCTTTATTGCTCCTTCTTTGGAATGTTGTAGTTCTGGTCTGCTAGCTGCTCTATGATTTGAAATTAAAATTGTAATCTAACAATAATTATTTTCTGACTGCATGAGGCCTGTTAGAAATGAGACAGTACAAATCAGTGTGAATGCCACAGTAGCAAGAACATAACCTTAAGAAAGTAAACAACCAACTGCCCGGCTTGCTATAACTTGTCATCACCTAACATATCTTTATCTTTATTCTGATTCATGTTCTATTTGGCACAGATGAACCTGCATGCATTTCTCCTGTTTCTGCTGCAAGCTTTTTTCGAGAGCGAGACTAGACTTTGTCTTCAGGTGTCTTCGGACACGCATAACTTTAGAGGGAGATGAGCAGTGGAAGCATTTCCTTATTTATATCACAAATGTGTAGCTAGTGAAGATGATCCTTTAGAGTGGGGAAATGTTCACTTCAAGAGAAGTCTGGCGTCAAGCTGACACATGGACAACAATCATTTGTTTGAGCAATGATGGCGACACCTCCAAAATATTGTCTTGAATATTTTAACTGCAGTGCAAAAATACTACCCTCTAAATTAAGAATTGTAATGTGTGAAACATGCAGAGATACTAATTAATACCTGCTTCCAGCTATGAGAAACTTAGAAAGTCACACAGAAGAGATGAATGTAAGCAGGATGCTAGCAACAAATCTAAATAGATTATGCATTGATAGAAAAGACAAAGTATATGCATCATTTGTTGACTTTGATAAGCTGAGGCTGACTCCATTTTTCTCATTCATGTATTTCTTGATTTCTGCCTAGTGTCTGTATGATACTGAGATAAGAGAAGGGGCGTGTCCAATATAGAAGCTCAAGTTTGATCTGAGCTTTCACCAAATGATGTATTTGTTGTAGGAACGTATCCTTAACTAGACCTGTCTCAAGTTTGCCTGTAGTTTGCATTTTGAAGCTGTCATATTCTTGCTCTGCATTTGATACTGTTCATTTCACTTCCTGTTTTTTTTTTTTTTTTTGGGTCCATGTTTTTTCTCTTCTCATGTATGTGCTGTTTGTTCATGATCTCTGATTTGTGTGTCCAGAAGAGGGGCTGTTGTCTGTGTGTGTGGTAATGTATGTTTTATGTATGGGGACATTTCCACACCTGGACGTATATTGGGTATATGGTGCTAACTTCATAATGTTATAGACCAGTCATTGCTTGATCATTGATGAATGATCTGGTCATCTTTACTTCACACAACATTTCCTGATACCCTGAGGCTCTTTTGACTTGGGAGCCTAGGTCATTTGAAAATACCCACATATAAAAGGATTCTCCCTGTGTGGGTTCCGGGGCCCCATTTTGGGACAAATAAGAATAGACCCACTGTCATTTGGTGTCATTTGGACACCACAGGGGAAAAGATCTCGTGGAAGACCAAAGGAAACCCTACGTAGAACTATCATCAGGGAAGGCTCACTCATGGGCCACTCAAACATCCAAGACCTACAACATTGCAACGAACCGCCATGCATGGAGAGTCATGACCTCTGCCCTATGTGCCGCACTTGACACAAGAGGAAAGACTAACTAACTAACTGTCCCCTAGCAAGCATGTCATTAAGGTCCTTACTAGGGGTGTTTTCTTTGAATTCGGAGTGTCTTTGCCTCTTAGGCGAGGAACCAACAATCTGCTTTTAAATAAGCTAGATCTGTAAATCGGATGTGCATGTAAAACTCAAGTTCTGGAACAAGAGATGGACGAACAACTCGAACTTTCTGCGAGAGTTTACAGCCAGTAAATGTAAAAAGAAAAAAAAAAGAATTTAGTCTTTTGACAACCAGTTGACATTCATGGTTTCTGTCCATGTGTATGTCCCCTGTCCATGTGTATGTTCCCTGTCCATGTGTATGTTCCCTGTCCATGTGTATGTTCCCTGTCCATGTGTATGTTCCCTGTCCATGTGTATGTGTGTGCCTGTGATGAGCATGGGCCCATCAGTATGGGCTGTGTCCTGAAACTAACCAGCATGCCGCTATCCCTGCATGTGTCTGTGATTGCTGTTGACTTTTGCAGGAAAGTGAGAGCACTAGAGGCTGAAGTCCATACTCTAACCAATAGCCTTAAATCATTAGAGCGATATGAAGAGAAGGTAAGAAGCACCTTAGAGTTAGCTCTCATTATTGAGTATCCCTGTTGTTGTGTCATATTTAATGTGTCCTAACTGCCCACATCTTGGGTCGCTGCTTAAACATCTAATGGGAGAGTTTTCTACCTCACTTTGTTGGTACTAATAACAGTAACCTTTGCGGCGGCACCCTGTAGATGTTGGCAGTTGGGGCTTGCTGAGACTGGTGACTCTGACAGCTCACTCTGGCTATTGTACACATCACCAAGAATTTGGTGAATATCGCTGATTTATTTGAGTATGGAGGAACACTTTGTAAATTAATGGCATTACCTTTATTTTGCTTTATTCTATAGCAACTTTTTTTTTACATGTGGTATTCCAGAAATGAATCTAATCTCATAAAGGAATAACATGTCCAGAAACAAGAAAACAGTTTCAGTTGTATCTCATGCTTCTTGTGGGCATAATTTTTAATAAATTTGAAAAATCAGCAATGGAATCAAGCCGGTAAATTAGCCAAAATTACAAAAATTTTATTTTTAATTTGTAGATAATGTTCATTACAAATTGTATAGCCAGTTGAGTTTGGAGTGACCAGTTGACGTTTGCTGGACGTGAACTTATGTAGCTTTTTCTGATTTCGAAACACAAAAAACTGCAGACCGCCCTGGCCCTCTTAGAGTTGCCTGGTTGGACAGAGTTTGATTGCTGTGCCCACTGGCAAGATTCTTCACTATTCTCTCTTTGATAGTTGTATACGCATGGCCATGTTGAATTGTGCGCCTGTTGTGCTCAGATTAATATATACACACTCAGTACCTTTTCATATTTGTAGGAAGACACTGTTCTGCTTGCTGTAACTCCGTGCCTCAACCAGGCAGCAGCTTTGGACCAACCCCTAGAAGTGGAAGTAACAACCGGGGAATTATTTCTGGCCTCGCTGTTTGTGAGGATTTGTTATTTGCCAGTGGGGTGGACAAATTGACCTTTGTATGTAAAGCTAGTCTTTACTTGCATGCGTTGCCGCAAAAAGATACATGTCTGATGGGTTCTCTCATAACTGCACAAAAGCTGAGCAGGCCAAACCTGCTGCCAATGGTTGTATGGCATGGGAGACATCTAGGCTGAGGAATGCTCATATAGCTACCGCAGCATCAATTCAGTAGCTTTGTTTTCTTCTTCCCTTTCCAGCAAGATTTGGGAGCTTGATGAGGAACTTCATGTAGTGGGTAACAATATCAAAACCCTGTCCATCCAAAACGATCAGGTAAGCCAGAGCCTCCAGTTAGGGGGGCAGGTCTGCGGTTTTTCTCTGCCAGCATTGGTTGTATAATTTGACTTGCTCTGTTCTTGCAGGAAAATCCTTGAGTTGGAGGAGGAGTTGAAGGTCGTCGGCAACAATATGAAATCTTTGGAAATCAGTGAACAAGAGGTAGACTTGCAAAGTCTCATTTCCTCATGGAAACCTGCATGGTGTCCGTCAGTTCGTGCCGTCATTAATTTCATTTTACAATTACTAAAGTGCCACGGCTGCAGATGAGAAAGGTTATATGGTGCATGCAATAACTTCAGAGGGCCCAAAATATTGACTCCTTACTGGGATGAGTTTCTGGTTCTGTTAGTGTTCGATTGCTCTAAAGTTCTATTCAGAGCCTATATTATGTCTGAACTAGAATCCGGAGCTGTACTGTCAAGGCTTCCTTCAGCATTAGACCTAATTAGTGCTTGCTGCTTTCCGTGGCTGAATAGTATATCTATGTGTTCATGTCTATTGCATAGTATCCATAATCTGTCGATTTTTGTTCAGGGTTGTTTCCCAGTTTTATCAGTTGATTCTTCCACACACACACACACACACACACACACACCCCACTTTTTTTTTCTGATTCTGCAGAAAGAAATTTGACATGGTTTGAATTTTTTTTGTTTTTTTTTTTTGGTTAACCATTCTGTTTTGTTTAATTTGTTGGTTTTGTTTCTAAGACACCATGATTAGTGTGTGGAATTCATTTCTTACATAACGGCTTTAAGTGAGAATGAACTTGCACCATTTGACAGACTTTGATGTTTAAAGTCTACGTTTGTGGGTGACCATCATGGTCCTCAAAGGCTGATGTAAGAGATACACCCTAAATCGTTCGTCCAGCCTATAAATTGAACATAAAACATGCACAATAAGATGTAACTTGGATGGAGTGACACTAAAACGGTTCTACTGGCATTTGGTAAAACTAACTTAACTGTAGCTGAAAATGGTGACGACATCATTGTCACAGTTTGGTCAAACACTTTGATGTGGAAGCTGATTATATCATGACTTAGCAATTTGTAATTTGAGTTGCTTTTGCGACAGTTACAGGCCTAAGATAGTGCCTTCTGGATTATTATTACTATTTCTTTTGCAATCATTTACATTTAATTTGTGTTTTTCTTCTGGCATTTTTACTTTCATTATATTCATTGTCTAGTGAAAATCACTTCATGCACACCTCTGTTTCATAAACGCCTCACCTTTTTTATGTGTGCGCGTTTCACAATTTGTCTTTTCTTCCTTGGGAATAATATAAGCATAAGGTCTCAGTTAAGTCTTGTAATTTCTTGTAAATGTTCATTTCCACATAATTGCTCAAACCACACGAGAGTATGATCATAATATTACACACTGCAGACCTCGGAAGGGATTTAGTTTTCCTGGAGTTAGAGCTCAGTGTTTATTTTGTTGTTGATGGAAACTTCTGTGCATAAGCTGAGGCTTCAGATTTAAGTGATATCCCAAGTATAGGTTAGTTGTTGATGTCCACTTGTGGTGAAGATTGCCCGTGCATGCCAACATATTTTGGGCGCTCGAGAGGTTATCCATTGAAACATAACATGAAATATGTGAAGAGCCATTCCGTCGACTAACACGCCTGGGAGCCTGTAATGTTACATCTAGTCAGTTGTCCGCCATGCATGCCAACATCCCTCAACAAATTCTGCTCATCTGAACCGACTTAAATTCAGGCTTTATTTTATTTTTGTTGCTTACAATTTTCTTGTGTGGATTTGTTAAAGTAGTGCTAGAACCAGGCAAACCTAACTAAATCTTGTTTGTCTAGTGTGTGTTTTCCATTAATCCTTGCTAAGTCAACCTGTTTTTTAATTCTCTATCATATTCAGAGAATGTTTTAGCTTCTTATATTTTAGTTTTTCCCATTGAAATTGATTTCATTGTCAAGATAACAGAATTGAGTGGATATAGACTGTCTGACTGAAGACATTTTGAGTACTTTGACTTGTGTGTGCTTAAACTTATGCTTGGGAGTATTACTGAGAGCTTCTTTCATGGTCTGGTCAAAACTAACCAGCATGCAGGACAAACGTTCAGCCAACCAGGGCTCAGCATCCATATCATGTTAGAATGTGGTGCTTAAATAGTTTCTTTCTTTCTGATTTTTATTTTTTCATTTCATATTTTTTCAATAAACTATCTAATTAACAGTTTACAAATATTGTTAACAGTAATTGTGATGTTAATTTTTGATTGAAACTCTTTTTAAGTGGGGTATCATCCTACAGTGTGTTATAAACATATTGATACTGTGTTTTCTCTTGTATATACTTACTTAGTTTTCCTATGGTCTATCATTAGCATTAGTCTTTCATTTGTGGTTCAACTGGCTTTGAATCTGTAGATCCTGTCTTGACAACAATCTTCACATATTTCTCATAGAGCTAGTTTTTGTAATTGATAAAAGACAGCAGTAAAATCACCAAATAAAGAGTTGTAGGATGTGTATTTTTTAAAATGTCACATCCCTTCAAAGGTGTTCATATGATGACACTGAAATTAATGTCTTATTCTAAGTTTAAGAAAATTATGGGTCAGAGTTATTTTTTAAACAAGTTTTTGTAAATTGGAGGGAAAGAGAAAACTTGCTGCAGAAATGTTTATTTTTGTTCTTTTATAACTGAATAAATTTGTTTTTTTACTTTCGGAATATTTTATTTTTAGTGTCAACATCACATTAAAATAAAAATGTTTTTAATTACTCCAAGTTTAAAGAATAAAAATTCAGTTATAAAAACAATTTAATTTAGTACTTTTTTTATGGAGGAATGTATAAACATTATGTTGCTTATTATTGATGACTTTTGCACTGGACAGTAGAGGTTTATTTTAATGTTTATGCTGAACTGTTTCTCTCTGGGTGATCTGAAGAATTGGTGGTTAGATGTTATACTTGTAACTCTCTGGAGGATCTGATAAATTGGTAGATAAATGTTATCCTTGTAACTCTCTGTGGAATCTAAAGAATTGGTAGAAAGATGTTATACTTGTAACTCTCTGGGGGATCTGAATAGTAGAATTCACATTTGACTTCTGGTTTGGTAGTTTGTCAGACATGATGTTTTAGTTGTAGGTCATACATGATTTTTGGTTTCTTGGTGGTACTTGAGACATGATGTTTTAGTTGTATGTCAGATGTGATTTTCTGGTAGAATTTCAAATATGGTTTTTTAATAGTTTCAAACATGTATTTTGTTTATGGGTAGTGTTTCAAATATAATTTCTTGGTAGTATTTCAGACATAATTTGTTGTTATTAGTCCAGCCATGATTCCATACATGTCTTTTTGTTACTGTGTCATTCATGTCTGAAACCTAGTTATGCTCCAGGCTTGAGCCTTACTGAAGTAACACAGGTAGCTGGTAGTTTTAGTCAAGAGAAGATATTGAATGTCACGTTGTAGTAATGAAATGTTTTGTTATTTGTTGTTAAAATACAAAACATGGGAGAGACCATTCTTGTCAATGGTTTGCCTGTATCCTGTGTTGTAGCAGTGGTAGTTGTGACAGCATATGGTTGTCTACAGTCATATACTGATCACATGTCCATCTCTTCACTCTAGGCATCCCAGAGGGAGGATAGCTACGAAGAGACGATCCGCGACCTGACCCAAAGGCTCAAGGACGTGAGTATCTTGCTTTTTGCATGATGTGTAGTGTGTGTTTTTCTTGCCATTTTTTTTAATGTATGTTTACTTGTATGTTAAAATTAATGCCTGGAGTATGTTAACAAAGCTGTCTTGTTGATGATGTTCAAACCAGCAGGTTATCTTCCTTGTTCTGCTTGTATTATGATGTAATTATCTTGACTGTGTTTTGTGGCTTTGTTTGACTGGCATATTTTGCAAACTGTGCTAGACTTGCCCCCCTTCTCTGCTCGTCCTTTGTTCTCTTCTGTCTGCCTTGTTTCTTTCTTCTCTCCTCCTCTCCTCTTCCAGTCTCTCTCATTACATTCTTTCATGGCCACAACTGTTTCCCATCACCTAGATGATTTGTGTGTGTGTTTCAGGCCACATTTAAAGTGATAATTGTTTCAGATTAAATGTAATGGGATTTTGTCTTTTAGAAGGGTAATGTGGGTTTTTCTTGTTCAACAAAACGTGCAGGTAATGTCATTTTGGGTAAAAGGCAGTGGGGTGTGAAAGATTTTTATGGATGTTTTCTGAAAACTTGTCCTTTTTTAATGTCTTGTTGGCATTGTAGGTAAGCTGTTTTCGTATGTTGCTTGTCAGTGTGTCCTTTGTTTGTTGCTTTTGTGAATGACAAATGTTTCTTGTGATTCCTATGCAGAGAACTGGAGTTCATTTTAAATTTTATTACAGTTGAGAATTATTTTGGGGGTCTACTTAGTAACCAGTTGATTTAGGCCAGGCTTTGGTTACTGAATGACAACCCCCTTCATTCATGTTTTTTAGAGACCGGAAGCTCACTTATAAGATTAGAAGACTGTTGCCATCCTCTGATGGTCATCTCCTGCTTGAGCAGCAAGATCTGATCAGTAGTCCACTAAAATTACAACTTCCTCATTCTACAGAACACTGAAGTTGCCAACACCAGCTGCTCATGAAAAAGTATAGAAAAGGCTTGGCATAAGTTGGTGAGAGCCTTTGCCCCAAAGAGGGAGGAATAAATGGCACAAGAACAAGAATAAAACACACACTGCCACCATGTTACTTCTCTCAGATGCGATTAGGATACTGATTCAAATTGATTTTTGGCTGCAAATAAGCAGACAGAGGAATGGTGTTGAACTGCTAACAATTAACATATGTCATAATGGTCCTTGAAAGCTGGACAACGCTTGAATAGCAGTTAGGGCCTTGATTTACTTGACATGCCCTGGATAATTTAAAAAAGGACCAGGGTCCTTGCAGTTTAGACAACTCGGTGTATATCATCATCAGAAATCTCACACGGGTTGGACTGAAACAAATGTGTTTGTGATTGACATAGTATGCCTTAATTGAAGTGTTGTATGTCCGGATCTTTCTGTGATTGATGTGCCTTGCCTATGTCACCCAGGCTGAGAACCGTGCCAGCGAGGCTGAGCGTACGGTGTCCAAACTACAGAAGGAGGTGGACAGATTGGAAGGTAGACCATGCTTGACCTGGGCTGTGTTCACGGCTTGTCTCATAGCATGCGTTGCATTTTGTTTTTGACACTGCATGGCTCACTGGGAAACTCAGACTGCCTACATTTTCCACTGCTTCGTCTTTGAACATTATTTAATAGCCTGCAATATCCTTGTCTGTGCACAAACAGAAACACTAAACACATATCTAATTGTGATAAGTACTTTCAGCTGTTACTTTCCTGGTTAGGAGGATTTACTTATTATTTCTAATAACCAGCCCAAAAAACATAGCGTATTACATACACTTTATAAAAATAACATCCAATCATTAAAGTTCATACATTTTGTGGTTTAAATGTGTACAGAAAAAGTTATTCAGGAGCGAGGGTCCTGTAAAATCAGTCAGGTTTCTACTGT
The DNA here is from genome assembly GCA_905116865.2 of Candidula unifasciata. Lineage (NCBI taxonomy): Eukaryota > Metazoa > Mollusca > Gastropoda > Stylommatophora > Geomitridae > Candidula > Candidula unifasciata. The sequence goes on along the minus strand of CAJHNH020000065.1, from coordinate 425,332 downwards.
CGAGAAGTTTATAGAACTCCTGGGGTTGGGTTCCCTTTTATTGTTAGAATAATCTACCTATAAATTGTAATGTAAAACCTGCTTAGATTAATAGTATCTGTTTTCTTTTTCTTCTTTATTATATATGTATATACACACGGAAGGGGTATCTTTTTGTGAGGAAATAATTTTTTTTTAAATATATTTTTTCAAATTCTTTTTTCAGGCATATAGATTAAAAATTTTGAACAGTTTCAAGTTCATACAATATTCCATACAAAACTTTACTGAGAGAAACATCTGCACTCAAATACATTGCTTGCCTACATAGAATAATTCGGTTCTGTGGCTTTTTCCCTATTTGCACTCTATACAGTCACTTTCATTTCAAATATTGAAATTTAGTTATGTGGTTACAGCATTCTTCTGCATGCCTGATTGGATCTTTTTAACATGTATCATTCTAAACAGATGTGTGCAATCTGGCAGATATCTGAGGACATAAAAATAATATAACAGGGTGATTGACTAACCTTCCCCTGTTAACACGATAAAACCTATATTGTGACCTAGAGAGTGTATATTGACTTTGCTTCCAGATCCCTAGATAAATTTTTGCTAGCCTACATTTTTACCAGTTTCTTGGCTGCTGACATCAGTTGTGAGTCAGCACGCATCCAAGCTGACAATGAATTTGGACCTCAAAATAATTGTAGTTTTACATAATTTTTGGACCAAGATGGGTTTATAAATCTTTTCTCGAACAAAGAAACAGTGCAGGGATGTAACATTTTTCTGCTTATCTCAGAATTGATACCCACCTTTCTGACCCCAAAGAAAGTTGATACACATTCTCCGCTGGTCGCCTCACAGTATATTGATGCCTTCTGCTATGTGCACCATATACAACTGGTAGCTTTGCTTGTTTCCCTCACTAAATGACCGCATGTGTTCCCTTCATTCTTGTATCTAGGCCGAATGCAGAGCAGAACTTTCCGAACGAGAGGTTGGGGCTCTGCAAAAAGCATTAGAGCGAATGGAAGGTAATATTTGGGCTTGGTACAAAGTCTTAATAGAATCTAAAAGTGTTTGCTTATAAATATGAGCCAGAAGTCCACTGAACAGCATTCCTGGATTAGGACATAAGTATGTCAGTCCCACTGGTAATCAGCACTGACACACAGTAATAGAAACCATAGAGGAAGGAGGCATATTCTTTCTGTGTATTGGAGTGAAGATAAATGTGTCTCTGCTTTTCTCTCACTCTGTTTCTCTCTCTCTCTCTCTCTCTCTCTCTCTCTCTCTCTCTCTCTTTTTCTCTCTCTCTCTCTCTCTCTCTCTCTCTCTCTCTCTCTCTGTGTTTGTGTCACTTCCTTTCTAGCTCTCGTACTTTTTTTAAAGCTTCTTTCTTCCTTACTCTGTCACTCTTTCTTTCCGTCTTATTGTGTTTCTCCTTTTGATAGATACATTTTTGTGAGTCTCAGTTAGCACAAATTTGTTTAATATCAATTCTTGAATTGTCGGTCCCTTGGAATTTAAGTTAACAAAGTTTTCAGGTATTTACAGTAAGTCACATTGGCATGGAAACATCATTTTGATTGGTTAATTTGGCCCTGTTATTGATTACTGTAACTAGGTGCTGAAAGATTACATTTGAGTAAAATATGGTTAACTTGTGTGTGAGTGTGCATGTTTGATCAGAAGAAACTTGTTAACTGTGTGCAACGACTTTGTGTGTCTGTTCTTGTGTAACAAATACAACAAGTAACCCTGCTTGTAACACTAACATTGAACTACTAGTTGGTAGACATCTTTTGAGTCTGCTGTAGTACCTTGCCCCAGTGCTGTTTCATTCAATCTCCACATTTCCTTAGTTTGGAAGTATCAGTTCCAAAATTGTCCAGGTTATTTGTTAAGAGATGAAATTAGATTTGGGGTGGTGGCACCAGCAAAGATATATCTCAACCTCTGATTTCAGTGGGATTAAAAAGTTGACGCTTAATGCTTCCCATTAATATACAACTGAAAGGAACACACCACCTGAAAGCACACAGGGACTTCAAAGCACACAGGGACTTCTGGAGATATTGGACGGAAAAGTGCTGGAGATATTGGACGGAAAAGTGCTGGAGATATTGGACGGAAAAGTGCTGGAGATATTGGACGGAAAAGTGCTGGAGATATTGGACAGAAAAGTGCTGGAGATATTGGATGGAAAATTGCTGGAGATATTGGACAGAAAAGTGCTGGAGATATTGGACGGAAAAGTGCTGGAGATATTGGACAGAAAAGTGCTGGAGATATTGGACGGAAAAGTGCTGGAGATATTGGACAGAAAAGTGCTGGAGATATTGGACGGAAAAGTGCTGGAGATATTAGACGGAAAAGTGATGGAGATATTGACAGAAAAGTGATGGAGATATTGGACGGAAAAGTGCTGGAGATATTGGACAGAAAAGTGCTGGAGATATTGGACGGAAAAGTGCTGGAGATATTAGACGGAAAAGTGCTGGAGATATTGGACAGAAAAGTGCTGGAGATATTGACAGAAAAGTGCTGGAGATATTGGACGGAAAAGTGATGGAGATATTGGATGAAAAAGTGCTGGAGATATTGGACGGAAAAGTGAGCCTTATATTTCACTTGTAGAGATAGTGGAGTTAGATGAGCCTTAAATTTTATTTACCCTGAACTAGTAGAGTCTCTTCTTCTGCTTCTTCTTTTGCATTCATCATTAGAAGGGCAGTTAGCACCTTGTATTATGATATACAGATAGGCTGTGATATCTGTGCCTTTTTGCCTGACCCGGTTTAGGGACAGTGGGTCTTGCCTTTCTCCCCAAAAAAGGGTTCGGATCACCACAGGGGCAATCTCGGCTACTGAAGCCACTCGGAGTTAACCAGATAACTTACTTGACAAATTTTGGAGGGATTTTAGGGAAGTTGCTTCAAATTTGACGTGGTCTACAAAGAATTAAAAACATGTTCAGGGATGTATTTACAAAGTGTTGTGTAACACTGGCCCATTATTTTATCAAAATGTGGAGATTAAGGCAGCCAGGAAGTGATGATAGTTAGAAGAAACTAACGCATGTGTTTGTTGCATGGTTTCCCCCCTGTGTTTGCAGACGAGCTAGAAAGGTCTCGTGAGCAGAACGTCAAGTTGCGGCTGGAGATGGACCAGTGCATCTCGGACCTGGAGAACCTCTAACGAGCATGACAGGTTGCCTGTCTTGTGTTTGTGTGTACTAACTTGATGCTGTGTGGCATGTTGCCTCTATTCTAATCTTCCTTTCATTACATTCCCTATATAGGTTCCTGGGCCCCATTGGGGTGGGGGGCAGAGGGATAGACCCCGGCTCTTGAAAAGCATGGGGTAAAAGGCGACTAATTAAGGTTCTGATGGACTTGGATATGTTGAGTCAAAAGTTGCAGAAATCGCAGCCTAGCTGTAAAACCACAGCATGGTACGCCGTCGTCATCATCGTGTAGCAGGTCCTTTGCAGAACATCGCTCTCATCACGGTCTGCCTGAAAGAAACGGTCTCTCGCCAGCTCTCCTGCCTCATGATTTTTCATACTCAATGACTCCTATCCTTTGCCCATCTTCGTGTTGGTCGGCCCCCTGCCTCTCCTTCCTGGTACCATGCCTTCTGCTTTAATTTTTTCCAATCCGTCGTGGCGCTTGATATGACCAAAATATTTCAGCTTCTGAGACAGGATGCTGTTTATTAGCCAATCTTAGTTGATGTTCAGATCTTTTCAAGATGTCAGTATTTCTCCTCTTTTTCATCCGAGATATTCTGAGAATCTTTCTATAGCATTTCAGCTCAAAAGCCCCTATTCTCTTTCTTAAGGACTGGGAGATAGTCCAGGACTTGCATCGGCGTGTTGCTACGGGGAAGATGCATGCTCTCAAAATCCTCCTCTTAATTTCTGTCATACAGTCTCCATTGCTATTTATTATAGAGCCTAGAAATTCAAAGTTTGTGACATTTTCGATTTCTTCACCATTTATTGTTATTTTTGGGCGACAGCCAGTTTTATCTGTAGACATTATTTTCATTTTCTTTAAATTCAAGAACAGATTTTGATCTTCACTTGCTTTTGGGCAGACAATATTAAATATTCTATTTCCTTTACCCTGTTCGAAAGGAGGACTGTGTCATCTGTGTAGCGAAGTTCCAGAATAGGGTTGCCACCAATTTTGAGCGGATCATGACTCACAAGTCTGGTACCCTAGCTTCCCTTTTAAGGGCAAATGCATGAGAAGAAAAAGGGTTTTATTACATGATGTAAAAAAAAAAGGGGGGGGGGGGGGGGGTCATTTTCTCCATGTTCCCTAAGGGGCATAAACAAGCTGCAAGTCTTGGTTTGATGTTTCCTGCTTGATTTGATTCTGGGAAGTAAATGTGGCCGGCGCGGCGTGATGCTGACCACATCACCCACCAAGTGCCGATAGTCTACAAAATGTAAGTCTAGCCCTATATACCCAATACACATGAAGGTCTCCTTTACTTGATGTGGGGGAAAGATTGACTGTTGTAAGATGCCTATACACTCACACACAGGCTCCCCAAAAAACTGTTCTATGGTGAACTGCAAAATGGGAAACGTTCTTAAAGCGGGCAAAAGAAACACTTAAAGTCTTCATTCAAAGCATTTGGGATGAATGACACCAATTGGGAGGCTGCCTCTCAAGACTGAAGTGCATGGCGTGCCACTCTACACAAGGGCGCGGCTACATGTGAAGAAAATAAAACAGCAATACTGATTAAGAAAATGATTGACAGAAAGGTGACTGCAGGAGATCCCCTTCCTGGTACAACACCCAATTCCCCGTCCTCACTGTCCAAGAACTTTTTAGGTCCGCATCGGCCTCATCAGTCATTTTCTTAGTCATACTTGATAAAAAAGAGTGCATCTTGGTGGACAACACACACACACACTCAGTAGTAGATTAAGAAGGTTTAAACAAGGTCTGAGAAGATGGATCACTGAGGAGTGACTAGGAAATTTGGCTTACACTCTGAGGAAAAGCCTGACGGACATATCATTCAATGCTACTGGTACTGGTAGCTATTAGCCGGCTGCAGAAGATGGGAACGGAGTGCTTGTGGGAATGTCCCAAATACTGGGATGTTGGTACTATACTGAACTTAGCATTTATGGAGTTTATATGTGAGACAGTAATTAAGTGTATGATTTAGAAACGTAACAGGCGTACATTTAGCTAACAGTTGACTTCTGCTTGCCTCCACAGACGAATTGCTGGCAGAGAAAGAGAGGTACAAAGCTATTTCAGACGAACTGGATAGTACATTTGCTGAACTGGCAGGCTATTGAGCCTAGCATCCCCTACTGGACAGTGTTGGTTCAAGAGCTTCCTCATCATCCCATTGATCTGTCGCAGTGGACCGACAATTTTGTATTGTTTAGGCTCAGCACGTTGCCAGGTTTTTTGTATCTCTTTGGCAGCATTGTTCACTTTCTCAATAGCTTATGACAAACTCTTTTTTTCTGCCTGTTTGGACAAAGTAATCTAGTAAATTTTTTTTACAGAAATGTTTCTTGATTGTTACTGTATGTATGATGAGGACAATTGTGGTTAACAATATGCTGTCCACTACACCAAACTGTTTGTGAGGAATTATTCTTTCGCTTGCATTTTTAAGTTCATAGAAAAAAAGTGAAGATCAAACAAATAGATGATGCTCTGAACATGCCGGGGTATGGAAGAATAAAAGTAAAGATCAAACAAATAGATGATGCTCTGAACATGCCAGGGTTGGAAGCTCTGCGCAGAAATCTTGTGAGTGAAATACCAGTAACAAGTAAATGTGCACGAGGATCGACACCTGTTTTCGTTTCTAGTGGGTGATTGACGTAAGATACCATCATGCTGGTGTGACAGCACAGGCATTATAACCCTAATGCTCATTTATAGCAGTTCAAATCATCCTAGTCAGATCATATAATACAAATTATTCCAGTCATCTGTGTGGTCATCTTGGGTGTTACTGGTAAATTGGACAATGTGATATAAATACTGGTCGTGGTGATCACCTAATTAACTTAGACACCCTTATGTCTGCATTGACCAAGCTGGTAGATCAACTAGTCATAGATCTCTACTCCTGAGTTTACCTCCACCAATGGACATGGCGATCAACTCCTCACAGAACACTAGCCATGGGTAAACCACCCCCATGCTAGGAGATTAACCAATCACAGATCACTCCCTGGCCATGCGATCACAAGACAGTGGAAACAACCAATCACTGATCACTATCCAAGGGTACACCATGACCAGAAAGAGAGATAAACCAATCACATATTAGCACATCTACTTAATTTATATATCATTACCGAAGACTTACATAAATAAATACTTAACCGTCTTTGGTCCCATAAATATGAGATCAAATCATACTATACCTACCAGTCCTTTGTCTTAACTCTCTCACTGTCTTGGAAATTAATTTTTTTAAAAACTTAGAAAATTGAACATTTGATAAAATAGTATGCATTTTATTATTTGTTCAAACTGGTATTCCAGAACATTGATGTGAAAGCATTGGAGAAAATGTCTCAGACAAGAGCTTATGGCATTTACATATATTTATGTGCTAGTGCGGGCGATAGTGCTGTGTTTACGACTGTTCATACGCTTGTCTATGTTGTTTTCGTTGATGTTCAGTTTGCCATTAGCTCCAATCAAGCTGGCCCTTGTGATTTGTTCTCTGTTACAAACATTTGATGTTTTGGAATCATTTAACGGATTACAATTTGCTGGATTTCAACCTGCACAGATGGGTTTTTTTCTTTCTTACATGACTTCTGTCAGTTATTTATAGCATATCCTACTGCCTGTAATAAACACACAAGTTTGGTTTACAACCTTTCTTCTCAGCAGCTTCTGTTTTGGTTTGATTTGATGATGCTTTGTCAGTGTTTTTGTTGTTTGTGCTGAATTGGTGGGGTTTGCTGAACTGTACTGAACCCCTCATCCCAACATTCATAACTGATTATACATTAAAATCATTGATTCCCCCTATGCTAATACTTTTCCGTCTTTCTTTGTGTTAGTTTCACCTTTAACTGCAAACGAACTGTGCTACATTCAGCTGTGTGCAGAAGAATTGTTTTGCTAATTTTCCAGACACAACCACCAACTTACATGTTCTTTGAAACACACATTCATAAACAAAACCTATGTTTGCTAATGTCCCCACACAAAGACTAACCCCCCCCCCCCCCCCCCCCCCCCCCTCCCTTTCCACCCCTTGGGTCATCTAGTTAAGTGAAGTCATGTTGGAAACTAGTTTGCCTGCAGTCAACCCTGTTCCAAACCTATTCTGTGCTAATTTCCCCTCACAATTGCCAGCCTATATATTTTATGTTGAAAAGCAGCTGCTGGGAGACTCTTCCAGGCCATAAACCGAGGGTTTCTTAGTAAGAGAGAAATTGGCAAGAGGACGAAAATGGCTGTTTACCGCTCTACCTATGTACCAGTCCTGACCTATGGGTGTGAGTCATGGGCAATGACAACAGCTCACAGAAGCCAGCTGCAGGCCTCGGAAATGAGATAACCTGAGAAAGGTGGTCCAAGTGACAAGAAGGGACAAAGTCCGCAATCAGACAATACGTCAAGATCTTGATACCCAGCCCTTAGTAACCCGAGTAGATCAGTCACAGTTACGATGGTTTGGACATGTATGCAGAATGGGAGGCTAAGAACCAGGGAACCAGACCTTCGGGACAACCCAGGGTGCGCTGGGAAGACAACATCCGACAGTCCCTAACTGACAGAGGACTGGAATGGAACAAAGCCAGAAAGAAAACTGCTGATAGAGACGTCTGGCGATCTCTCTGGCAAACCTCTACACCCCAAGGTAGAAGAGGAGCGACTAAGTAAGTATATTTTATGTTAATTTTCCCACACACTGCTTATACACTGCAGACCTGGCTAGGAGAACTCACAGGGTACTCCAAAAATAGTTCTTCTTGTAAGAAAATCCTCTTATCCAGATAAAGAGTTTAAGAATACGTGAATGCATTTGCATCATACAGTACAATAATGAATTAGCATTGAATATAACTTGTGACACCGAAGCTGTGCCCATGTTCTGATATTAGTCACAAGATATTAGTGACTCCTTCATTCCATATTCTATTTGATCATCCCTCCATCCTGTTTCTACTTTCAGCCTGCATTATATTCCCGTGAGTTTTATCCATGCAATCTGAAACTTCCAACTGTGAAATAGTTTGTAACCTTAACCCAGTCATCTCCTCAAGAACTTGTACTCCTACTAAACTATGCAGCATTATTACGTGCTTTTTTTAAGTCTTAATTTTCATTCGTACTTTAGTAACTGAGTTAATAAAATGTCTTTCAATGCCCTCTTCACATAAAGAAATAAGAAATGACATTACCTCATATTCAGCCTGCATTATTTACAGGTTAATTCTATCTGTGCAATTTGGAACTTCCATTTATGAAACAGTTACTGGTAACCCACAATCATCGTCACCTCCATCTACGTCAGCACAGAGAATGAATTAATCAAGTAACAGAAAGTGTATTGATTGGGACTCATAGAAAGATAGAAGAACACACTAGACAACATAAAAATCGAAAGCTATAGTTACCGTGCCGGGAATTGAACCTGTCACCTCCAGACTGCGTGTGCGCCTCGCCATGAATACGAGTGCACTAAGAACATGGTCAACTAGGCACCCCCCAAAAAAAGTGTCGTATTGGCTATGTCTTATCGTATAGCTTGAAATCCACAACTATGGAATACGGACAGAATTCATTTCAAACCATTGAAACGGCAACATAGGTTACATAAATTTATATTAAGAAAGCATATGTCGAATAACAATCACAGCAGTACAGAGAATGAAACTGTTGGCAAACACAGCCTGGCAGAATTAGAGGTACAACAGCTGAAAGATGATGCACTTGTTGTTTACACCAATGGTTCTCTGTTCATCAGGGTGTCAGATCTGGCTGATCTGAGGTTATTTGAAATAACAGGTGTAAGAATGTGGGAACAAAGAACTTGGTGTAGATCCGTCAGAAAGGGACGTGTGAATGCGTAATCAGTTATGTTGCATTATCTTCACAGCACTCTGAACACATCCATAGATTCGCTTCTCACCGCATTTATCAGCATCCTGCCAGTCCTGTGCTGGTTGATTTGACAAGACTTTGTGTGCTTCTCATGCTTGGATGTGCCAATCTTTACTCCCAATTCTCGTATTCTTAGCATTAATGTGGAGTCGTTGCTTCCAAAATCCTTGGAACGTCTTATCTTTCATAGGACAATGACAATGTCTGCTCATCTGCAACAGTGACAAACAGACAGGGAACCCACCAGGTCATAGATATAATAAACAAATACACAAGAACTGATTGGAACTCATGGACAGATGTAGGGAGATCAGAGGACACACTAGACAACATAAAAATTGAAAGCTATAGTTACCATGGCGGGATTGAACCTGTCACTTCTAAGGGACGAAGGCGCCTTGGTGCAGAAATAAGTGTACTAACACGCATGGAATAAATCATCATCATGTAGCAGGTCCTTTGCATAACTTCGCTCTCATTACGGTCTGCCTGGAAGAAACTTGGTCTCTCGCCAGCTCCCCTGCCTCATGCACCTCCATACTTAAGGAGTCACATATATCCTGTGTCCATCTTCGTGTTGGTCGCTCCTTCCTGGTACCATGCCTCCTGCTATAATTTTCTTTCCAATCCGTCGTGGCGCTTGACATGACCAAAATATTTCAGCTTCCGAGACAGGATGCTGTTTATTAGCCAATCTTCCTTGATGTTCAGATCTTTCAAAATGTCAGTATTTCTCCTCTTTTTCGTCCAAGATATTCTGCGAATCTTTCTATGGCATTTCAGCTCAAAAGTTTTCTTAAGGACTGGGAGATAGTCCACGACTTACATTGGTATGTTGCTACAGGGAAGATGCATGCTCTCAAAGTTCTAATTTTGATCTCCTTGCTGGTGCTTAACCATAGAATTTTTAGGCTGTTTGTCTTTGCATTGCTATGACCATCCTCCTTTTAATTTTTATTGAATAAATACATGGTGTAAAAAAGTCACAGAAAAAGCTATATTCAGATTTGACTACGTCGGAGATTTTTCACAGCGGTTAGAGATCTCAAAAGGTGAACAAAAACAATTTATATAAGAAAAAATTGTTGCCAATACCTTGAGAATAAAATAAGACTTACAATTATGTGCAGCTGTAAGAAGGCAACACAATTTGCCTTTTATCAGGCAGTGAAAAGAGTCACACCGGAGAACACTGTGGCAGTCGGGATGATATGCAGCAGACGAGGCAGGGACAGACCAAATAAGACAATTATATGCTGTCTAATGCAGGATCTCTTCAAATAGGAGAAGTACCTACCTCCTCTCAGCTAGGAAAACCTCCAGAATTGGCACCTGGAATGTTAGAACTCTGTATGATATAGGGAGAACAATGGAAGTAGCAAAGGAAGAAAACGGGAGAACAGCATAACTATGTCTTTGCATTTATAAAGGAAGACCAAAAAACACATGTAGAAGAGAGCTGGAGAATGAAGTTAGAAAGATAGGGAGAGCTCCATGCAATGGCGAAGGATATAAAGACTTGGCGTGAGTTGGTTGAGGGCCTATGCTCCATTGGAGGATAGAAAGGCAGAATAAGAAGGCAGGGGTAAAGAGTTATATCATCAACACAGTCTGGTTCTTTCATAATAAGTCACCCCAGAGGGCGTCAATGGGAGCGTCCAAGATTTTATCGGGTACTAAGACCGGGTTTCCCGGCTTTGTGGTGCTTTTAATTGCCGCTAAACGTCTAGAACTTACCCCAACCCATCTACATCCCACGAGAGAGGTCCCACGACTGCATGCAGCCTATCTACCATCCCTTGAAATATTGAACTGTCTGTTTGGTGTGAATAAAAACTATAGCACCAACAATTTATCCAGAACACAAAGGACACCAAAGATCTTTGAAAAGATATAAATGGTTACAGATCTCACACACTGGCAAATTTGATGATGAATTCGTTTGGATTTCGAAACTAGCATACCTGGCACAGTGGAGAAAACGTAATTAACATTTCCCATAAATCTTGACGATAAAAAGTTGTTTTCCTGTTCCTTGTCTGTGTTTTCTCTCCGAGGAGCCAGATACGTGAAAGCTTGGTCACCCTTGCGACTTTAGGAGTCATATCTTTGACGGCAAATTCTTTCTCTTCTTGTACCTGTCACCGTTAAGCGACACATGAACAATATGCTGTATTTATCATTCCTTCTAGTGCCTTTACAAACCTCATTGTTAGAATCCCCCCCCCCCCCCCCCCCCACCTCAACCTCAGGCTACGAATTATGTAAACAAAATATTTGGCACCTTTCTGTCTTTCCAGAAGACTGTGCTTTGGGGTTGAACTGGGTGGATCTGAGCTAAGAGCTGTCTTCACAGAAATCATAAGTTCTCCATTCTCATCTTCAGCAGGCAACGAAGAGTTCCATAACTGATGGTTACCCGTGGCAATCTGATTATATGTCCGTCTTGCTTTTTCTATAAGTGACGGTGAGATCCCTTGATCATTCCCGTCTGCATCAATCGCTCCACACCGTAATGTCTGTTCACACCTCCACATTGCCAATTTGGCTCCCAAAGAACCTGGACCAAATATAGATTTTTTTGCATCAGTTCACCACCAAGAGCAGTACCCGCCAATCTGTCCCTCTTTTCATTTCCCCAAACCTGCATTTGCCGGAGCAAAGATCTAAAGGAACATATAGATCATTACAGTCTGAGGAGAATGGCACTGCAAGGAGTACAAGGGGATCTGGCCGACGCTCGACACTTAGGGGAAAGGCGAGAAGGATATACAGACAGTTACTGGTACCATCGAAATTTCAACTCTTCGCTCGCTGCTGAAGATGGGGACGGAGCGCTTATGAGGGTATCCCGAGTGCTGTGATATCGATTCCTAATTCAACATTCAATATTCTTGAATTCAACATTTAAGATCTAAAGGACACAAACTACTCGAGACGTCTAGAGAGCTATGCACGCGACACTGTATCCAGCATGCCTTCGCCGCCTTTCTCGGGAAAGGGGGGAGGGGGTGAGAATCGTGGTGATGGCAAGTGTAGCTAGTAAAACCAGATCGCTTTGAGATGCGTCTTCCAAGTAAGCGAGGAGGAATTTGATGTCGGTGATGTCCAAAACGTTCGGTGTAAAGTAATCGTCATTAGTATCACCTTCATCATCCCGAAACACTACATGTCGCTGGGCCACCAGTTTTTGTTGACTGTCTGATAAGCTCTCTCCACCTTTGGCGGTCAGATGTGATGGATTTTGTGGTTGCATGCCTGAGGCCTGTCCAATCAAGCAAGTTCTGCAACCAGCTCTTTCTTGGTTCTGCTTCTTCTCCTCTTTCCTTCGACTGAGCCATGCAGTTTTGTTTTTGAGGTGCTGTTAGATCTTAATATATGTTTATACCATTCCATTTTTCGCTTTCTAACTGTAGTTGAAAGAGATTCATAGTTACCAGTGTGCTGTATAATTATATGGCGAACCTCTTCGTTTGTAATGTGGTCTCTGTATGATATGCCAATAATTTTTATGAAAAATTGCATTTCCAATGCTTGTAACTTCCTTTCAAGTTCAGCTGTTCAGGTCCAAGTTTCACAGACATATGTAAATGTACTAATAGCTAGTGCTCTAAGTAATCGAATCTTAGTTTTGAATGAAATGGTTTTTTTAATCTCCATAATGTCTGCTGCTTGGCAAGGACTGATGTTGTCTGGGCAATCCTAGACATGATTTCTTGTCGTGGCCTCAAATCACTTAAAATGGATTCTAAATATTTGAAATGATTGAATTATTCTAATTTGTGGCCTTCAACGTAGATTGGTGAAGTATTGCCAGCCAGATTATTAGTCATTATTCTCTCTCTCTCTCTCTCTCTCTCTCTCTCTCTCTCTCTCTCTCTCTCTCTCTCTCTCTCTCTCTCTCTCTGTGTGTGTGCGTGCGTGTGTGTGTTTATATTTATTTATTTCCATGCCATGCTTGGTTTATGTTTCATCGAGCAGTTTTACCAGCTCGACTATTTCTTGTTCTTCCCCGGCCGACCCATCGATGCCATCTGTAAACCTGATGTGTGTTATAGTTTGACCTCCTATACTTACTGTTCCATGATGTTGTTCTAGGGTGCCAGTATCAATGGAGATATTAAACAGTATTGGGGAGAGGAGGCAGCCCTGACGGACTCCTATTGTTGTTTGGAACCAGATCCCTATCTGTCCGTTTAGTGTGACAGCATTACTGTCCTTGGCATAAAGCTGCTCTATACTACGTATGCGGTTGCTGTTTTACCCATATTGTATTTTTTCATAGTGTCCCAGAACGCTGCCTGCCATACTCTATCGAATGCTTTTTTTTTTTTTTTTGAAAACAATGAACACATTGCACAGATGTTTTAGGTTTTGTTGGTATTGCTCTGATAATACTCGTAGATTACACATCTGTTCAACAGTTCTTCTTCCAGCGCGGAAACTTGCCTGTTCCTATGCTATGATCTTTTCTGCATGTGGCTTTAATCTGTTTAGGAGTCTCTTGATCATAACTTTATTGGGATGACTGATGAGACTTATAGATAGTAATTGTTTCACAGCATTGCAAATTCCATGCAGTGTTAGTGAATTTTTATACCTAAAGTTCTTGATAAAGTCAACATATCTGGTAAATTGTAACTATTGCTTTCTGGTGAAATATGCTGCAGTGACTGATTTAATTTGCTCTAGAGATATTAAAGGGCTACCAGAAATCATACATCTATACATGCATGATCATCTTGAATTGTCTTTCCTTTCTGTGGCAATACCTGCCTGTTGTCATACTGGACTGGTTACTAAACAGAGGTTTGATTGACCCAGCGACGCAGAGTCACATCCTGGGGGGAGTTGGGGGGGGGGGGGTTGTAATCCAACACGACAGATCTTAGATATCCCATTCAACTTTCAAAAAACTATAATTAGGACATCTGTAACAACTACACACAAAACTACCGTGGTGCTATCTGTTATTTAAGGCAGGTACACTGTCTATAAATATCTATTGGCTTGCTCTCTGACTGCTTCTATCCACCTGTGTAATTTCTGTTCTCATACATTTGTTAACATCTGCATTCTGTTGGCACTTTTCCCTCTTTCCACACCCAAAGTTAAGTTCAAAATTACTAAAAGTATGCGATTTTAGTTGTTAAATTCTTGAAGATTAATGTCATCTTAAATTTAAAATAAACATAAAAATAATGAAAGCTAATTTCAGATCATGCATGATGAAATCGTGAAGAAGTTGGAGGCAATGGAAGTGCAGTTTATTTAGACGGATGTCGAGAATATACACACAAACAAGGGAAAAAAGGTACTTTTCTCTTTGTTCACACAGCTCGGGACTTCGAGATTTCGTGGGGACTCTGAGAAAGTTCAATATTATGGGGGGAGGGAAGATATGGTTAGTGTTAGTCGATGTTAATTTCACACACTAACAACCCTTTACTATTGGACTTTCCCGGAGTCCTCAAGATAGGATGAACACAGAAAAGGACCAGAAACCATTTCACAGATAAATGTAGATGCCACTCTACAATCAAAACTGCAAACGCTCTGTAAATAACACAAACAGTGGACACAGGACAACACCCACGCATTCTAACGATCAATAACATTTTAAAAAAATATTAATTGGGTACCAACACTAAAACTCTCTTCTTCTTCTTCTTCTTCTTCTTCTTCTTCTTCTTCTTCTTCTTCTTCTTCTTCTTCTTCTTCTTCTTCTTCTTCTTCTTCTTCTTCTTCTTCTTCTTCCTAGCATTCAACGGCTGTAAACTCCACCAGAAAGTCTTGATTGTTCATCCTCTTCTGGACTTTGGTCTTGTTTCAGAAACTTGAGTTTTGCATTTACGACGATTAAACAGATCTGGGTTATTTGTATGCAGACTGTTGGTTCCTCGCCTCTCCGACTTCGAAGGAAACACCCCAAATAAGTCGCCTTGTAAGACATGCTTGTTGGGAGAAAGTGGGTCTACTGTCTCTTCCCCCCCCCCCTCCCTCCCCGTGAGCTGTACATAAGATTGCTCATCACAACGTTATAGGGAGGTTGTTGTACAGTGAGGCAATTGAGTTGAGTTGAGTCAAGAATTGACATAACAGCACTCGGGGCATTCCCATGCGTGCTCCGTCCTCATCTTCAGCGACCAGCGCAGAGTTCCAATACTGATGGCACCGGTCGCAATCTGGTTATATGTCCGTCTTACCTTTCCTCTGAGTGTAGTGAGCCGGCCAGACCCTCTGGTTACAGTGAGGGACTTTTGTCGTAAATAGAAGGGGTTTTTTTCCACACACAACAATATATAAAGCAAAGTGGACATCACTAAACCACAAAATAGACTGTCAAATGATCATATCTTTTATTAACAAGAAATGTAAATCTTTGATGTAAATTTGTTTTTAAAAAAAGATGACCATGCGATCGTAGTATTCAGTTGCAACTGCCAGATAAATCTCTCATTTATATATATATATATATATATATATATATATATATATATATATATATATATATATATATATATGTGTGTGTGTATGTATAAATGAGATTTTATTTACGACAAAATTCGCTATTTTTAGGATTTGTGGCTGTGTTGTAATCAGATTTATAGGCACTCGTGCACACACATTCACACACACACACACACACACACACACACAAACACACACACATACCCAGCGTTTTCTCTCCCTGGTTCTCGTTAATTCGTTTGCCCTGTAATCTGAATGCAGCGTTGAACATTTCTGAGCAAGGATATCCCAGAGGTGCTCAGTCTGAGAAAAGTTAGGGGAATGAGCTGGTCAGCCTCCTGATGATCCCATGCTGCTGATTAAAGTCACTCACCACCCGAGCTCGATGGTGTCAAATGTTATATCATCTTAGATTTGATTTGATTTGATTCAAGAACCGACATCACAGCACTCGGGACATTCCAATAAGCGCTCCGTCCCCATCTTCAGCAGCCAGCGAAGACTTCCGATACTAATGGTGCCAGTAACGTTCTCATTAAACGTCCGTCTTGCCTTTCCTCTGAGCCTCGAGCATCTGCCAGAACCTCTCGTCACTCTCCCCTGCATCAATCTCACCAGACTATGGTGATCCATCTACTCCTCCAAACTGTACACGCTCTCCCACAAGGCACTAACCACGTCTGCCGTATCATGTATCAGTATTCCACCACGTTGTGCAGAGAGAGCCGGTCTGTCCGTCTGTTCATTTCCCAACACACCGGCGTGCCCCGGTGAAAAAATCCAGATATCATCTTAGAGAATGGCATTACCACCTATGGCTTCCAGTGAAGCAGAACAATTGGTCTTTACATTTCATTCTGGTATCCAGAGTCGGTCAGACTGTTTGGGGTGATATAGAGTGGGGTCCTGATGTGGTTACAGAAGACTACCTAAGCTATGGCAGAACGATTCAACATAACGATTTACCTCTCTGCTTGAGTCAATCCTTAATCTCTGTCCTGATCCTCTCCAAACGCGAATCCTTCCATCTTTGAATGCCACAGTAAAGAGATTTTACCATACGGGTTCCAGAACCCTATTGTAGAAAAACAAGAATAGACCCACTGCCTACTCAAAGCATGTGGTAACAGTTGATTAACTGCGAGCTTCCTTCGAAGTCGGAGTGCTTCTGTCTGAAAGGCAAGGAAACTACCGTCTGTATATAAATAAATCAGATTTGTAAAAATGGACGCGTACGCAACACGCAGGTTTTAGAACAGGACTACGGTCCAGAAGTGGACGAGCAATCAAAACTTTCCGCTGAAGTTTACAGCTGTTGAATGTGAAGAAGAAGATTAAAGCGAGATTCATCAGTGAAGAAGCTGGATGTTCTTGCGACACCAAGCAACACAGGCTCTGCGATGGTCAGGAGTAACCGCGATTCTGAATGCAGGACATCGAGCAGCCAGTCCAAATTCATGAACACGTCTATGAATGATGCTTGGAGTGACATTAACGTTTACAGTTTGTCTCTGCTGACATCTTAGAGTGGAACACGTCACTGTTTGATGTCGCAGAGCTGATAACAAGAGGTGCCGGTCTCATGATCTAGCAAGACCTGGCCGGTGGCGATCTTCCACATTTCCTGTGGCCTGAAATCTGCAATATGTCTAGCAACTTTTACGATCATCATATTGTAGAATATTTTGCATAAAATCGCTCTCATCATGGTCTGTCTGAAAGAAACTCAGTCTCTCGCTAACTCTCCCGCCTCGAGAGCTTTCATATTAGAGGAGTCATTCATTTCCTGTGCCTACCTTCGTGCTGGTCGGCCCCTGTCACACCTTCCTGATACCATAATTTCTTATATTATTTTTTTTAAGGCCACCATGGCGTTTGATATGACCAACATATTTCAGCTTACGATAACAGGATGCTGTTTATTAGCCAATCTTCCTTGATGTTCAGATCTTTTAAAATATCAATATTTCTCTTCTTCTTTGTCCATGACATTCTGAGAATCTTTCTATAGCATTTCATCTCAAAAGTTCCTATTTTCTTTCTTAAAGACTGGGAGACAGTCCATGACTCACATCCGATGTTGCTACAGGGAAGAAAATGTTCAGATTTACTTCAAGGAAAGTCAAACCCGTTTTCAACCCACTCTAAAGTCCTCGTTCTTTGTAATGTGCGAATATTTCTGGATGGCTTGGTTTTTGCAAGTAATGAAACAATCCTATATCAGATGACATTAAGAGCGAACTTCCTTCACGAACTGTCGCCATCGCACGTGGAATATTAATCAGCACGATTACCTTACATGTTTTGTTGAAAGGAAGTTTTGAAAATAAAAAATAAAAATGTGAATGTATGGTCATCAACCAAATTGCACGTGATAACCATGTTGTTGACCTGTTTTCATGCTTCACGTGCACTGAGGACTATCACATGAAGGTATTACACCCATTTTCTACTAAAATTCTACTTCAAACTTTCCTAATTGTATCATTCTATGTCCTTATAATAAAGTGTACTAAAAATGATAAGGTTGCCTTCGACTTTTGAAAAGTTGTATACATGACCCATCTGTAGGTGTCTTGTGTCAGTAATGTTGTGACAGACTTAAGGGAGCCCTTAACCTTGCATCCGAATTGTCTTTAAACGCATTTCTTCATACATTTAAAATTAATTCAAATATATCTGCAATTCAGCATATTGTTAATAATAATGATAAATAATACAAATAATGTGTTGAATATAAACTTATTTAAAACATAATTTGCTTAAAGTAACACTTGGGAAAGATCAGCTGAAGACTGCCTCCTATGGAGGTAATACACGGACTGTCACAGTCTGAAAAAGGTCAAATGCAGCAAGCTTTGGGAGAGGAGACGTCCGAGGGAAAACCAGTCTAGGAGAATCACCGTTTTCATGTCAACTTTTTGACAGAGAGCACTCCCGCTTTGGACTTTACAGTCACAGCAGACGATGTTTCCACAGTCAGCGGCACGGCTCCATGGTCCTCGGGTACTGGCGGTTGCAATAACATGAATGAAATATAGAAAAAAATAATTTTAAGAAAAAACACATTTTTGTCTATACAATGTGTACCACTAGATGCCCCTCGCCACACAATTATTTATTTGCTTCAGCGCGCCTGTGCACGCCACAACTAAATGTACACACATATACATGTGCGCGCGCGCGGACACACAGATCCTCACACATACACACACATCGGTTTCGGGTTCGAGCCGGTGGCAAAAAAAGAAAAACATACTCCGGAGATTAAAGGTATACGTGGCACAGAGCCTGAAGGGCTTCCATGCTCACGACACTGAGCCAAATGAACTACGCCCAAGTGCTTTGAGTTTAACAACAACAACAACAACAACATATACCAACTGGCACACCTACGCACACAATCCAAATCGCCGCTTGCCGATTCCATTGATCTTTGTCCTGTATAAGACGAGAACGAAGGTCAACGTAAACACAATGTCAAGGCTGCGTGTCTGGCCGGTTAACAGAGGTCCTGGGTTGGGTTTTTGAGGTCATCTTAGCGACATGCTGGTCGCCGTCCGTGTGGGCACCTGCTCCTTGGAAATATGCAAAGCAGATCAGGCATCCAGCCCAGCGTTCTTCCTGTCCGGATGTGCACAGGTCCATTTTTTGCAATATTATTCTCGATGTTCAAAATAACATTTACACCAACGGTCTGAATAAAACAGTTTATTAAACGATGTAATGTGTACATAAGCATCTATCATAAAGAAAATAGATCTTTCTCTTTGCGTGTATGTATAAAATCGACCCCGCCCCTTCCCAAATCATTATCGCTTTAGATCTGGGTGTATAAGAATATACCACTACCATCTTACAAGCATGACGAAAAAGGCGACTAATTAGAAGTTTGCTGAAATCGGATGTGTTGAGTTGAAAGGTGCAGATATCACAACCTAGCTGTAAACCACAATATACCAACCGCCTTTTTAAGAGCTAATGCAGAAGAAGTACGGATCCATACCCACGGATTTTCTTCTTCTTTGCGTTCACGGGCTGTAATCTCTGGCGAAAAGTTGTGGTTGTTCCTCCACTTCTGGATTTTAACCTTGTTTCAGAACTTGGGTGTTGCGTACACATCCGTTTAAAGAGATCTGGCATATGTGTATGCAGATTGTTGGTTCCTTGCTTTTCAGGCAGATGCACTCCGATTTCAAAAGAAATATCTAATAATCGACTCTTACGACATGCTTGTTGGGTAGGAAGTGGGTCTATTTATGTTTGCCCTCATAATGGGGCCCTGGAACTCACAAATAGCCAAGGATTGAAATCCGTTGCCGCAGACTAGACTGGATGGAATCCCCTGACTTCCGCCGCCAGAAGCGGGAATCCCTTCTTTCCAGAGGGGATCCCCAACCGGAAACCACCGATCTAGGCCGACGACATTAAGTGGAAAATTTACCCCTTTGGAGGAATTACCTTGATGAGCATTTTTTTCATCACATTACTTCATTCCTGCTGAACCGTGGCGATGATTGTTGCAAAGAGAAATTCACCTGCGCCGGTAAGTAAGATCTTGAATAAAACTCGTGGTGACACCGTGACGTCATTTAGTGGTGAGCATCAACAAAAGTTGTGAGCTAACTACAAGGACACCCTGGTCTCTTTATCGCCGCCGCACGCTAATCCCCAGCCGGCAGCAGTTTGTTACGCTAACGGACCCTGTTCAGTAATGAATGTTGTACATTTTCCAAGGGACTTTAGGGACATTGGTCCCCTAGACAGTCGTTAAAGTTGTAATGTCTTGTGGCAGTGGTAGACCGCCATCTTGGACAGTAGCTGCAGGTTCTCACAGCGGTAGCTGTTTGCAAGTGCCACACTCCGGCACGCAAGGTAACACTTCATCCCACCTCTACCACTTGCAGGATTCATCTCTTCATTCATTCTTGTTTTCGGTCGGCTCTAGTGCATTCTTTTCTGGATTTTGTCGCGCTATCGGCGATCCTAGAAACAGACGTAGTAACAACTGCCATAATGAATTTAGTGATGGTCAGTTGTGGAAGTTGACAAGAGGGTGTTGCCAGTAGAAGTAGAAATAAAGAAACAAAAATATATTGAGGATTCTGTGGCAAGTAGTCACTTGTAATGATCGCACAACTTAACGGCCGAACTTTTTTGATTGAGTATACTTTTCATGCAGTTATGGTTTTCTTTTGGTAAAGAATAACATTTGACTTAAAAAAGTTACAAAATACTGACACATTTTTTGTTGCTGTATTTGAGACAAGAAGGAAATATGTTTTTCATTTGTCATTGTTCCTTTATGCAGATATAGACTTGTATCCTCATCTCTTTAGAGTGTAATCTCATTCTCTGCCAATGGCTTTGTTTTTCTTTGTGCTGTAGAATGCTAAAATGCACCTGTATGTGGGGATCTCTTTCTGTGATTGTTGAGTTGAGTTCTTTATGTTGTAGTGTTGTAGTATGATGATAATGCATCTTTAAAATGAAAGTTTTTCACTTTTCCTATGACGGGCTTTTTTCTGGTCATACGGCGCAATGGTATGTTACTGTAATAAACACTTTGTGTTGTGTACTGGCAGTTTTGTTAGACTGGTGATTACTGGCACCTTTTTTGTAGAAAAAAGACTATAGATTTTTATTCTGTATGATGCATTTGTGTTGGGGAGAATTAATTTCTCCAAATATTATATGATGCCTCTGGTTGGGGGGGGGGGGGGGGGTTGCATTTTGATCCTTATGCTGTATAATGCATCTTTGTTGGGGAGAATCTCTCTCTGTTACTATGCTGAGGGATCTTTATTCTGTATAATGCATCCGTGTTGGGGAGAATATCTTTCTACTACTGTGCCAAGATCTTTATGCTGTTTAATGCATCCGTATTGGTGAGGGTTTTCTCTAGCCTGTATTGATGATGTTTGATGCCTCTGCACAGGGAAGAATCTCTGCACGTGATGATACTGATCTTTATTTCATGTATATGGGAGTCTTTTCACATGGCTGTATTGATCTTTATACTGTGTGTATTGTGGAAACATATCCACCCATTGACATTTAGCCTGCACCCATGTGGGAACAAACTCTAACCATGACTGTATTGACATTTAGCCTGCACCCATGTGGAAACATCCACCCATGACTGTATTGACATTTAGCCTGCACCCATGTGGGAACAAACTCTAACCATGACTGTATTGACATTTAGCCTGCACCCATGTGGAAACATATCCACCCATGACTATATTGACATTTAGCCTGCACCCATGTGGAAACATATCCACCCATGACTGTATTGACATTTAGCCTGCACCCATGTGGGAACAAACTCTAACCATGACTGTATTGACATTTAGCCTGCACCCATGTGGAAACATATCCACCCATGACTGTATTGACATTTAGCCTGCACCCATGTGGAAACATATCCACCCATGACTGTATTGACATTTAGCCTGCACCCATGTGGAAACATATCCACCCATGACTGTATTGACATTTAGCCTGCACCCATGTGGAAACATATCCACCCATGACTGTATTGACATTTAGCCTGCACCCATGTAGGAACAAACTCTAACCATGACTGTTTTGACATTTAGCCTGCACCCATGTGGGAACAAACTCTCACCATGACTGTATTGACATTTAGCCTGCACCCATGTGGAAACATATCCACCCATGACTGTATTGACATTTAGCCTGCACCCATGTGGAAACATATCCACCCATGACTGTATTGACATTTAGCTTGCACCCATGTGGAAACATATCCACCCATGACTGTATTGACATTTAGCCTGCACCCATGTGGAAACATATCCACCCATGACTGTATTGACATTTAGCCTGCACCCATGTGGGAACAAACTCTAACCATGACTGTATTGACATTTAGCCTGCACCCATGTGGAAACATATCCACCCATGACTGTATTGACATTTAGCCTGCACCCATGTGGGAACAAACTCTCACCATGACTGTATTAACATTTAGCCTGCACGGATGTGGAAACATATCCACCCATGACTGTATTGACATTTAGCCTGCACCCATGTGGGAACAAACTCTCACCATGACTGTATTAACATTTAGCCTGCACCCATGTGGAAACATATCCACCCATGACTGTATTGACATTTAGCCTGCACCCATGTGGGAACAAACTCTGACCATGACTGTATTGACATTTAGCCTGCACCCATGTGGGAACAAACTCTCACCATGACTGTATTAACATTTAGCCTGCACGGATGTGGGAACATACTCTAACCATGACTGTTGTAATGTATGCTGTGTCTGTGATCTAAGTCATATGCATGTAGCAACATGTATGTGGTATCAGTATAATTTGTATATCCCTACACTGTATCCCACAAAATGAAATGATTAAGATAACAAACCATCTGTGGCTTCACCGGGCCACAGAGCAGGGTAGTTTGGCTGGAACTGAGACTTCTCTGGGTTGTAAATTCCGTCTGAGGCGGAGAGGGGACTGAAATTTAGTGACTGGCAGGTTCTAGTAGAGAATAATGAAATTTTGAATGTTTCTCTTCTTTTTCTGCGTTCGACATCAGTCATGCTACATTGAGTCCTATCTGGGTCACAAATAGAATTGTTTGTTTAAGGTCGCCACCGGTCCCCCATAGCTTCTCTTGCAATGTAGCTCCCTTGGGCCAGATCCAGTCTTTGCTGGGAGAGGTTAGGGCAGTACTGTAGTATGTGCCCAGGGGTCTCTCTTTCTGCTCCACGATCAGCAGATTCTTTTATGCCTATCCTGTACAAATGTGCTCAAAGACCACAGTGTCCAGTCCGAAGTCTTTTTGATTAAATATGCCAGACTAAACCATGTGACAGCATGTGCTAAGACTCAGCTAGATCATATGGTCAAGAAAGCAAGCAGTGTAGAACTTCTAAGATACAGTCCTGTGTACATGGGGGTTATCCACATACGGATGTCCTAGAGAGAATAGAAATAAAGAATCGAAGAGTAAAATGAAAAAGAGAAATTGAAATTTTTGTGCAGTATAAAACACTTGACACTTTGTGGCCCTGGAGATGTGGTTTTACAGAAGAATCCTTAGAATTCCTTGGACAGATTTAAAAAAAAAACAAGCAGTCCAGTTGTTTTGAAAGAGACAAGGGTTCGAAGACAGCTTATCACAAACATATCACAAACATCAGAAAGAGACAGTATTAATGTTTGTGGTCATGTTATGAGAAGAAGAAAACTGGACCATGTTGTGACCACCAGAAAGATCTGTGAAAACAAAACAGAAAGAGACGGGAAGAAAATGTGACATGATTCTTGCCAGTCTTTTGTCATTGCCTGGAAATGTGTCAACATACGAACTGATACATACTGTTGCTGAAGATCACAGATTGTGTGGAGGCATGATCGCCCATGTAAGTCAGTAAGGAAGTTGGTGATGATGATTGAAAGACATAGTACTAAAATCCTTTCTAAAAGGAAATATTGAAGACAGACATGCTTGAGGTTGATAACAATACGGATAGAAAATTAACCTGACAAGTTGGATGAACAACAGTACAATCAGAGGGAGGGACAGAGGGTCTTGAAAATCCATTGCAGCCATCTTAGTGTTGTGTCTGTAGTGCCTTGTGTCATATCTGAAGACAGCAATTGACCAGCTGATGTGTAATTTGAAATAATGGTGAACTTTTGCAGTGGTACTGGGCACAGTTCTGACCGGAGCTTACCCAGCTTGTTCTATCACTTGTTGTTTTCCTGGTGTTATGGACAACATCCATGTGGATCCGCGCAAACAAGAACTACTCGAAGCACGCTTCCTCGGGGGTCGGGTAGGTGAACCTTTCACTTTTTAATTTTTGCCTAGCTTAAGATTTTTATGTTGACATTCCTGTAAAGCAGGCTGATAGATTGGCTGATCCAGCTCCTCTGGGTGGTGAGCTACATTATGATAAAGTGGAAATGGTGAAGGCTCTCTGGATCAAGTGAACACTGCAACAAAACAGACAGAGTACCCATACATTGACACAGTAATGGGGGGGGGGGGGGGGGGGGGGGGGGGGGGGGGGGGGGGGGGTAGGGGGGGGGGGGGTGAACAAAGGGTAAATATTCAACACTGGGGGAGGGTGGATAGGCAGATTGTAATCAGCTTGCAACAAGTATTTTTAGCATATCAACTCTTCTTTGGCTACTGAGGAAAGAGACGGAGCAAGCAATTGTTGATTGATTGATTAAATGATCAGTTAATTAACTAATTCATTCATTCATCCTGTAAACAGGAATTTAAAAGCTTCTGTGTCATTTTGATCTATAATTTGTGTATGTTTCCAGGGCCTCAATCGTTTCAGTGTGTGTCTCTACATATGGGTTCCAGGGCTGCAATTGTTTCAGTGTGTGTCTCTACATATGGTTTCCAGGGCCTCAATCGTTTCAGTGTGTGTCTCTACATATGGTTTCCAGGGCCTCACTCGTTTCAGTGTGTGTCTCTGCATATGTGTTCCAGGGCCTCAATCGTTTCAGTGTGTGTCTCTACATATGGGTTCCAGGGCCTCAATCGTTTCAGTGTGTGTCTCTGCATATGGTTTCCAGGGCCTCAATCGTTTCAGTGTGTGTCTCTACATATGGTTTCCAGGGCCTCAATCGTTTCAGTGTGTGTCTCTACATATGGTTTCCAGGGCCTCAATCGTTTCAGTGTGTCTCTACATATGGGTTCCAGGGCTGCAATTGTTTCTGTGTGTGTCTCTACATATGGTTTCCAGGGCCTCAATCGTTTCAGTGTGTGTCTCTGCATATGTGTTCCAGGGCCTCAATCGTTTCAGTGTGTGTCTCTGCATATGTGTTCCAGGGCCTCAATCGTTTCAGTGTGTGTCTCTACATATGTGTTCCAGGGCCTCAATCGTTTCAGTGTGTGTCTCTACAAATGGGTTCCAGGGCCTCACTCGTTTCAGTGTGTCTCTACATGTGGGTTCCAGGGCCTCACTCGTTTCAGTGTGTGTCTCTACATGTGGGTTCCAGGGCCTCACTCGTTTCAGTGTGTGTCTCTGCATATGGTTTCCAGGGCCTCAATCGTTTCAGTGTGTGTCTCTGCATATGGTTTCCAGGGCCTCAATCGTTTCAGTGTGTGTCTCTACATATGGTTTCCAGGGCCTCAATCGTTTCAGTGTGTGTCTCTACATATGGGTTCCAGGGCCTCACTCGTTTCAGTGTGTGTCTCTGCATATGGTTTCCAGGGCCTCAATCGTTTCAGTGTGTGTCTCTACATATGGTTTCCAGGGCCTCAATCGTTTCAGTGTGTGTCTCTACATATGGGTTCCAGGGCCTCAATCGTTTCAGTGTGTGTCTCTACATATGGTTTCCAGGGCCTCAATCGTTTCAGTGTGTGTCTCTACATATGGGTTCCAGGGCCTCAATCGTTTCAGTGTGTGTCTCTGCATATGGTTTCCTGGGCCTCAATCGTTTCAGTGTGTGTCTCTGCATATGGTTTCCAGGGCCTCAATCGTTTCAGTGTGTGTCTCTACATATGGTTTCCAGGGCCTCAATCGTTTCAGTGTGTGTCTCTACATGTGGGTTCCAGGGCCTCACTCGTTTCAGTGTGTGTCTCTGCATATGGTTTCCAGGGCCTCACTCGTTTCAGTGTGTGTCTCTGCATATGGTTTCCAGGGCCTCAATCGTTTCAGTGTGTGTCTCTACATATGGTTTCCAGGGCCTCAATCGTTTCAGTGTGTGTCTCTACATGTGGGTTCCAGGGCCTCACTCGTTTCAGTGTGTGTCTCTACATATGGGTTCCAGGGCCTCAATCGTTTCAGTGTGTGTCTCTGCATATGGTTTCCAGGGCCTCAATCGTTTCAGTGTGTGTCTCTGCATATGGGTTCCAGGGCCTCAATCGTTTCAGTGTGTGTCTCTGCATATGTGTTCCAGGGCCTCAATCGTTTCAGTGTGTGTCTCTGCATATGTGTTCCAGGGCCTCAATCGTTTCAGTGTGTGTCTCTACATGTGGGTTCCAGGGCCTCACTCGTTTCAGTGTGTGTCTCTACATGTGGGTTCCAGGGCCTCACTCGTTTCAGTGTGTGTCTCTGCATATGGTTTCCAGGGCCTCAATCGTTTCAGTGTGTGTCTCTACATCTGTGTTCAGAGGGCCCAATTGTAGGGAGAAAAAGAATAGGCCCAGGCCGCCCCCCCCCCCCCTTTTCCCCACAAGCTTGTCATAAAAGTCAACTGATAGACAAGCGAGGAACCAACAGTCGCCAAACAAATAAGTCACAAAACAAATAAGCAAGATCTGTGAAACGGATGTGTATACAAAACACTTGTTCTGGCAAAAGACAAAAATCCAGAAGTGGATGAACAGTCAAAACTTTCCACTGAGGTTTGTGGCCGATGAATGAATGCAAAGATGATTTTATGTCATGGACAAGATCCAGTCGAGCCCCACCTTTGGCTTCTCTCATCAACATAGGGTTTCTCTTGGGTGACCTTGTTTTCTCAATCTATTTATGATTGTATTGCCCTTAAAAAGAGAGAAGAAAAAGGAAGTTACCCACATTTTTATCTTGACGCATTCAAGTTAACATCATTTATGTATTTGAGCATTTGCTTCAAAGAAGGAAGTGAAAAGATTGTTTCACCGTTTCCTGTAGAATTTGACCGATGGATCAACTGTTAACTTACATTCAAACTTCCTCATGCCTGTAAATATACTGCGTAGTGGCTAAGTTGCCCTAGCAAGAAAGTGACATTGTCATTCTTGTAAACTCCGGCAGGAAGTTTTGGTTGTTTGTCCACTTCTGGACTTTGGTCTTGTTTCAGAACTGTTACAATTCTGGCTTATTTGTGGGCAGTCGTATTGGTTCTTTATCCATATGGCAGATGCATTCAGACACAGAAGGAAACACCCCCTTATAAGTGTTTTATGTCATGCCTGTTAAGGCAATGGGTGGAACCCCCCTCCCCCATATGGCCTCAGGATGCACAGGGGGAGTACAGGAAATTGAGATCACAGACATGGAAAGGAATATTAGAGACAGGTGACTAATACACGGAGGTAGTTGAGGGAGCTGCAGGAAATGGCAAAAGATAGAAGGGCTCAGAATGGGTTGGTTGAGAACCAAGGCTATATTTTGGAGTTCAAGATTACAAGAAAATTTGTGAGAGGACAGAGTCATAGATGTCTGTAATGAATTATGACTGCTTGTTTCTGTACTCAGGCATACTTAGTTCATTGACTGACCTCTCAGTTGTTGGCGTGCCAGTTTGAGATGTCTTAAATTGAAGTTTGTCTAGATCTGATGTGATGTATGTTGTCTTAAGGTTAATCTGGGTCTAATATATTGCCTGTTTTTCTTTAAGTTAATCTAGATATAATGTGTTGTGTGTTATCTCAAGGTTAATCTATGTCTGATATGTTATCTTGAAATTAATCTCATACTTTATGAGTTATCTTGAAATTAATCTAGATTAATATTTTGTGTGTTTTCTTAAAGATAATCTAGATCTATTTCATTACCTGTTATCTTGAGGTTAATCTAGATATAATATGTTTCTGTTATCTTGATATTAATATAATGTGTTATCTGTTATCTTGAGATAAATCTAGATCTAAAATGATAAATGTTATCTTGAGCTTAATCTAGATCTAAAACGTTGTCTGTTATCTTGAAATTCATCTTGTTCTAATGTGTTGTCTATTATCTTGAGGTTAATTTAGGTCTAAAATGTTGTCTGTTATCTTGAAGTTCGTCTAGATCTAATATGTTGTGTTTTCTTGAAGTTAATGTAGATCTAAAACGTTGTATATGCTTGCCCATCAGTTCCAGCCTTTGATGGTACCTGCACCACCACAAGAACAACAACACGACAGCAGCAATTTAAGTAGCGGTGGCTCTGCAGACAGAGATGATGGTGACGTAAGTACTTTTCATACATATATGGTCACATTTTTGCAGTTGTATCCTGAGAAGTAAATAACTACTACTACCAGTGAAAAAATGGATCATTACAATCCATGTGCTTCGTACCCTCAGATACTTATTTTGTTAAAGAAAATGATCTCTGGTAAATCTTGACACTGCACAGTCGCAAGTAGTACCAAAAATATGGCCGGTGTGTTGACACTGCACAGTCGCAAGCAGTACCAGAAATATGGCCGGTGCGTTGACACTGCACAGTCGCAAGCAGTACCAAAAATATGGCCGGTGTGTTGACACTGCACAGTCGCAAGCAGTACCAGAAATATGGCCGGTGTGCTATGATGTCGATTCTGAAATCATGAATCATTTTATTTGATGATCACAGCATTTGGCTTGAATTGACCACCAATGTGATTTTTTTAAAGCAAACCATGGTAGCCTGGCGGCTGGATGTTTGAGTTCCGGTCTGAAGGTCTTGGATTTGAATCTGCACTTTGCAGATTTGATATTTGAAAAATTATCTTGACTCCCAGGTTGACCTGGCTTAACCCTCTTAGCACGGACGGGCCGATTATCGGCCGGCGGATGCCTGGCCAAAAACACGGAACGGACGATCATCAGCCCGATCGTGTTTTGCCACGAACCGCTAAGAAATCTCCTACTTTGAAACACTGAAAGTGATTCATTCATATTCACTGCTGTATTAGCTTTACACATGGCGACTTTCGAGTGTTTGATATCGAAGTGAAAATTGTTGTTGAAATTTCTAGATAGTGACCATGAACCGCTAAAAGTATGTCTGACTCGTATGTTTCTGCCCCTAAACTTGATGTTGATAAAACATTTGAATCAAGTGATTTCACTAATTCTGTTGATACTGATGCAGGATCAAGTGTTAGTAGTAATAGTGGGGAATCAGATGGGGACGCTGTTGTGTTCAGACCACAGCCCAACCATGGCGCTGGGTACATCTACCTCAAGATGTTGGCACTCCGGCACATCCATTTCTTGTGCTGACTGATGGTCAAAAACACATGTCACCTAAAGTAGGTTATTTCATGGGGGTCAGAATAACAGAAATGTGTCAAAAAAATTAAAGTAATAACCAAATTTACTGAAAAAATGCTCCATGTTTTTGGCTAGACATCTGAAAAACTTCCCGTGCTAAAAGGGTTAATATGGGTACCAGGTAATGCTGTGGAAAGTCAAGGTGGCCGGCGTGATGTTGACATTACCCATCCAGTACCCATTAGTGTATCAAACTGTTTCTAACATCATATGCCCGCTGCTGTCCTGGCATTAAAAATGTCCCTTACTTTCGCTATGATTTTTAACAATAGAATTATGTGATTTTTATATGAATTCTTTTTATGGGATGGCAAATAATATAGAAGTGTAACTGAGTTAATAGATAAAGCCATCTTTTGCGCATGTTTTTTAAAATTCTGACCTCTCAGCTTGTGTGTTTTATCACCACTAGGGACTTGGGCCAACACCAGACAAGTGTAAGCTGACAGAGAGAAAGCGGAAGCGGAAAACTGACAACCCCACTGGTGAGTGGGTCACTTATTGTAACAACTGTTGTCTCTGTCTTTCCTCCGGGCACTGGGTTGTGATTGTTGACAATGAGACTGTAAATCTTGTGGTGGAAACATTACCAGTCTCGGCTTATACAGACCCTCCCATTGGTTACTCAATGGGACCCTAGTATATATACTATATATATATATATATACTATATGACAGTTGAATTGGGGTTTCTGGAATTTGTACCTGTTTGATTCTCTTTCTTGAGATGTTAATCCTACAGGCTGCAGTCCTGGAAAACGAGGAGGGGGAAATTTTTCATCCTCAGCTTATCGGGTTTATATCAGCTGTGCTGTTTCATATACCCCAGTTACATCTCAAATGCCACAACATGATAACAACAACACAGTATGCTGACCACAACGCAGAAGGAGAACATGTACCCCTCCTACAACAGATGAGCAGAAAATCATAACGAATGCTAAAAAAAAATGTGGGTTGGGAGGAATTCCCGGAAAAATTTAACACAAGTCACTATTAAATTTTAAAAGAAAATGTACCTCATTTGTTAAAAAAAAGCAAAACTGAAATATATAAATGTATATAAAAAGAGTAATCAGTGAACAAGAACAGAGTGAAGCATTCAGTGTAATGCATACTCTGGGGCATCAAACAAATATTTATTGACTCATGTATCCCCATGACCTCTCAGTTATTCTTACGGAAAAATGTCAAGGTAAACTGGCTTAGAAAAGGCTATAGGATTCCCAAGGAAACTCTTCAAAATGCTATATTAAGTTATCATATTAACATCTGGGCCTCCTAAACACTATGCAAGCACACAAAGAACCAGTGGCTTAAACTATACGTTTTGACCACAGGTTACTGCAGCAATGGCGATACATCAGCATTTATGTGGCTGTGTCACAACAGGAAGTGACAAGATTTAGCCCTCATGGGGTGACAGGGTTAAAAGACATTTTCTGTATCGCTTGTTCAAGTTAATATTGGTTCGACTGAATTTTTTCTCTTGGTAACCTGAATCTGTATATGCTTTCAGCCACAAAAAGAGTTGAGGCAAACGGGAAGAAGATAAATGAATATTTCAGGGTAAGTGACCTGTATAGACAGTTAACGGTTTTTGTATGGTAATGACAAAATGTGGGAGTTGCAGTAATACAATGGGGAGCATGCGTGTCTGTTGTCCTGGTGGTCATACGGTTAAATCCCTATTGAGGCAGATTGTAATAATTGGCTCTGACATGACTCCTAGGTCAATCCACTCCATTATTGGCAATCATAAAATTTACTGGAAGTAAAGGCGACGCATAGTTTTGATCACATAGCTCACAGGTTCCCAGCCTATTGGTTGCGACCCCATTTGGGGTCAGAAAGTGTTTTCTGTGGGTTTGCTGTGCACTGGTGTGAGCAGTGATAATTTTAAAAAGGTAAAATAAAAGTCACGTAATCGTATCCTGCACACAAAATCTATTTTTTATATATAGGGTCACAGGTCACTTTGCCTCTATAAAATAGGGCGTGGCCACACACACACACAAAAAAAGATTGGGAACCCTTGAGATAGCTTGTGGAAGCTATTAAACATCAGATGGGACTAGCACTATAAACCCTGTACACATGAAGGTGTGGAATTGTACTGTTAGATTTGTTTAGTTGTAGCTAGCTTAAATAGTATCTGGGTAGTTAATTGAATGATGCCATGGACTGTTAGATTTGTTTAGTTGTAGGTAGCTTAGATAGTATCTGGGTAGTTACTAGAATGAGGCCGTGGACTTTTAGTTTTGTTTAATTGTAGGTGACTCAGATAGTATCTGGGTAGTTACTTGAATGATGCCGTGGACTTTTAGATTTGTTTAGTTGTAGCTAGCTTAAATAGTATCTAGGTAGTTACTTGAATGATGCTGTGGACTGTTAGATTTGTTTAGTTGTAGGTAGCTTAAATAGTATCTGGGTAGTTATAAATGATGCAGTGTACTGTTAGATTTGTTTAGTTGTAGCTAGCTTAGATAGTATCTGGGTAGTTACTTGAATGATGCCGTGGACTGTTAGATTTGTTTAGTTGTAGCTAGCTTAAATAGTATCTGGGTAGTTACTTGAATGATGCCGTGGACTGTTAGATTTGTTTAGTTGTAGCTAGCTTAAATAGTATCTGGGTAGTTACTTGAATGATGCCGTGGACTGTTAGATTTGTTTAGTTGTAGCTAGCTTAAATAGTATCTGGGTAGTTACTTGAATGATGCCGTGGACTGTTAGATTTGTTTAGTTGTAGCTAGCTTAAATAGTATCTGGGTAGTTACTTGAATGATGCCGTGGACTGTTAGATTTGTTTAGTTGTAGGTAGCTTAAATAGTATCTGGGTAGTTACTAGAATGAGGCCGTGGACTTTTAGTTTTGTTTAGTTGTAGGTGACTCATATAGTATCTGGGTAGTTACTTGAATGATGCCGTGGACTGTTCGATTTGTTTAGTTGTAGGTAGCTTAGATAGTATCTGGGTAGTTACTTGAATGATGCCGTAGACTGTTAGATTTGTTTAGTTGTAGCTAGCTTAAATAGTATCTGGGTAGTTACTTGAATGATGCCATGGACTGTTAGATTTGTTTAGTTGTAGCTAGCTTAAATAGTATCTGGGTAGTTACTTGAATGATGCCGTGGACTGTTAGATTTGTTTAGTTGTAGCTAGCTTAAATAGTATCTGGGTAGTTACTTGAATGATGCTATGGACTGTTAGATTTGTTTAGTTGTAGGTAGCTTAGATAGTATCTGGGTAGTTACTTGAATGATGCCGTGGACTGTTAAATTTATTTGTTTAGTTGTAGGTGACTCAGATAGTATGGATTAGTAGTTAATGTAGTTATTTAGGGATCTGCCAATAGCCCTATAGGGTGTGGACAATATAGTAATGTTAGGAGTTCCAATGTAGTCCAGGGGAGTGGCCAGTTTAGTTATTAATGGTGTAGCAGTGTCTTCATGTGGGATTGATCAGTTAGTCATGGTATGGTCAGTGTAATAATTCAGAAGTATCTACTTATTTAGTGATTGCTGGAATGTTGAGAGCAGGATATCAGTTTGGGAGATTTGCTGAAGTGAGTTCATCTTCACCCACTTTGATTGAAATAACTTGAAATATGAACCTTTGTTTTAACAGAACCAGTCTCCAAGCCGTACAGGACAGCCCCCAGGAGCAGTGGCCAAGTCTCCGTCACCTCAGGCATTTGGGGTAAGTTTTCTTGTGTGTGAATGTGATGAGTGTTAGTTTGACTCATGCAGGGTGCTGGTTTACTTTTTTCTGCTATTGGTGTGGCTGTCCTAATGTTAACAGATGTCTTCTTGTTCATTCACCCTTAGAAACCTTGTTGGCGTATTGTGTTGGGGTGTACAGCTAGGGTCTACAGCTGATTTATCCAGCATCCTAGGCAGCAGTATCTGCATCTTTTGACCCGACACATCCTATTTCAGCAAAACCAAAATGAGTCAGTTTTACAACATTTTTGTTGGGGGAGGGGGTGTCTTACTGTTCTGTTCTCAAAATAGGACCTAAGACCCGCACGAGGATAACATACTGATGTGAAATACTGTTTGTGGACTGATGGAGAGAGATGTAGAAATAAGTAATATGATGTATTTGTGGATTTTTGGAAAGAGATGTAGAATATGTAACATAATATATTTGTGGACTTTTGGAAGAGATGTAGAATATGTAACATGATATATTTAGTGGGAGGGTTAGATAGGTGTGATTTGGCTGATTTGACAGTACTTTCTCTATTTCTTCCTATCTTACTCACCTCTTTCCTTCACCGTCTCTCTCTCCCCCCCATCACCCTCATCACCCTTCCTCTTCTTTCTCACCTTTCCCTCTTTGCCCTCCTTACTTATCATCTCACACCCTTCCCTCTTTAAATCTTTCTGTTTCTCTCTCCCCTCCAACTTTATGTGTGTGCATGTATTTGTGTGTTTGTATGTTTGTGTGTGCATGTATTTGTGTGTGCATGTATTTGTGTGTGTGTGCATATGTGTGTGTCCACTGCTGACCAGTGATAGTTTGTGCGTGTGTGTGTGTGTGTGGGCATGCTAGTGAGGGAGAAAGAAAGAGAATGTAGCGGAAACATTACCCTTGTGTGGACATTTCATTTGATGACCAGATGGTCATTGTTGCTTATTATTATTATCTTTAAATAAAATTTTCTGTTTTTGTTTGTGGCTGAGAACACCATAGTTATCAAAAATTTAAACAGTTAATAAAAACCAGAATGTATTGATGTATCTATTACATGGTTTTTGTTTTATTTTAGAACTTTGTACCACACTCTCCAAACAACTCTTCCAACTCTATGGCCGACCTGATGAGTTCTGCCAGCCGGCCCGCACTGTCTCTCAGTATTGGCACAAATGTCTGCTCAAAGTCTATTCAGGTGGGTTCGAGTCTTGACTTAATTTTATATGTTGAATGGATGTAGAAATATGTTTAGTTAGTTACATAGATCTCAAAATATGTATATATTTTTGGGGGGGGGGGGGGGGGGGGGGGTGGATGGGGGGGGGGGGGGGGGGGGGGGGATATCTAAATCTATTTTTTCTTAGTTTGTAAGAGCTTGGTCAATCCTTGCAGCGGCCACCCTAGGGGGACACAGTCTATTGCAAGTTAACATTACTGTTAGTACCAACCCCAGGGGATGTAATCCAGTCTGTAAGTTGACAAAATACTAATTTTCTTTCATATTTAGTATTGTTAGGGTTGGAGTTAGGGCTAACCCTCAAACTAAACCCTATCCTAACCCTAATCTCAAACAAGTTAAATATGAAGAATATTATCATTACGTGAAAGTACCCAAAAAATGGACTGTCTCCTTTACGATCGCCAGAAACAGCTGTTGATTGCAGTCGTGAGAGGGAGGGGGTGAGGGGGGGGACGTAGTTACATCAAGTAGGGGGGTAGGGTGGGGGGGGGGGGGGGGGGGGGGGGGTCCACCGTGGTTGTGGGATCACCGGGGTCGGGGAGGTCAAGCGTTGCAAGGATTGGCCGAGTTTGCTTAATATGTTATTGACTGAAGCGACATCAGTGCACTTCAAACACATCTTTTGGTCCCATGTCTTGTTTAACAATCATTGAAGTGTATGGATGCTAACTGGTCATCTTATTATTTCTAATCCCTAATTATTTTCTCTGTGGTCTATTTTCAGACTGATTTTTTCATGACTTATTTCAGGCTGATGTTTTCATGATTTATTTCAGACTGATTTTTCCATGGCTCACATTCAGGCCTTGGAAAGCCAGTCCATGTCTCATCTGGAACAGAAAGATACCAGAATTGATGAACTACACAGAGTAAGTCTGTGTTTGCAGGGTCTGTCATTGCTGAAGCTTTTGACCTTCTGTAGCCTTCTGTTGTGTTTGTACACATGTCTTGCCACTGTCTGAGCTCGGCCTATTTGAAAAGCTTGTGGGAATAGCTTTTGCCAGGCATGGACAGATGACAGATCACAAATTAATAAAGCCATTGAGGTTGCAAGATGTCATTTGACATATTCACCCATGCCAGCTAGCTAATAAAGCACTAGATGATGATGATTGTGTAGGGTGGCTTCCAGGTTAAATGTTCTGCCCTAACTAGAAAAGTGTCCAGATTCGCATCCAGTGAATGATTTTTGCAAGTAAGATCTTTAGTTAGTTGGCATCTTTCTAGATGATTATGATAAATTGTGCTGTAGGAAAGCATGAGACTCACAGCCCATGGTGATGGCAAGGGCGACTAGCAATACACGCCCACATAAGAAAAGTCTTTCACAGTTAGAGCTTGGGATTTTAGGACCATTGTTGGCATTATATATATTTAGTGTGTTTCTTCTCAGACACTCAGCTCTCGTCCATTCTGTGATTCATTTGTTTCCGCCATTCTCATTTCCATCCTGATTTGCCCCCTCCAGCCTACACAGTCCATGGCAATTTGCTCCCATGAATATACTTCAGTATCTGTATCATTTGTGTCCCACTTGTATACATCCTTATATCACAGTAGAAGCTAAGCTCGACATCATCTACCCATCTGTAGTTCACCCTAGAGGATGTTCTTAGGGACTCAACCATCCTCCATTCTTCAGGTTTGATCCAGCCTCCTGAGCCTTTGTAGACAGCATTGAGAAAACTGTTGTAATACCTGCTCTTTCCAGTACCTCAGTGTTTGTGATCTTGTCATGCCGCCTAATGCCAAGTATTGTTCTTAGGCATCGTGTGTGAAAGTTATTGATCCATTTCACCTGGTGCGAATAAGTTGACCAAGTTTCACTGCCATAAACCAGAGTGCTGAGATCACAAGCCAGATAAATAAGAGTGTTTGTTTTAATCGTGAGCTTTCTGTTCTCCCAAACTAAACCTATGTTTCCATCATAATAATCTACTAGTGTGTCATTTCCCATTGTATATGTTCTTTGAAGAACTGTTGTTTTCTGTGCTGGACTGCTGAACATTCTACAACAGTGATCTCTAACCTTTTTCAGGTGGCGTCCCCCTTTAGTATATGACAAGACAAACACCCCCCCCCCCCCCCCTTTCCATAACAAAATTTGATTTACAAAGGAACAGACAGAAAAATTACCAAGCTTGTTAACAATAAAGAGAAAAACATCCACAAAAATAAAAATATCAAATAAAAGAAACAGTCAACTGGAAATTTGGCGTGCAAATATCTGAGTGGTTGATACTATTTTGTCTTGACAGTATCTGCTGTATTTGATCTGATATTGGACAAGGCACAAAGGATACCCTCTCCACTTCAAGCCGTCACTACTGTTGTGTGTACCACGGTTGCAGCCGTCACCACTGTTGTGTTTTTATGACCACCGTTGCAGCTGTCACCACTATTGTGTTTTTATGACCACCGTTGCAGCTGAAAATCTGGATTATTATGAGTACAAATGCAATGTTTCAGAATTGCTTGTCACCCCTCCCCCTTCAAACTTCCTCACTCCCTCCCCACTTGGGAGGGAGAGGGGTGGCAAGTTCCACAGGTTGAAGACCACTGGTCTAGGACATGTTTTATTGTAGTATAAATACACTGGCACTGTCTTGATCTGTTGAACTCCAAACCGCTAGACATCTCATGGGGAGTGGAACCCTTGACATTTGTGATCCTGGTTGGGTGTGCTGCCCCACTACCACAGTGGCACAGTTCTTTAAAGATATAGTTTGGTTCTGTTCTGAGTAGTCACTTCATTCACTTCTATGTTCAAATTGCTTTTCAGCAGCACATAGAATTCATATTTTTGGTAATGGTATTTTTATTTCTAGATTTTATTAAACTGCATGCTTCTGGGCTTGGTGATTTATAATTTGTTTATTCTGAATGACACATGTTTTTTTGACAATTCAGCTTTCGTAAATTTAACAGTAACGTTATAATAGTTTTGTCTAACATTAACTGATTTTGTTAAAACTTCTTACAATTTCAGTTTATGAGTAACATTGTTTTTATAATAAGGGAATGTGTGATTTCAATTTGCTGGGGTAAAATGAGCAGGCTCCCCCCTCTGGGTTAGGAGGAAAAGGAATTTGGTCGGACAGAAACACACTAAGAAAACGTGATAATAGTGTAACTATAATGTCCTTTAACTGAAACCCACTAGACTTCTTGTGTGGGTCCTGGGGCCAGCCATTGGGGGGGGGGGGGGGGGGGAGGGTGGAATAGACCCACTTGTCTTCTAACAAACATGTCATATAAGGCCACTTATATGGGGTGATTACTTTGAAGTTGGAATACATCTGCCCGAAGGGCAAGAAACCAACAGTCTGCATAAGCCAGATGTGTTAATCCACAAAACTCATTATGGAGCAAGAAATAAAAGTTTAGAAGTAACTAACAAGTGGAAGATTCAGCTGGAGTGAACAGTTGGTAAAAATGAAGAAGAAGGAATCCAAGGGACATAAGAGATGCGAGTGGAGAACTAAAATGACATAAGAAGCAATTAGAGACTAAGATGAACAATATGGGCAGGGTATGGAAGGGGGAAAAAACATTGGACAGCTGATGAATTGGTCATATTTTTATAAATAAAATTTGTTCCTTCTAGAGAATCATGTATTTTTTAATAGATAAAAGAAACAACTTTTAATGCTCGTCTTAAAGTCTGAAGCCGTGTTGTGTTGGTAGTTGTCTATACACAACCTTCTGTCTCGTGTACTTTCAGTCAACTCTGACACAGATGACACTTTTAATGGAAATACAGAATCGTGTAATTTTATGGATGCCGCCATGTGTTTGTTTATAGATAAGCATTGTTTAAGAGATATTGTTTACAGATAAGCATTGTTTAAGAGATACCTTCTTTCATCTTCGGACTGCTGCAGCAGTCTTTCAGATGATTGCCTTTTTGTATTTTCAGCCTTTTTAAAAAAAAAGTTTACCCTTTTCATTATCAAGCTTATATAGCAGCATTTTAAAAGCTTTACTTTTTTTATTGTTACGCTTATATAGCATTTTAGCTCTTTCTTTACCAAACTAATCACAGATGCATCTAAAGGAGTTCAAAAAACTGTATTCATTACAATGTTTAACTGCGTGGGGTTTTGTAGCAACTTAATAAAAGCAGGAGTTAAGGGAAGTACATCATGTGAGAAGGAGTCATAATTGCCTAGTGAATTCCTTGGTATTGAATGACTACAACAAAAAATTTACCTTTCTCATCTTCAGGCTAAAGTAGGAATGTTTCCAGAAGTTTTCTCTGTTTCCAGAAGTTTTTTTTCCATATTTCCAAAAGTTTTCTCCATGTTTCCAGAAGTTTTCTCCATGTTTCCATAATTTTTCTCCATGTTTCCAGAAGTTTTCTCCACGGTTCCAGAAGTTTTCTCCATGTTTCCAGAAGTTTTCTCCTCTCATTTCCAACCTGAAGGTCAGAACGAGGAAACCTCCAGCAGTGCTGCTACATTTGCATGTTTGATTGTGAATGCATAGAACAACATTACCCTGACAGTGATTCTAACTGAGCTGTTGTTTACGGATCAGGTTATTGCTGATAGCCGTTGCTTGTGTTTTGTCTATTTCAGCAAAATGATGAGTTGAAACGTCAGTGTACGGCCCAGAATAAGCTGCTGGAGAAACACAAGGAAAACCTGCAAAAATGCCTGGATGTCAATAAGTCATTGCTTATTGAAAAGGCAAGTTCCTTGTCTTGGGAAATTGCTTTGTGTGAAGGCTGAAGAATCTTCAATGAATTTTACATTCAGAATAGTTGTAAATTTAGTCAAGAGTGTAAAACATTAAATGCGCAAAAACATTGTCCCTATTTACAGGATTTAGATAAGGTACAAGGGACATGTAGCTGAGAGTTTTCGGTGCCTGCCAAAATGTCAGTTTCCTGGTTTTGTCCTGGCATATTGCTTGGGATTTAAAAAACTGACCATTCGTGCCCAGATATCACACATCTCCTGATCTCTTGGATAGTTGAATCATAAAATTTAACCTTCTCAGATTTAGGTGTATAAATAAGAAATCCCTTGTGCAGATTGCAGCAGTTTGACATTTCAAGATATTTGTTGATTGCAAAGTGCAGGCCATAAGGCTGATCCTGGGTAGATTTGTTATAGAAAATTGGTTGGAATCTCTCTTGATGAAAGTAAACCTTCCACATTTGCATCCCTAAGTTGGAATATGTGTCTCTATGAACTAAAGACATTTGTAACAGGATCCGGTGCACTTAACCTCCACAGACAGAACAAACGGGAGAAGGAGCATGTAATATATAAATATATAATAAACAAACAGATAATTTATTGATGGGCACTCATAGAAAGATAGGACACACTAGACAACATACAGATTGAAAGCTGTAGTTACTGTACGGCTAATCGAACCTGTCACCTGCGTATGGCATGTGTGCCTCGCTATAGAATGTCACCATAATTTACAGAAACTTATATTATCTAAGTGTATGTCGAATAACAACAATTACAAACATCGGAACGTAACGCTGTGTCCAGAATAAAACTAAAAAAAATATTTGATTGGTATTTTAGTATGGGCCCCTTACTGAAAAGCCACATGTGTAAAAGTAGGCCTAGAAATAGTAAATGAATTCTGTGAGGGAACATCAGAGTATAAATTATGTCAGTTTTTAGAGCTTGGTGGTTTAAAATGTTGTTTGTCTGTATGATTTGGGGTGCCTCATGTAGGATATAACATTCTTTACTCGGATTGATTTTCATGTACATTGTTCATGTTCTTTTCTTGTTTTTGTTTACATTTATTTAATGTCTTGCCCTGAGAACACACTAACTATTCCTGATCATCAAGTAGCAAGCCCTTTGTAAATCCTTTCTTTATTCTTTCTAGCTCCCAACATTTTATGGCACAGTGGTAGAAACAAGACACTGGGAACACATTGGGCATGAAAATATCAAGTAGTGCAGTTGGTTAGGGGACACAAGGGTTCATACATTAGTCTTACCTTTGGAGTAAACAAAGCCGAGGGAGGGATCATGATGGTTCATACATTAGTCTTACCCTTGGAGTAAACAAGGCAGGCCGAGAGAGGAATCATGATGGTTCATACATTAGTCTTACCCTTGGAGTAAACAATGCAGGCCGAGAGAGGGATCATAATGGTTCATACATTAGTCTTACCCTTGGAGTAAACAAGGCAGGCCGAGGGAGGGATCATAATGGTTCATACATTAGTCTTACCCTTGGAGTAAACAATGCAGGCCGAGAGAGGGATCATGATGTATAGGCAATGTATGATCTCCACAACACTGTCCAGGCTTTTTTGCTATAAAGAGGAGGAGCTTTAGTCGTGGTCTTACATGGCTGTAATAATATAGTAAAACACTGTCATCTGGAAAGACGGAAGGGTGCTAGCAGTGAGAGGCTATTGACACTGGCTGTGATGGGAGCAGCAGTCTCCTGAATGTTGATGATTGTTTTAATGATTATAAGCTTGTCATCATACATGAATTGTGCATGATTTTTCAGAGCACCTTAGAGAAGAAAACCACACGGCAGAAGTGTATGGAGAACAGACTTCGGCTAGGGCAGTTTGTCACACAGAGGCAGGGAGCCACGTTTGTGGAGAACTGGGTCGATGGCTGGGCATTTCAGGATCTGATGAAGTAAGTCTGGAAGTCGCTGTTATGTCCTACAACGTGTAGCAGTGGTGATTGTAACCAATTGTTGATGTGATGTATAATTTCTCACTTTCTATCCCAGGTGGATATACTTTAAACTTGTTCTGTCCTAGGTATTTGTTACTTCAACTAATAATTTTTTTTTTTAAATATTTAAAATAACTTCACAGTGAGATCAGGGGAATTTAAATAACAATATGATAGTAAAAGTTAGTATAGCAACTGTATGAAATAAAACAAAGTTTAGAACAATATAGGAGAAACCAACAAATATGAGGTGCTTTATCTGGGTACTGATGCGTGAAGTGTTATCATTAGTCACCATTGTGCTGTTTAGAGGTTGTCTCCATGTTTGGAGGATATCTTGTTCAAAGTTTTCAAGAAAGGGTAATATAAGTTGTCAGATGTTGAAAAAAAAACATGAAATGATGTCAAACGGATGAAGACAAAAAAATAAAAGCACTCTATTATGTAGTTTGTCACCAGAAAGAAGTGCATTGAATTACACCTGAATATCTTTCCTTTGTCAGACTACACCTGTATATCTTTCCTTTGTCAGACTACACCAGTATATCCTTCCTTTGTCAGACTACACCTGTATATCCTTCCTTTGTCAGACTACACCTGTATATCCTTCCTTTGTCAGACTACACCTGTATATCCTTCCTTTGTCAGACTACACCTGTATATCCTTCCTTTGTCAGACTAAACCAGTATATCCTTCCTTTGTCAGACTACACCTGTACATCCTTCCTTTGTCAGACTACACCAGTATATCCTTCCTTTGTAAGACTAAACCAGTATATCCTTCCTTTGTCAGACTACACCTGTATATCCTTCCTTTGTCAGACTACACCTGTACATCCTTCCTTTGTCAGACTAAACCAGTATATCCTTCCTTTGTCAGACTACACCTGTATATCCTTCCTTTGTCAG
Organism: Candidula unifasciata; assembly: GCA_905116865.2. NCBI lineage: Eukaryota > Metazoa > Mollusca > Gastropoda > Stylommatophora > Geomitridae > Candidula > Candidula unifasciata. Next base: position 383,246 of record CAJHNH020000065.1, on the reverse strand, counting down.
ACTACACCTGTACATCCTTCCTTTGTCAGACTAAACCAGTATATCCTTCCTTTGTCAGACTACACCTGTATATCCTTCCTTTGTCAGACTACACCTGTACATCCTTCCTTTGTCAGACTAAACCAGTATATCCTTCCTTTGTCAGACTACACCTGTACATCCTTCCTTTGTCAGACTAAACCAGTATATCCTTCCTTTGTCAGACTAAACCAGTATATCCTTCCTTTGTCAGACTAAACCAGTATATCCTTCCTTTGTCAGACTACACCTGTATATCCTTCCTTTGTCAGACTACACCTGTACATCCTTCCTTTGTCAGACTAAACCAGTATATCCTTCCTTTGTCAGACTACACCTGTATATCCTTCCTTTGTCAGACTACACCTGTACATCCTTCCTTTGTCAGACTAAACCAGTATATCCTTCCTTTGTCAGACTACACCTGTACATCCTTCCTTTGTCAGACTAAACCAGTATATCCTTCCTTTGTCAGACTAAACCAGTATATCCTTCCTTTGTCAGACTAAACCAGTATATCCTTCCTTTGTCAGACCGCACCTGTATATCCTTTCTTTGTCGAACTTCCTAGAAATGTTATGAGTTAATTCAGTGTATTTTGTTAAAAGTGTGTTTTGCTAAGTGAAAAAAAAGGTGCAAAGTTGGTTAAGTTGACTCAACACAAATGTTGACAAAGTTGGTTAAGTTGACTCAACACAAATGTTGACAAAGTTGGTTAAGTTGACTCAACACAAATGTTGACAAAGTTGGTTAAGTTGACTCAACACAAATGTTGACAAAGTTGGTTAAGTTGACTAAACACAAATGTTGACAAAGTTGGTTAAGTTGACTCAACACAAATGTTGACAACATTGGTTAAGTTAACTAAACACAAATGTTGACAACAGTGGTGGTCCTGAAATCCAGTGCTATCATTCCAGAAGACTTGTTGTTTACCCCCATGCCTTCTCATAGCACAGTGTAACGCTATCATCTGGGTTTTACCCCATGCCTTCTCATAGCACAGTGTAACGCTATCATCTGGATTTTACCCCATGCCTTCTCATAGCACAGTGTAACGCTATCATCTGGGTTTTACCCCCATGCCTTCTCATAGCACAGTGTAACGCTATCATCTGGATTTTACCCCATGCCTTCTCCTAGCACAGTGTAACGCTATCATCTGGATTTTACCCCCATGCCTTCTCATAGCACAGTGTAACGCTATCATCTGGGTTTAACCCCATGCCTCCTCATAGCACAGTGTAACGCTATCATCTGGGTTTTTACCCCATGCCTTCTCATAGCACAGTGTAACGCTATCATCTGGGTTTTACCCCCATGCCTCCTCATAGCACAGTGTAACGCTATCATCTGGGTTTTACCCCCATGCCTCCTCATAGCACAGTGTAACGCTATCATCTGGGTTTTTACCCCATGCCTTCTCATAGCACAGTGTAACGCTATCATCTGGGTTTTAACCCCATGCCTTCTCATAGCACAGTGTAACGCTATCATCTGGGTTTTAACCCCATGCCTTCTCATAGCACAGTGTAACGCTATCATCTGGGTTTTAACCCCATGCCTCCTCATAGCACAGTGTAACGCTATCATCTGGGTTTTACCCCATGCCTTCTCATAGCACAGTGTAACGCTATCATCTGGGTTTTAACCCCATGCCTTCTCATAGCACAGTGTAACGCTATCATCTGGGTTTTACCCCATGCCTTCTCATAGCACAGTGTAACGCTATCATCTGGATTTTACCCCATGCCTTCTCATAGCACAGTGTAACGCTATCATCTGGATTTTACCCCATGCCTTCTTATAGCACAGTGTAACGCTATCATCTGGGTTTTACCCCATGCCTTCTCATAGCACAGTGTAACGCTATCATCTGGATTTTACCCCATGCCTTCTCATAGCACAGTGTAACGCTATCATCTGGATTTTACCCCATGCCTTCTCATAGCACAGTGTAACGCTATCATCTGGGTTTTACCCCATGCCTTCTCATAGCACAATGTAACGCTATCATCTGGATTTTACCCCATGCCTTCTCATAGCACAATGTAACGCTATCATCTGGATTTTACCCCCATGCCTTCTCATAGCACAGTGTAACGCTATCATCTGGATTTTACCCCATGCCTTCTCATAGCACAGTGTAACGCTATCATCTGGATTTTACCCCATGCCTTCTCATAGCACAGTGTAACGCTATCATCTGGATTTTACCCCATGCCTTCTCATAGCACAATGTAACGCTATCATCTGGATTTTACCCCATGCCTTCTCATAGCACAATGTAACGCTATCATCTGGATTTTACCCCCATGCCTTCTCATAGCACAGTGTAACGCTATCATCTGGGTTTTAACCCCATGCCTTCTCATAGCACAGTGTAACGCTATCATCTGGAAAGGTGTCAATCAGTTGGTTAAGTGCGGCGGAGTACGGCCTTATTGAGGTGACCACTTGGTTTGATGCTGTTACAGTTAAGCAAGCAGTTCAGGGGCGACAAGTTAGGTTGATACAGAGGAATAAAACAAAATAGATGGGATGAGTTGGTTAGATGTGGAATAAGGCAATTGAGACCTGATGGGGTGATTGGATACAATGGAGTAAGATGGTGTAGAGGTGAAAGGGATTACACAATAGTGTAAGGTGGTATAGAGGTGAAGGCGGTATCAATATTATAGGGTGATTAGATTCAATGGAGTGCGATGGTATAGAGGTGATATGGTGATTAGATACAAGGGAGTTAGGTGGTATATAGGTATTACACAATAGAGTAAGGCGGTATAGAGGTAATAGGGTGATTAGATACAATGGAGTAAAGCGGTATAGAGGTGATTGGACACAATGGAGTAAAGCAGTATACAGGTGATATGGTGATTAGATAAATGAAGTAAGGCGTTAAAAAGATGATAGGGTGGTTAGATGGAGTAAAGCGGTGAAGAGGTGGCTAGAGATGTTATAGGGTGATGTGTTAATTAAATGTAGTTCGAGATGGTGAATATATTTGTTTTCAATTTCAGGCAACAAGAAAGGATCACAGCAGACAAAGAAGATATTGATAAACAGAGACGACTGTTGTTGAAACGTAAACAACCAACAGCATTAGGAAAAAATGCCAAGCATGACAACTTTCTCAAGCCAGGAGAAAAGTAGTAAGTGTGGCCAAACATTGGGATTGATTTCTCTCGGTGGTTCAGATTGTAGTTTTGGTACTTGCCTGTTTTCTGAGGGGGTGGTGCCCTAGCAGCGAGATGCTGGCCTGCTAAGTTGAATGTCTTGGGTTCTTATCCACACAGGGAGGATTGAGAAATAAAATTGGCTTGTATGACCGATGCGCTACTGACAGGAAAAGTGTCCTTCACCTTTGTATTCCAAGGCAAGAGTCTTGTTTCAAGGTGACACATATATTCATCACTTTAAATAAACAGTTTTTATATATTGACAAAAAACTTTAACACGGACTCAGAGAATAATGCTGGGTTAACCCTGAATAAAATGGTGGTCCTAGCAGGAAGATATTATTAGTCCCCGGTTTAGCACAGTTGTTAACACCAACGTGATGTTCAATCCTTGGGAATTTGTGTGAATGAACAATTATTGAATATTAATATTTACACCACTTGTCATTGTATTTAAAAAAAAACTACTTTTCATCTTATTTTGGCAAACTTACAGTGTATAAACACTTTGTATGTGCATGTAAATAAGTACACAGTTTGTGAAGAACTTCTCTTGTATTTTTGATTTCCTAGTGTTTCATTCTCATTGTTTCTCTAATGGCGCTGTCTTGCTGGTTCCTAATTACCTACTAACTCTTAATCATTCCCAGTTCTCATCCATACATGTATCAGTCATTGCCTTCCTTACATTTCATGATGTTTGTGTTACTTTCAGCTTAACACTGGCCGAATTTTATGAGCAGGACGAAATCTTGAAGCTTCGGGCGGCGGCCTTGAAAAAGGAAGATGCTGACCTTCAGCTAGAGATGGAAAAGCTGGACAGGGAGAGGAACTTGCATATACGAGAACTCAAGCGCATTCATAATGAGGACAGTTCAAGGTACTTGAGTATATTAAAACAATGGGAGGAGGGAGGAAGGGTTTTGAGACAAGAAACTGGCAGCCACATCTGTCTGTCTTTAACATTCTTCGCTTGAACATCAAATAGATGATGATGCTTCGAATGAAGCACCCCTACTTTGTTGACTATTATGACATGGGGGGGGGGGGGGGGGGGTGGTGCTGCTGCTCTTTTCCTGCCAAAATGGGAACCTAGAACTCAGATGAGAAATAATTTAAAGTAACAGTGGTTTATTACACAAACTATTAATCATCTGTGTTATATTCCTTGTGACATTGCAGCACATACTTTTGTGTTTCAGATTTAAAGATCATCCGACGCTAAACGACCGCTATCTCTTACTGTGCTTGCTTGGTAAAGGTGGTTTTAGTGAAGTACATAAGGTCAGTTTGATTTTAATGACTATTGTCTTTCCACTTCTTGACCAGATAGTATCAAATAGTGTAGATTTTATTGATTTATTTAGATAATGGATGATTTAGACCTGCCCTCCTGTTGAGTTTGGGCACAGAGATGAAGAGCGGATTAGCATGCATGCAGGTTTCAGTCTGTCTGCAGGTGTCTGTTCTGAAGCTGACATTGGGGATCAGGACATGCCGATACTTGTTGTCAGTTGAGTTAAGAACCAACATCATAGTACTTGAAATATTCCTATAAACACTCTCTCTCCTTCTCTGCTGATGGACACAGGGGGTGCACCCTGGAGCGGCAAAAGATCAGCATTTGATCAAGGGGACAATACTTTTGATTAATTGACACAGAACAGGCGTCATCAGTCTTGTTATGCTTTTGGACCTTTTGAAGCGGAGATCGGAGCACCTGTCTGTATCGCTGTGATGATTACCATTACTCATCACTCAATCCCTGTTTCCAGCAGGCAGTGCAGTGTTGAAGGTCACAGTGGCAGTCTGATAGTATGTCTTGCCTTTTGCTTGAGTGCTGTGGGTCAGCCAGATTGCCTGGTGGTCACTCCTCGCTACCATACATATTGTCATTTGCTAGTTTGATGGAGGTGATTTTAGGAGCAGCTGACCGAACAGTTACAGCACAGGACTTAGATTTGAATGTTAATAAGGTAAGGGGTTATTTTCTGCCAGGGCCTAAAATACAATTCCTACCCACACAGTATGTGGCAACAGCACTAAATGGGTGGCCCTAAATTCTCATGTTCAAACACACCCCCACCCCGCCTACACTGCAGAATTGTTAGGTACAGGCAGTTTTAATGGCAGAGGAAAGTACTTCTTCCTGTACTGTCTCTGCTTGTCTGTCTAAGCTTCCCACGTTTCCTCTGAACCCTAATAATCATTTCATAAAAGGTGAATAATTTGGGGTTATGCTGAAATTGGATGCTTACTTCCAGAAGGTGCAGATATTGCAGCTTATTTGTAAACCACAAAATAAGGTGCCAACTGCCTTTCTAAAAGTAAACACAGAATGAAAAGAAATTAAGATACAACAAGGAGCAGGCAGCAACAATTGTGCACTTTTCTTATTCATTATCAGGGTTTTGATCTGAAGGAGCAGAGGTATGTGGCCTGTAAGATCCACCAGCTCAACAGGGAGTGGAAGGAGGACAAAAAGGCCAATTATATCAAGTAAGTTCAACAACTACTCTTCTTCTTCCTCACATTCACAGCTGTTAATTCCTATGTCTTATTCCAGAACTGGAGTGTTGCATGACATGACAGCTGTTTTACAGGTGTAGCTTATTTATGTGCATCTGTTGCTTCCTCATCTCTCAGGCAGATGCATTCTGACTGTAAAGGAAGGATAATTAATCAAGAGTGAACAGTAATTAACTGGAGTCAACATGATAAAAAGAACAGTTTAAGTTATCCTCTGAGCCGTGTGGTCTTGAGGAGTTGCCGTGGCGTGTGTGGCTAGCCGCCCCCTGCGGATGAGAAGGTTGTGGGTTTGCATCCTGGTGGAGCCGGACTTTTTTTTTTTTTTAAATGACCTTGACTCCCAGGTCGACCCAGCCTTGAGTGGGTACCGGGTGCAGTCCTGGGAAGTAAGGGCGGCTGGCATGATGCTGACCACATCACCCACCAAGTGGCAATTGGCCTATACAAATATAGGTCTAGCCCTATATGCCCAATACGCCCGAAGGCCTGAAAAAGGGACCTTCACTTTACATATGGTCATAGACACAAAAATCATGGTAACGTGTGTGTGTGTCTGTGTGTGTGTTTTTTTTTTTAGCTAAATTAAATCATCAGTAAAACCATTGGCTAGTTTTGTCTGAGCATAAAGATATGTTCAGTTAGAAGCAATGTTTCTTCATCTATTTAAATTTGAGCACAGAAGACACAAACAATAGATTGCACAATTTATTGCTTGGTATATTTCGCTGTTTCTCATCAGGTGCATACTACAGTAACAATTGATTAAAACGAATAAATAAATAAATCCTAACTGAAACACAGTATGTGGAAGCCACAACAGTAAACTAGTTCTTTGCAGGCCTATGCAGACAGAAGGATATAACCCTGAACCTCAGTTTTGCCATGGTAAAACAGGCAGTTACTTATAAATGTAGTTGATTTTTTTGTTTCAGTTAGAAGGAATCATTTTTTTGCTTCATATAAATCAGTTGCTACTTTTGTAAACACTATGGAAGATACAATGAAATATGCATGGCAATAAATTGCAAACTGTTATTTATGGCTTCATTATTTATATTATATTCACTTGACCTAACATTAATTTTCCCTTGGTAATTCATCTGTAATTCATTTAAATAGTTCAGTCTTTTTTTTAAAAGTATGTTTGGAGGCAGTTGAGACGTGATTATCACATAGTGGAAAGGTTAAACTAGACTGAATAAAAGACAAACGATGACATCCCTGATGAAATAAAGGAGCACACAAAATTGTAGAAAAAGAAGGCCGTTAAGGTTTGAGCAAAACTGAAAACTTAAAAGTCTTGGGAGAGTTCTAGAAGACAAAACTCTTGGCAAGTGATTGGAGGCTCAGTAATAAAAAAAATTTGCTAACCAGATGTACAGCTGCCTTATGCGACATTTAAGTGACAGAAACCATTTGCTTATGATCTTATGAAGCTATCAGTCCAAGGCTTGATAACTTAGTTTGTGATGAATGAAGGTATTGGCATTCTTTGCCATGTCAGCAAACTTTTAATTAGTCATCTTTTAAGGCATGTTAGTTGGGGGAAGGGGGTGCAGTCTAATTTTTTTAAAAAAAATTTTTTTTACAACAAATGGGACTCTGGAAGTTTCACGGAAAGTGTGTATTGATTTGCACTCATAGAAATGGAGAACTCTTATTCAAGGGTGCCTAGTTCATGAAGCCACAATGGGCACTTGTTAGTTTAATGAGACTGTAATTTTGTGAAGATGATAAGTTTGAATCCAGAGTTCCCACAGTTTTCAGTTTTTCTAGTGTCCTAGTAAATCCAGTGATACCTAATTACTTCTACTTTTCTGTAAAGGCTGATTGGTGCTTATGAATGTTTTTACACTGTTGGAGGTTTTTATGGTGAAGTGGTCAGCCTTACCTCTTGGTTTGTTTCACAGACATGTGTTCAGTTGAGGAGTGCAGTATTTTAGTAAGTAAAGGACCCTTTTCCATGCCTTTAGGCGTATAGGGCATATAGGGCTAGACCAATATTTTTTTAGACCAATCAGCACAAGATGGGTGATGTGGTTAGCATCACGCCGGCTGCCTTTACTTCCCAGGACTGCACCCGGTACCCACTCAAGGCTGGGTCGACCTGGGAGCCAAGGTCATTTTTGAAAATAGTCCGGCTCCGCCAGTTAGCGAACCCACGAGCAGTATTTTAAGGAGATCCCTCTTTATTGTCCTTGGTGCTTTGAGTTGGTGCTTTGTGCAGCAGGCGTAATGCAGTTCTGTGAAGAGTTCTGTGAAGAGTGACCAAACCAAAAGGGATAACCCCCAGTACAGTGAGCTGTTCCTCTTGAGGTCAACTAGAATTTTATACTGCTGCTTTGATGGCATCACAAGTTCTCCATCCCTGTGTTATTGAAGGCTTCATTTCTGCAGGCATGCTCTCCGGGAATACAACATACACAAGTCTCTGGACCACCCCCGCATTGTGAAACTTTTTGATGTCTTTGAAATCGATAACAACTCGTGAGTATAGATCAGTTTATGAGTATAGGTTATAACTTATGAGTATAAATAATAACTCATGAGTATAAATTACTGCTGATGAGTATAGATAGCAACTGCTCATATGAATCAGTGGTAGTTTATAAGCTTAGATGAAAACTGTTAAATTAGCACAACCACATTAGAACCCAGTAGAACAAATTTGGTGAAATATTTGTTTCAGACCAGAAACAATATTATGCTTGTGTATTCAGCACCACTCTAGTAAGTGTAAATATGAGACGTAACAAAATAAAATACCACATACAATTGAGGCTTTTTAAGTCGTATTATACAGTAGACTGGTGTAAGTATGCATTGGATTTTTTAAACTCACAGGAATTCTAGAGCTGCTATGTATAACAAGCGCCTTGCTGAAGGAAATAACAATGAGAAAGACAGGTTAGGTGGGTCATACTAAATGATATAACAGTCTACTGAAAGCTAAAATAGAGAACAGTTTGAAAGCAAAGGACCTACAGGAAGTATAAAAATTAAATGGAGAGACCCATCACGATGTGGCTAGAAATGGCAAAATGAACAACAAGCCTCCGGACAAATTGCAGCAGTGGTTGACTGAGGCACTGAGTCTTGTTTGGTATATGTAAGAATAGCACAGATGAAAACTACCATGTTGATTTATATAGCAATGGTGAAGCCGGAACTTTTGTCTATTTGGGGGGGGGGGGGGGTGGTTTTTAAATTTAAGATAAAAAATACAAGTAAGTCAGAAGACCAGAATATAGACTGAAGCCACAGCGTTTACTTCATTTACTTGCCAGTCATTTTCAATAGGCCAGTGTTGTACTTTATATATGTAATTAATAGCTATATGTAATTAATAGCCATTGAGTCATTATAAAAATAGTTTTTGTAATGTGATGTGACCAAGCTGACGACCTTTTTGTTTGTTTGTTCTCCAGGTTTTGTACTGTGTTAGAATATCAGAAGGGGAATGATCTTGATTTTTACCTGAAACAAAACAAGAGTATTCCCGAGAAGGAAGCCCGGTCCATCATCAGTCAGACAGTCAGTGCTCTTCGTTATCTCAATGAAATCAAACCACCTGTGATACACTATGACCTCAAACCAGGTAAGTTCGACATCTTGATGTCTGCATTGGCTGTGAGGATTCTTGGTTCTTTTTCCAATACCACAGACCTTGCATTTCTCTATTTCCAGCATGTCTAAGTATGTGGCAGCCAACCAGGCCGCTGATTAGTTGTTTGAGAAAATCTGGTGGCACGTTTCAGGTCATGCTACATTGATACTGTCAGAGATCCTTTTGGCATAGCAAAAAATAGACAAGACAGTGTGATAGTCGGGTGGAGTTTGTGTTCTTCTGGCAGCATGTAAACCCCTCTGTAGCAAGCAGAGATTGCCTTATGCGAAGCACAGACTGCTTCCAACCCTGACATAGTATTGGGCAAATGGATGCTCTCCATATTAATCTGAAAACATGTTAACCAAGTCGACAGCTTCTGGATCACAGAAGGTCCGGTTGTTGCAAGGGTGTGATCTTGGGCAAACTGAAGTTTCCTTGTTGTTTCGGTGAAATGTTGATGTGAGAAGTTGTGTGTACATTAGCATCATTAACATTGGCAACATGTCAAGAGTTTAGAGCCAAGTAAGTTTCCTGTCCACCAAATAGGAAGACATCATTCCTGCTTCACTGGTCAGACAGTATATGGTAGCCATAGACTTTAGTGTAGGCTTGGAAACACACTTTATAATTCCAAAATACTTGGTTCAGTTCCAGAAGCAGGCCACATTGCATTAATTTTGACTATGGTATTGAGGGCTGACTGTTCATTTAAACAATGGCAAACTACTAAAACTTATCTAGTCTTCTTCTTCTTCGCGTTCACCAGCTGTAAACTCTGGCCGAAAGTTCTGGTTGCTCGTCCACTACTGAATTGCAGTTCTGCTCCAGAACCTGAGTGTTGCGTGTGCATCAGTTTTACAGATCTCATTCTCTTGAATACAGACTGTTGGTTCCTTGCCTATCCGGCAGATGCACTCCGACTTCAAAGGAAGCTCCCCAATTAGTTGACTCTTACGACATGCTTTTGGGGAGGCAGTGGGTCTATTCTTGTTTTCCCCACAATGGGGTCCCGGAACCCACACAGGGGACTTATCTAGTGAAACCATAAACATCCAACCAATGCTGGGGTTGGTTTAAATGTCTGCTAAAGGATACACAACTAACTCAGCTTTCTCTACAGCGTATACGGTAAATTTGATAGCCTTGTAATTTGCTATACTGGTTTAAAAAGTTAGTTGCGTTCCTTTACAGGTCGTTGCAGAACTAACCCCAGCATTTTTTGGCTGTTGTGGTTTTTCTAGGAAAATTTTATGTTCACTAGTTTGCCATTGCTTGCTGAACAGTCAGCGCTCGATACCACCGCCCCGACCAACGCAAGACAAATCGTCAGCAGCTGGGATGGAAACTGGCACCCCAACATTACCAAGCACATGGCAACGCCTAAGCCACAGACGCTGGAGCTCTACTGGTTGCACAGAAATTATCATAACTGTCCCGTCATCAATCAGCATGTCCTTGCCAGAACGCCGCTGTCTTCATGGATCACCAGACAGTCTCTCTTTCTCTAGCCAATTCTCCTGCTCTGTGTGCTTGTTGTCTTGTATCCACATTTGTGTAGGTTGGCCTCTGCTTCGTTTTCCAGGAACTGCTCTGTTCTTTTCAGGCGGAGGATGCTGTTTATGAACCCATTGTCCTTGATGTTCTGATCGTGTAGGGTGTTGGTGTTTTTCTTTACAACTATCCCTTGCACAAAATAATTGTTACTGATCTCTGTTGTCTTGGTTGCAGGCAACATACTGCTGGGAAGTGGTTCGGTCAGCGGTGAGATCAAAATTACAGATTTTGGCCTGAGTAAAGTGATGGATGAGAGCAACTTTCATCCTGAGGTAGGCATGGACCTCACATCTCAGGGGGCCGGCACGTACTGGTAAGTATTTATTTATTGCTGTTTTTTGTTAGTTATCCTATACGTAGATACTGTGTAAGACTGGTTGTGGAAACATCATCAAGCTAATGCCATGTACTATAGTGCCAAGCTTAGCATGGGACCCAAAGACCATTCTTTAAAAGTGATGATAAGCTAAAAATCGAATTGGTTTCTGCAGTGATCAATCGCCACTCATATGTTCTTTGCTATAGGTGATTTTAAAAAGAAAAAAAAAGAAGGAACAAAAATTATTGTTGGCTCAGAATAATGATTTATTTATTTTATATGTTGAAATAAAGAAAATCCTATTGCAAAAATGATTAAAAACAACGTTATGTGCTCTGTTGATCAAAATCCAAGTTACATGATCTGCTGGTTAAAAACCACCTTTTATGAACTACTGTTTAAAATCAGCATTATCTGTTCTACTGGTTTAAAATAAAAACTACCTTATACTTTCTGCTGGTCAAAAACCATCTTATAAGTTCTGTTGTCGAAAACCATTGTATCAGTTCTGTTGTCAAAAACAATTGTGTAAGTTCTATTGAAAAAATCATATATATTATGGAGGTGTTTTAAAAAAAAAATGCAACCATATTGCAAACTTTAAAGTGAGTGCACCATGTTGACACCACCGGTTGCATCAGTTATGTTATAATAGACTGACATTCCTTTCAGACCAACTGGCAATTTGTGGGTAATGTGCTCAACATGGTACGGGCCAGCTTGCTTGCCAGTATTCTTTTTGGTATTCTTTCTGGTATTCTTTTAGGCAGGAACAAACTGGGAGTCAAGTTAGTTTGAAAGAAAAAATTTTTAAATTATACTGTAAGTAGAGGGCCCTGTTTCCTGCCGTGAAGTGTGGTGGGTATAGGATGCTAGCTGTGTTGTGTTGGACTGATAGGCACTCGGTGCGTAAGCTCTGTCATGAGAAGACCAGTTTTCATGGTGAAATCTTCATGCCCCAAATTGCATTCCAGTGAAGAAAGTGAGAGAAAGTGACGAAAGTAAAGGGCGTTCTTGTTGTGCTATATGATGGTAGATCTGATCAGTAATACTATTATTTTACTGTGTTACTGTCCGGTGTCAGTGTCTTTTCCTTCCTTTACCCTCGTAACACAGTTACATGAGATATATGACTGGTTACTTCATCCTGCACACAATCCAGATACACACAAAAGCAAGCACTAAGAAATCTTTTTTTTCTTTTTTAAATAAGCGAGAATAACTCAACCAGCAAAGATGACAAGATGTTCTTGAACAGTAGTTCTCAACCTGCCAGTGGCGACCTTTCTTGGGTCGAACAACCCTTACACATGGGTCACCTAAGACCATCAGACAACACACATTCATTGAAGTAATGAAGGAAAATAATTAATTAGGGGTCGCCACAACATGAGGAAACTGTTAAAAGGTTGCGGCATTAGAAAGGTTGAAAGCCAGTGTTCTAGAAGAACAATGAAGCAATGTGGAGAATACCAAAAAGAAATTGCCGGATCATTGACTTAGTTCCTTTTACCTAGTACAATCTCCAGAACTGGCACCTGGAATGTTATAACTATGTAGACATTGAGAGAGAGAGAAAGGGCACAGATGATAGGAGATACGTTATGTTGTAAGATGAACATCTTTTATTTAAGAATGGATAATAGTCAGATATGATGTGTCATTATTAGTTTGTTTTCTGTCCAGGTATTTGCCACCAGAATGTTTTGTTGTGGGGAAAACTCCACCAAAAATCTCTTCCAAGGTTGATGTCTGGTCTGTGGGTGTTATCTTCTACCAGTGCTTATATGGCAAGAAGGTATGCTGACATCTGATTCCTTGTTTTATGACTCAATTTGTAGCTTATGACATGTTTTTTACCTTGTTGAAGTCGGTTTTGTGAGATGCTAACGTTTGTTTTTTTTTCCATCTTGAAAGTAAATATTCCACTTACACTGACGTGAAAACAGGATCTGTTTTTACAAGACCAACTTATGCCACACAATTTCTCATGGAAACAGTCAGTAGAGGTATCTTGGAGTGTCTGCTAAATGTGAGGACTGAGGATTCATGGGAATGCCTAGTGTACGGTGAAGTCGATTGTAATAACATAACATGCCACAACAATTAAAAGGAGTACACTGTAGACCTTCACATCTTCCCCTTCATCTTTCGCTGAAGTATACAAAGAAAGAGAAGAACGATCAGAGGTTTCCAATATGTGAACAAGAGAAAGTTGCTGAAGTATACAAAGAAAGAGAAGAGGGATCAGAGGTTTCCAGTATGTGAACAAGAGAAAGTTGCTGAAGTATACAAAGAAAGAGAAGAGTGATCAGAGGTTTCCAGTATGTGAACAAGAGAAAGTTGCTGAAGTATACAAAGAAAGAGAAGAGTGATCAGAGGTTTCCAGTATGTGAACAAGAGAAAGTTGCTGAAGTATACAAAAAAAGAGAAGACTGATCAGAGGTTTCCAGTATGTGTACAAGAGAAAGTTGCTGAAGTATACAAAGAAAGAGAAGAGTGATCAGAGGTTTCCAGTATGTGTACAAGAGAAAGTTGCTGAAGTATACAAGGAAAGAGAAGAGTGATCAGAGATTTCCAGTATGTGAACAAGAGAAAGTTGCTGAAGTATACAAAGAAAGAAAAGAACGATCAGAGGTTTCCAGTATGTGTACAAGAGAAAGTTGCTGAAGTATACATAGAAAGAGAAGAGGGATCAGAGGTTTCCAGTATGTGAACAAGAGAAAGTTGCTGAAGTATACAAAGAAAGAGAAGAACGATCAGAGGTTTCCAGTATGTGTACAAGAGAAAGTTGCTGAAGTATACAAAGAAAGAGAAGAGTGATCAGAGGTTTCCAGTATGTGTACAAGAGAAAGTTGCTGAAGTATACAAAGAAAGAGAAGAGTGATCAGAGGTTTCCAGTATGTGTACAAGAGAAAGTTGCTGAAGTATACAAAGAAAGAGAAGAATGATCAGAGGTTTCCAGTATGTGTACAAGAGAAAGTTGCTGAAGTATACAAAGAAAAAGAAGAGTGATCAGAGGTTTCCAGTATGTGAACAAGAGAAAGTTGCTGAAGTATACAAAGAAAGAGAAGAGTGATCAGAGGTTTCCAGTATGTGAACAAGAGAAAGTTGCTGAAGTATACAAAGAAAGAGAAGAGTGATCAGAGGTTTCCAGTATGTGTACAAGAGAAAGTTGCTGAAGCTCTTGGCTGTTCAAATGGCACCCTGTAGGCAAGATTCAATCCCGCTGAGTCCTAGCAGGTGACCTGCGGATCATTGCCAGTTGTATTGTGTTGATGATCTTTCTGTGCTAGGACTTGGACCTGTGGCCCGCGACAATCCCCGGTTTCAAAATGTTGGCCCCTGAGTAAACTCACTTGACTAACCCTGGTCTACAACAGTCTTGAAGTTGCTACAACCCCAGATTGACAGTTGCCGTCTGTATTCAGATTAATATCTGAAGTGGATTCAGGAAGTGAGAATGTCCTAAAGAAAACAAAAGAACATTGATAAGATAGGCTCCCCACAACAAGCATGTTGTCAGATGAGACTAATTAGGGGTTTGCTGAAATTGGATGCACAGATACCACAGCCTAGCTGTATACCACAACAAAATGTGCCACCTGCCCTTTTAAGGGTGAATGCAAACAAAGAGAAAGTACCAACAGCATATGATCAGGCACTTGATGATAGTTTGCCACCCCTCTCCGACATGTTATAAACAACCTCTGCTGTGGTTACGTTATCTTTCAGACTGTTGCCAGAGCAGGGCTTGTGTGGCCTACGTTTATGATTTCCATCAATGTGATTATTTGTGTCACCTGACCCTTCAGTTCATTTATCAAATGTTCTATTTCCAGCCATTTGGGCACAACCTGTCCCAGGCGGCCATTTTAGAAGAGAACACTATATTGAAAGCTACAGAGGTGGAGTTTGCATCCAAACCCCCGGTCACTCAGGAGGCTAAGGTGAATGCATAGCTGCTGACATTTTGTCAGTGTGACCTTATATTGTTGTCATGTTGTCAGAGTGGTGTCATTTTTGTTGTCAGGTTATGTGTGATGTTGTCATGTGTGATGTCATATTGTTGTCCTGTGTGTATTCTGTTGTTGAACCACATGTTGTCATGTGTGATGTTGTCATGTGTGATGTTGTCATGTGTGATGTCATATTGTTGTCCTGTGTGTATTCTGTTGTTGAATTACATGTTGTCATGTGTGATGTTGTCATGTGTGATGTCATATTGTTGTCCTGTGTGTATTCTGTTGTTGAACCACATGTTGTCATGTGTATTTAGCTGACAGTTAAATTCTCCTATTGCTATTATTAGCATAGGACAGTAAGAGAGTTGATGGAGGAAACCAAACATCAGTAAAATGTACTGACCACAGTAAAAACATGACTCTTATAAAGACTATGCTCCACTGAAAAGGCAGGCGAGCAGGAGGTAGACAGTGATACAACTGGGTGGGTAACATCAAGAGATGGACCAACAGCAGTACTGAACACTGTCTTCCCTTATAGCTGCATATAGTCTCCTCATGTTGATCAGTTTTTCCCCAGGCAAACATTAATTTGTGGTGCTTTATTAATATCCTACCCCAGATGACGTCACAGGACAGTCCAACATTTTAGAGGGTGGTAAGACTGAGTTTCCTGGCTTTCTGATGCTTTAAACAACCCCAAAACATCTTGAACTGGCCCTAACCCCAACCCACCTACGTCCCACTAAAGACTGCATTCAGCCTAGGTCCCAGAACTGCAAAAAGGTTAAGTCGGGAGATGTGAACCAGCGTCACACAATTATAAACCATAAGTTCTCTGCCACCAGTACGGACAGCTGATAAGAAACTGTCCGCTTGTGTCGCCGTCCGCACGTAACTCTAGCTGCAGCAACGTTCCTCCATTTACCCCAGAGTGTCAACTCTGGTACCCATTACCTAGAGGCTGGTTGAACCCTGGGAGCCGCCTGGTTTTGAACACCAACTGTGGGCTGCAGCGAGTCACGGCTGGATTTGAAAGCGAGCCTCTTATCGACTGAACTAACGCGGCCCCCTAGGTCCCACGACTGCATGCAGTCTATCTACCACCCCCTGAAATATTACTGTTCCAAGACATATGGATTTCCCCCTGTTTGAGGTAAGATGACAATAAAGCACCTAATTTGCTCTTGCTGTTGAGCAGATTCCCATCTTGCATCACAGACGCATCTCTGCTGCCTGCCCCTTACTGCCTACTCCCATCTGTTCCTAATTTGTTGGTTCCAGTTTCCGAATTCTCTGCCTTACATTAGAACAGGCATAATATTTCAGAGTCCCTCTTTTTGACATTTAATGACAGTTTTTGACTTCAGTATAAACCCTGAACCCTGGGAAGCTGCTGCACAAGACTGGACTGAGTGGCGAATGTCTGTCCAAAGAGGAGGTGCAGTGACCTGCCAGACATCCAGAAAAAGGGCAACCAGAACTTTCTCCCGGAGTATACAGCCGGTAAACGCTTAGAAGAAGAAAACTAGGTGGCCAAACCATTTCAATTTTTGTTTCTTGATTAATTTCACTATGGTTATTACTCTGATAATTTGTTGAAATCTCTTCATTTCTCACACAGTCTCTTCTGGTTTTGTTAGCAGCCTTTCTCAAATATCTCTTTTCACATGTGGTTAGTTTTCTTTGTACTCAAATATTTGGATTTGTTCTTGTTTAGATTTGCAAGTTGTCCTTTTGCCAGTGACCACATTAATAACATTTGGGCTTCTCAGAATTTTATCAGACGGTGTCTGCAGTACAAGAAGGAGATGAGGCCAGATGTGCTGCAACTTGCTGCTGATGATTATCTTAAACCTGCTCAGCTAAAGTCCAAGTAAGTCTTTGCTTATCTGTCACTTTGTTGTGAAGTGTCTTTACTTGTCACTTTATAATGAAGGTGAGAGTAGCTTTAAATTGAAGATAGGAGAAACATCACTGTATAATGATTTCTTTACCTATCACTTTAAAAGTGAAATATTTTCCCTCTTTTAGTGAAGAAAGCAAGTTCTGCTTCTATGAATCCCTTTATAGTAAAGACAACAAGTTTTGCTTCTATGTATCCCTTTATAGTAAAGACAACAAGTTCTGCTTCTATTTATCCCTTTATAGTAAAGATAACAAGTTCTGCTTGTATGTATCCCTTTATAGTGAAGATAACAAGTTCTGCTTCTATGTATCCCTTTATAATAAAGACAACAAGTTCTGCTTCTAAGTATCCCTTTATAGTGAAGATAACAAGTTCTGCTTCTATGTATCCCTTTATAGTGAAGATAACAAGTTCTGCTTCTATGTATCCCTTTATAGTAAAGATAACAAGTTCTGCTTCTATGTATCCCTTTATAGTGAAGATAACAAGTTCTGCTTCTATGTATCCCTTTATAGTAAAGATAACAAGTTCTGCTTCTATGTATCCCTTTATAGTAAAGACAACAAGTTCTGCTTCTATGTATCCCTTTATAGTAAAGATAACAAGTTCTGCTTCTATGTATCCCTTTATAGTAAAGACAGCAAGTTCTGCTTCTATGTATCCCTTTATAGTAAAGACAGCAAGTTCTGCTTCTATGTATCCCTTTATAGTAAAGACAACAAGTTCTGCTTCTATGTATCCCTTTATAGTAAAGACAGGATGTTTTGCTTCTATGTATCCCTTTATAGTAAAGACAGCAAGTTCTGCTTCTATGTATCCCTTTATAGTAAACACAACAAGTTCTGCTTCTATGTATCCCTTTATAGTAAAGACAGCAAGTGCTGCTTCTATGTATCCCTTTATAGTGAAGATAACAAGTTCTGCTTCTATGTATCCCTTTATAGTGAAGATAACAGATGCTGTCTTTACTTATCACTTTATAATACAATTATCCACATATGGATACCGAGGCCACACTGCCTACCCAACAAGAATGCACCCACTGCCTACCCAACAAGAATGCACCCACTGCCTACCCAACAAGCATGCACCCACTGCCTACCCAACAAGAATGCACTCACTGCCTACCCAACAAGAATGCACCCACTGCCTACCCAACAAGAATGCACCCACTGCCTACCCAACAAGCACGCACCCACTGCCTACCCAACAAGAATGCACTCACTGCCTACCCAACAAGAATGCACCCACTGCCTACCCAACAAGCATGCACCCACTGCCTACCCAACAAGCATGCACCCACTGCCTACCCAACAAGCATGCACCCACTGCCTACCCAACAAGCATGTTGTAGGAGTAGACTAACTGGGGGTATCTTTTGAGGGCGGAGTACATCTGCCTGAGAAGCAAGGGACTAAACGAGCCAGGTCTGAGAAACGGATGTGCCTGCAACACTCAGGTTCTGGAACAAAACTAACATCCGGAGGTGGTTGAACAACGAGCAACTTTTTGCAGGAGTTTACAACAAGTGATTACGAAGAAGAAGAAGATAATACAAGTTATAGATGTGGATTTGTATTACTTATCACTCATGTGTTACAGATATCAGATACTATCTTTAAATATCATATTTTAATGACAGTTTCAGGTATTGTTTATTTTGTATGTGTATAGATCTGGTAGCTGAGATAGGAGTTTCCCCAAAATGTTAGAAATGTGGATTGTTTTGTAACAGAGTAGATTATAATGCTCCAAAATTTGTAATTGAAACGTCATTGAGTATTTTGTCAGCAGTAGGATAAAATCTGGCATTCTTTAAGAGCTTGCCTAATTGTAACATGAGACTTTTCCTCCAAATCTGAATGCTTCTGACTAAGAGATGAGGAACCAACAGATCTGTAAAATGGATGTGCAGGCAGAACTCAAGTTCTGGAATGGGACAAAAGTCCAAAAGTGTGTGAACAACCAGAACTTTCCACTGGAGTTTATAACTGGTGAACGCAAAGAAGAAGAAGATTGTTCAGTTCCAGAGTATAATTATTCTCTGATTTTTCTTTGAATCTGTGGTCATGCTCTGTGGGAAACACAAACGTTATTTTCAACGGTTTAAGAATTATGCCCGCAGCCCTGTCTAACATTCTGCCTTTTAATCTCTCTCCTTTTATACATCATTTCATTCATTCATCAAGTAGTAGTAAACATTATCAACAATATCAAAATATACAAGCACTGGAATGTGCATATTTCTAGTTACAGTAAGCCGTGGTAATTGTAATAAATCTAGGAAAAATGTGCACTATTTCTAGCTACAGTAAACTGTGGGAATTGTAATAAATCTAGGAAAAATGCGCACTATTTCTAAAATACTTTTATCTTCCGTTGGGGGGGGGGGGGGGTAGTGGGTGTGTTATCTGGGCTCAGACGATATTACATATTTATATATAGGGACCACTGGTATTTTTGATTTGTTGCGGAAGATAGTTTCACAGTTGAGCTGCTGAGTACGCTAAACTTGTTTTGTATTGGTCTGTACTAGATTGAAGGATTTGTAATATGTTTAGGCGTTTGCTGTACCTTCCATTATATTTAAACAACAGCCACAAGTAACATGGAGCCTTTTGGAAAAACATTTAATGAAAAAATGTAGCCTTATTGAAAAAGTACATTGAAAAATGCATTTAAGCAGGTGGCCAGCTGCTTAGTAAAGAGAGACTGGGTCATACGGAAGAAAATCTTGTGCAGTGAAATCAATTCTCTTACATTTTGTTTCTCAAAATGTGTGCCTAAATTATGTTTCTTGTTTTCTTGACATGCAGAAATATGACAGATGGCACCACGTACTCCAGTTTAGTATCCTTGAATACCAGCAGTGGTGGGATCGGAAGTAGCAGCTCTGGAATCTTACTGTCAAACAATCCGGGGTCTGCAACTAACAACTCTCACAGTGCGTCTTAGCCATCTTCTTGCCGACATTTGACACTTTTGCTGGTTGCTCGCTGTTTCCAGGGTAACGCCTTTATTAACACGATTGGTGTCGCCGGCTCGGGGCCTAACGGGCACAGCTGTGGCCAGGTGCTTTCTATTGTTTGCTGTTACTGTTGTTGACCGTCTTCAAGACCAACCAAAGCTGCATTCTGCAATGAAAGTTAATCGTTGACAAGTGAATTGCACCACACATCTTGGACCAGCATTCTTGTGTTCTTGATTACTTCACACAGAGATTTGTATCTATCCTTCACTAACAACATGGAGGTTGTGTGCTGCAAGATTCCAACTTGGCAGACGGAACATGTGTATGGAATATGTTATCAAAACTAGTGATCTGTGAACATTTGGGAGGCAGTGGTAATTACTTTCTTCCATTATGTGCTGGTATGTGATTACACACATTTTGTTAATTAACCATTGGTAGTGTCTTTTGAGCATTGCAAGTTCAGTTTTGGGTGAACCAAGATGACTCTTAATCTTGGCACTCATCTATTTCAGACACGCTTTTATTATTTCCTCTAGAATCTTTGAAATTTTAATACATTTTTTTCCTCATTGCTATCACTTGCGAATCCTAGAAACTATTAATCCTACTCCTCATATAATCTTGTTCGCTCATGATGCTGATGCAATGTTGAGCCCTAGGTTCATTTGTATAATTCCTTAGACAGTCTGCCATAATCTAAATTCCAGATGACATCGTGGATCGATGCTCCATCACTTAACTCATTAATACTACCACTCATAAATCATATCATTCAATAAGCCTGCCACTTATGGATCCTTGATGCATGGGTCATTCCACTCATTGGTTCTAGTACTTATGGGTCATGTGACTCACTTGTACTAGTGGATCATTTTGCATCTGATTCTTGTGATCATGAATCCTGCCATTTAGAGAAAGTGAGTTAATTTTCCCAGCTAAAGTGACTTGGTCATAACTGATAAAATTCTTCAGACTTGGTCCTTACCTTGGCAGTTGGGATGTTGTTTACAGCTAGTCCATGATATCTGTGCCTTTCAGTCCAGTCCATCCTATTCCAGGAAGCCCTAAATTAGTCTGATCTTCACGACCAGCTGGCTAAGTTGCAGTTTTTTTTTTTCTTTTTCCTTTTTTTCACCAGAAAATATGGACCTAGAATCCGCACGGGGAACTCTTGACATAGGAACCTGTGTTTGTTTAATGGATAAAGATGAATAGAGGTAGTGAGGGAGGAAAGGAAATATTCCCCACACCATATGATGCTGTGACATTGTGTGTGGGAATTACTTGATGTGTCAGACCTGTAATAAAGGGTTTGCCTAAGAGTTGTGTTGAGCTGTTACTTCTGCTTTCCAATGTAGGCACATGGCTATTTCATTGTGGCTTCCTGGGGGAGGGGGGTATGACATGCTTGCTGGTGTAATTGACTCTTTTTCTTCTACAGCTCCTTCCCTCTCATCCACTTTGTTAATCTTTGTCTCTAATTGTCTTCCCTTGTATTGCAGACCTGCTGTTGTTTCTTTTACCTTGTGGGTTCCAGATGATTTGTTAGTGGTATCATTGTACATTTTTGTAAAATTTATATTATGTGTGTGTACCTTGGGCAGCTTTACTTCACATCTTTATTTGCTGAAACTTGTTTAGTTCAGATCTTTATATGCTGAAACTGGTTTTGTTCTTGCCATACACTTGATTGGTACCTTTCTGTCTTTCCAGACAATAGTGTTAAATTGTGGTGTGAGGATGAAAGCTCCAGATTAATAATTCTGTCATGCTAGTTTAGTCACTCTATTCTTCACAGGCATTCTTTAATGAATGATTGTAGATTATTAGTAATAGAACAGAATTCTGCAGGCTGTTTAGGCTCCTCTTGTCTTTTGTGTTTTATTTGTCTCTGTTTTCCCCAAACTTGAGGCATTGAAATACTGTGTTGCCCCACACGGGCCATTCAGATATAGGAATTTGAGCAGAAGACAATATCATCAGTATTTGTTGTTTTTGATATCTGCATGTTAACAGTGTGAAACATTGCACATTACATTTTTACATGGCTTATTTAACATTGGGGGGGGGGGGGGGGGGGGTTCAATTTTAAAATCACATATTGTCCTTGTCTCTTTACCAACTGATCTGCTGTCATTTTCTACACCAAGTGTTGGCTTTACACATTTGTATAATTGCTACACCTAGTGTTGACTTTACACATATGTGTGTCATGTGCTACACATAGTGTTGGTTTTACACATATGTGTGTTGTGTGCTACACTTAGTGTTATCTTTACACAAATGTGTGTCATGCACTACACATAGTGTTAGCTTTACACATGTGTGTGTCATGTGCTACACATAGTGTTGGCTTTACACACATGTGTGTGTGACTGATGTACCACGAGTGTCGTGCTATGTAGGTGTGACACTTGATGTGTGTGTGACAGATGATGCACCACACTGAGTGTCGTGCTATGTAGGTGTGACACTTGATGTGTGTGTGTGTGTGACGGATGATGCACTGCACTGAGTGTCGTGCTATGTAGGTGTGACACTTGATGTGTGTGTGTGTGTGTGTGTGACAGATGATGCACCGCACTGAGTGTCGTGCTATGTAGGTGTGACACTTGATGTGTGTGTGTGTGACAGATGATGCACTGCACTGAGTGTCGTGCTATGTAGGTGTGACACTTGATGTGTGTGTGTGACAGATGATGCACCGCACTGAGTGTCGTGCTATGTAGGTGTGAGTGACACTTGATGTGTGTGTGTGACAGATGATGCACCGCACTGAGTGTCGTGCTATGTAGGTGTGACACTTGATGTGTGTGTGTGTGACAGATGATGCACCGCACTGAGTGTCGTGCTATGTAGGTGTGACACTTGATGTGTGTGTGTGACAGATGATGCACCGCACTGAGTGTCGTGCTATGTAGGTGTGACACTTGATGTGTGTGTGTGTGACAAATGATGCACCGCACTGAGTGTCGTGCTATGTAGGTGTGACACTTGATGTGTGTGACAGATGATGCACCACACTGAGTGTTGTGCTATGTAGGTGTGACACTTGATGTGTGTGTGTGACAGATGATGCACCGCACTGAGTGTCATGCTATGTAGGTGTGACACTTGATGTGTGTGTGTGTGTGACAGATGATGCACCGCACTGAGTGTTGTGCTATGTAGGTGTGACACTTGATGTGTGTGTGTGACAGATGATGCACCACACTGAGTGTGGTGCTATGTAGGTGTGACACTTGATGTGTGTGTGTGACAGATGATGCACCGCACTGAGTGTCGTGCTATGTAGGTGTGACACTTGATGTGTGTGTGTGACAAATGATGCACCACACTGAGTGTTGTGCTATGTAGGTGTGACACTTGGTGTGTGTGTGACAGATGATGCACCGCACTGAGTGTCGTGCTATGTAGGTGTGACACTTGATGTGTGTGTGACAGATGATGCACCACACTGAGTGTTGTGCTATGTAGGTGTGACACTTGATGTGTGTGTGACAGATGATGCACCGCACTAAGTGTCGTGCTATGTAGGTGTGACACTTGATGTGTGTGTGTGTGTGACGGATGATGCACCGCACTGAGTGTCGTGCTATGTAGGTGTGACACTTGATGTGTGTGTGTGACAGATGATGCACCGCACTGAGTGTTGTGCTATGTAGGTGTGACACTTGATGTGTGTGTGTGTGACAGATGATGCACTGCGCTGAGTGTCGTGCTATGTAGGTGTGACACTTGATGTGTGTGTGTGTGACAGATGATGCACCGCACTGAGTGTCGTGCTATGTAGGTGTGACACTTGATGT
This sequence comes from Candidula unifasciata, assembly GCA_905116865.2. NCBI lineage: Eukaryota > Metazoa > Mollusca > Gastropoda > Stylommatophora > Geomitridae > Candidula > Candidula unifasciata. The sequence goes on along the minus strand of CAJHNH020000065.1, from coordinate 359,380 downwards.
GTGTGTGTGACAGATGATGCACCGCACTGAGTGTCGTGCTATGTAGGTGTGACACTTGATGTGTGTGTGTTTGACAGATGATGCACCGCACTGAGTGTCGTGCTATGTAGGTGTGACACTTGATGTGTGTGTGTGTGACAGATGATGCACCGCACTGAGTGTTGTGCTATGTAGGTGTGACACTTGATGTGTGTGTGTGACAGATGATGCACCGCACTGAGTGTCGTGCTATGTAGGTGTGACACTTGATGTGTGTGTGTGTGACAGATGATGCACCGCACTGAGTATCGTGCTATGTAGGTGTGACACTTGATGTATGTGTGTGTGACAGATGATGCACCGCACTGAGTGTCGTGCTATGTAGGTGTGACACTTGATGTGTGTGTGTGTGACAGATGATGCACCGCACTGAGTATAGTGCTATGTAGGTGTGACACTTGATGTGTGTGTGTGTGACAGATGATGCACCGCACTGAGTGTTGTGCTATGTAGGTGTGACACTTGATGTGTGTGTGTGACAGATGATGCACCGCACTGAGTGTTGTGCTATGTAGGTCTGACACTTGATGTGTGTGTGTGTGACAGATGATGCACCGCACTGAGTGTCGTGCTTTGTAGGTGTGACACTTGATGTGTGTGTGTGTGACAGATGATGCACCGCACTGAGTATCGTGCTATGTAGGTGTGACACTTGATGTGTGTGTGTGTGACAGATGATGCACCGTACTGAGTGTTGTGCTATGTAGGTGTGACACTTGATGAGAGGCACCGAAAAATAGTAATGCTCAGATAAACATTAACCTCCAATTCTGTCATTAAGTGTTGTGGGAAGGAAGAGTCTACAGCCAAGCACAGTCGGTAGCACTGGCTGTTGTCATTCCGTTGTTAAAAGTTGTTTGAATTCTAACAAGGTCTCCATACCACTCTCTTAATTCCTCTTTTTCTGCTATCGCCTTAAAAGGGCATTTAACACATTGCATAGTGGTTTACAGCTAGGCTATGATATGCATGCTTTTTTGGCTCAAAAAAGGCTTTCTTGATTTCAGCAAAGCCCTAGTCAGTCTCGCCTGTTATGACATGCTTGTTAGATGGGAGGTGCAGTTACTCTATCCTTTTGTCCCTAAAGTGGGGCCCTGTAGCCCACACAAGGGGCTTGTTAATGAATTTGGTGCAAGATTTTATTCCCACAATGTGTCTGATTCCTTTCTCAGTATCCTCTAAGTATCATTTCTCAGTATCCTCTAAGTATCATTTCTCACTCAATCACTGATGGTCATGTTGGGAGCTTTTCTCAAGTGGAGAAAATCTGATCATTTTCTCTGAAATAACAAGCATCATGCACACTGGCAGACTGAAGTGTTACATTCGTTATTTACATCATACGGAAACACACATGTATGTTTTATTAACATGGTCTTGTATACATACATCATACAGAAACGTGACATTTAACACTGGAAAGCAAACATGACATTCATCACTGGTCTTGTGTACATCAACAGAAACATGAGATTTAACACAGGTCTTGTATACATACATCATACATTAAAATATGACATTTAACACTGGTCTTGTATACTTACATCATACATTAAAATATGACATTTATAGTCGTGTATACATCGTAGAAAAAACATGACATTTATCATTGGTCTTGCATTCATCATAATGAGGAGTAGCTGACTGAGTGGTTAAAGGACTGGACTTTCCTACAGAAACCTGTCTTTGATTCCCTTTAAGGGGAGGAGATTTTTTTGTTCTGTGGGGAATGAAATAAAACTCATAACCTGCACAATTGGGGGGGGGGGGGGGGGGGGGGGGGGGGGGGGGGGCATGTTGCATGCATCATACAAAAACCTACATCATTTATTATGGGTTATGTTACATCATACAAAAACCTACATCATTTATCATGGGTTATGTTACATTATACACAAACCTACGTCATATTGCCTACATCTTAATAACTCTATGACATTTATCATAAGTCATCTTGTGTACACAATACACAAAGCTACATCATTTTTCCTGGGTCTTGTTGCGAACATCATAAACCTACGCCAGTTATCATGGGTCTTGTTGCGAACATCATACACAAACCTACGCCATTTATCATGGGTCTCATTGTAAACATCATACACAAACCTACGTCATTTATCATGGGTCTCATTGCAAACATCATAAACCTACGCCAGTTATCATGGGTCTTGTTGCGAACATCATACACACAATTACGCTATTTAGGGTATCAAAGGTCATGTTGCAAATTTTGGGCCATCAGTATTTTTTCTTTCTGATGTGTTCTGATTCAACTGTAAATGAACCAAATACTTGGCATCTGTACCATACGTTGTTTAAATTTAATTGTTGTTTATTTTGTCATGATGCACATCTCTCGCAGAAGACCGGTGTAGAAGAAGCATTATGTTAGTGGATTGACTTTTGTTTGTGTGTGTGCTCATGCATATGTAACATTTGAGATATCTGAATCCACGTCCAGCTGTTTTTCTGGAGATGTTTGTCATTGGATGTCCCATGTTGAGATGTTTGTCATGATGTCCCATGTTGAGATGTTTGTCATTGGATGTCCCATGTTGAGATGTTTGTCATTCGATGTCCCATGTTGAGATGTTTGTCATTGGATGTCCCATGTTGAGATGTTTGTCATTGGATGTCCCATGTTGAGATGTTTTTCATTGGATGTCCCATGTTGAGATGTTTGTCATTGGATGTCCCATGTTGAGATGTTTTTCATTGGATGTCCCATGTTGAGATGTTTGTCATTGGATGTCCCATGTTGAGATGTTTGTCATTGGATGTCCCATGTTGAGATGTTTTTCATTGGATGTCCCATGTTGAGATGTTTGTCATTGGATGTCCCATGTTGAGATGTTCCATCAAAATGTATTTTTTTGTTTTCTTTTTTTTGTTCTATTTGTTGCTATTGTTATTGCTAATCAGCTTTCGATGAAGATTTCGGAGGAGTAAATGCTTGCTTGTGGGTGTATGTTGGGGGTAATTGCTGTGGGTGTCTGTTGTGGGTATTTGCTGTGGGTGTCTGTTGTGGGTATTTGCTGTGGGTGTCTGTTGTGGGTATTTGCTGTGGGTGTCTGTTGTGGGTATTTGCTGTGGGTGTCTGTTGTGGGTATTTGCTGTGGGTGTCTGTTGTGGGTATTTGCTGTGGGTGTCTGTTGTGGGTGCCTAATTTGTGTGTTGTGATATCTAATGTACAATTCTTGTCTTAATGTCAGTAAAAGGATCCATGTCCATACTTTAGAGGTATATTGGGTATGAACATACCAACCCATATTTTAGACCACTTGGCAAAATAAACTAAGTAGATGACCTGATCAGCAGAAACCTTTATTTCCCAGAACCTTTCCTTGTGCCAATTTTAGGCTAGGTTGGCCTGAGAGCACCAGTCAGTTTGTTTAAATCCCTGCTTTAAGAGCATAATACATGATCACTGGATTAAGAGGCTTGTTGCTAGCCACTACAACACTGCAGCCCCTTTGTGTTGATCTGTTTTCTTTTTATAGTCCATAGTTCCACAACCTTCTGTCTCCTGTCTTCTTCTTATAGTCCATGTCAAGTGGAATTGGTAGTCATGTCTATCCACAACCTTCTGTCTCCTGTCTTCTTTTTATAGTCCATGTCAAGTGGCATTGGTAGTCATGTCAATCCACAGCCTTCTGTCTCCTGTCTTCTTTTTATAGTCCATGTCAAGTGGCATTGGTAGTCATGTCTATCCACAGCCTTCTGTCTCCTGTCTTCTTCTTATAGTCCATGCCAAGTGGCATTGGTAGTCATGTCAGTCCACAAGTACTTTCTAACACAGATGTTTTTCCATGCCATGATGTCAGACTGTCCAGCACCTTCTGTCTTGGGCAATCAGTTCTCTTGGTGAGTCAACTTTTGGTTAGGGCAATCAGTTCTCTTGGTGAGTCAGTATTTTTTCAAGAAGTCTTCGTTTCTTTATCTGTCCTGAGTATTTTCTTCATTCATCTAGAAAAACCATATCTCTGCTGCTTACAAATAACTAATCATCAAACTAATCATGTCAGTGGACACACAAATTCAGATGTTCTCATCACTGATGTTACTGCTGTCATTTCAGTGGACACACAAGGACAGATGTTCTCACCACTGATGTTACTGCTGTCATTTCAGTGGACACACAAGGACAGATGTTCTCATCACTGATGTTACTGCTGTCATTTCAGTGGACACACAAGGACAGATGTTCTCACCACTGATGTTACTGCTGTCATTTCAGTGGACACACAAGGACAGATGTTCTCACCACTGATGTTACTGCTGTCATTTCAGTGGACACACAAGGACAGATGTTCTCACCACTGATGTTACTGCTGTCATGTCAGTGGACACACAAGGACAAATGTTCTCATCACTGATGTTACTGCTGTCATTTCAGTGGACACAGAAGGACAGATATTCTCATCACTGATGTTAACTTCAAAGTTATCAATCATATTGCTGCTGTCAAGTTAGTGGACAGGCAAGGAGAGGTATGTTGAATGTTGCTCATGCAGGCAGGCCATTGGATAACCCAGGGTGGTTTTTTTTTTTTAATGATGTTTGATTACACCTTGTAATTGGACGGGAATGATGTTTGATTACACCTTGTAATTGGACGGGAATGGTGTTTGATTACACCTTGTAATTGGATGGGAATGATGTTTGATTACACCTTGTAATTGGACGGGAATGATGTTTGATTACACCTTGTAATTGGACGGGAATGATGTTCAGATGAATTATGTCAGTGCTACCATGTGAGTGATCAGACAGAGATGTTGTCATGAAGGATGTTACTACTACCGTGTCACAGGGAAAGCACGGGAATGTTGTTATGAATGATGTATTTCACAAGCTTGTAAGTCCTCGCATTCTAGATTTGTCTAAGTAGCATACAGAATATGTGGTGTTTTTTTTTTTTTTTTTAAATTAAAACTACCATACCTTCAATTTTTTCTCACTCCAGGCCAGCTGAGAGTTTACTTTTCGTATGTTTGCCTTTAGAAGGGTGGTTGCTAAGTTGTGTTGTGGTTTACAGCTAGACTGTGTTATCTGTGCCTTTCTGCCCAACACATCCGATTTCAGCAGTAGTAAATTTTTAGGACAGGCTTATGGATGCAAAGTACTTTAATTTCCTGTACATATGGCTTCAGAGTCTTTTTGTCCAGAACACAATCTAAATAGTTGTCTGTTTCTGTCGTATCAGGAGGTTGATTGGGTTTTCTGGATTGTTTTGTTGATGGGAAGTGTCCCAAAGTTGTTTATGGAATTTTTGTTGATGACAGTCTCGTGTGGTTTGTAGGTCAGAATTGATCATTGTCATAATTTCTAATGCTGATTCCAAAGTTGTATATGTGATTATATTGTATGTGATTCCAGAATTGTGCCTGTGTATGTTATGATGTATGTTATGTTGTATGAGTAGTATGCTTGTTTGAAATGTTGGTTATTTGGGCTAGACCAAAGGAATGTTGTATGTTTGTTGCTGATGATGATATTAATGAATTGTTTATGTATAGTCAACATTATGAAATGTCTTGTTACGATGAAGACATGTCATTGACATATGAATACCATGGGGTTTTGTTTTATTTTTGTACTGTGGTGTTATTGTTTGTTAATTTCGCTTAGAGATAACGTGTAGTTTCTTTTTCTTCTACGTTGAGAGGGGGAAGAACTCCATCATCCTTATTAAGTGGGTGGGCAATCTTGCCTCTCCACAGTTTATGATCGTCAGCCAGTTCCTGTGTTGACACCAGAGAATCGTCTCACGTTGTCTCTTTTTACCCAGATCTTTCCAGGGGTTACATGTTTCAGTTGCCTTATTCTCATAACATGAGCAAGAAATTATGACTGTTTCTTTCCAATTGTTTGTGATAAGTTGTCTTTGAACCCTCGCCTCTTCAAAAATATCTGGTTTGCTGTTTATTTGGCTGTACTAGGAATTCTAGAGATTTTTCTGTAAATCCACATCTCTGAAGACTCAAGATCATTGGCTCTGTTAATTTAATGGTTGTGGATGAAAGCCATTTGTTAAAAGTCACTATGTAGAGAGCCCGATCAGTATTTTTAATTAAATGTCAAGGATTCACATCCATATGTTAAAACTGACTGTACTGTGTAAAGAGCCCTTTCAGACTTGTTTCTAATCTTCTTGTTTAGTTTTTCTTCTTCTATCATGGTGGGTAACCTTAACTTACAATCCTATGTGGCATATAGGGAGTTACTATGGTGTAGTGGTTAGACACTCGCCTACGGATCAGAAGGTCATGGGTTCCCGTCCTGGCAAAGCCTGGCTTTTTTTTAATTAAAAAAATGCTCCTGGCTCCCAGGTGAGCCGAGCCGTGAGTGAGTACCAGGTACAAGTCCTGGAGCGTAAAGGCGGCTGGCATCATGTTGACCACATCACTCACCGACTGCCGATGGGTCTATAAAATATAGGTCTAACCCTATATGCCCAATACACCTGAAGGTGTGGAAGAGGGTCCTTTTACTTGTGGCAAATATCAAACCTGTCTTGCCACACTTTGCCAACAAATTTAAGCAGTGGAGCGCATTAGAGAGGCTACTAGCCTTATCCTTAGGAGAAATTTTAAACTGAAAACTTGGCAGGGCAGACCAGACCTTTAGCTTTGACTGGGAGGGAAGCTCCAATGGGCAGAGCACTGCTTTTCTGATCAGGCAGCTTCTGAAGCATACTTTGTTCTAAACGTTTTGATGTTACCTTTCCTTAGGAGTTAACAAAACAGGCCGAGTTAGGGATCATGCTGCATGGGCAACACAGGGTGCTACAACACTATCCTGGGTTTATGCTGTGGAGAAGAACTTCAGCTCTGGCTGTAGCTGGTCATGGAAGAGGCAGCAGTTACAGTTAAATATCTTCGGTGTTTGGCATACCTGAGGGCGCCAGGTGTTTGGCATACCTGAGGGCGCCAGGTGTTTGGCATACGTGAGGATGCCAGGTGTTTGGCATACGTGAGGATGCCAGGTGTTTGACATACATGAGGGCGCCAGGTGTTTGGCATACGTGAGGGCGCCAGAGTCTGCCTCTAATGGACTAAGAAATTTTTGAATGTCACTGTTGTTAACTCAGGCAGTACTTGCTGGTCACACCCACCATTATCGTGGAATGTGATTCCTATGCTTCACTCAAGTACACTGTCACAATATCATCTGCAACAATGGAAATGTGCCAGCCAATACACACTCTTTCTTCGTCTTAGCCTGTAAAGGCTCCAGTGGAAAGTTACTGTTGTGAGTTGTGTGTGCGCAGTTGTTTTACAAATCTGGCTTATTTGTATGCAAATATTGGTTTATTCTCTCTCAAGCAGATGGACTCTGTGGCTTTAAATGAAATACCTCTAATTAGTCAGTTTTACTGCATGCTTGTTCGAGGAGCAGTGGTTCCATTCTTTTTCTTCTGAAATGGGACCTTCGGAACTCACATGGGGAACATAAATTTTCAGTTCCAAACCCAGGTTAGTGCTGTTTTATGGAAGCTCAAACCCCCATCTTCCTTGATAATGCATGGGAGTGCTACCTCCGCCACATGTGAACTTGGAAATGCTGAACAGAACATAATCTTTTTCTTCGCATTGGGCAGCTGTAGATTTTGGCAGAAGGTTCTGGTTGTTATCCGCTTCTGAACTTAAGTCTTGTTCTAGAACTTGAGTTTACATCTGTTTTATAGATCTGGATTTTTGGTATGCAGACTGTTGGGTCCTTACCTCTCCGGCACATGCACTCTTGACTTAAGAGAACACAACACTGTTTAGTTGATTTTTAATACAACATGCTTTTTTTTTGGGGGGGGGGGGGGGGCTGTTTCTGTTCCCTCCCCCCTCCCAAGGAACCCCAGAATGTAGAGAACACAGAATTAGAAACCACAGTTTGGTCTGATATAACAGAGCAGACATGACAGGACAGGTCTTCAGTATCGAAAAAGATCACTGAGGACCATCAGACAGCACCACTAAACAATTGTCTGGTGTGGTCTCTGAGGGCTGTCAGACAGCGCCACTAAATACTTTTCTCTTGTGATCTCTGAAGAACTTCGCAGTACCCTAAACAATTGTGTGGTATCTAAGGTGCATCACACAGTACCCTAAACAATTGTGTGGTATCTAAGGTGCATCACACAGTACCCTAAACAATTGTGTGGTATCTAAGGTGCATCACACAGTACCCTAAACAATTGTGTGGTATCTAAGGTGCATCACACAGTACCCTAAACAATTGTGTGGTCTTACGAGGACCATCACACAAACCTAAACAACTTTGTGGTCTCTGAGGACCATCACACAACCCTTAACTATTGTGTGGTCTCTGAAGACCATCACACAGCACCCTAAACAATTTTGTGGTCTCTTAGGACTGTCACACAGCTTCCTAAACAATTGTGTGGTCTATGAGGACTGTCACACAGCACCCCCAAAATTTGTGTGGTCTCTCAGGACTGTCACACAGCACCCTAAATAATTGTGGCCTCTGCGGACTGTCATACAGTCCAAATAAACAATTGTGTGGTCTCTGAGGACTATCACACAGTCCAACTAAACAATTGTGTGGTCTCTGAGGACTGTCACACAGCACCCTAAATAATTGTGGCCTCTGCGGACTGTCATACAGTCCAACTAAACAATTGTGTGGTCTCTGAGGACTATCACACAGTCCAACTAAACAATTGTGTGGTCTCTAAGGACTGTCACACAGCACCAGTAAACAATTGTATGGTCTCTAAGGACCGTCACACAGCACCAGTAAACAATTGTATGGTCTCTAAGGACTGTCACACATCACCAGTAAACAATTATATGGTCTCTAAGGACTGTCATACAGCACCAGTAAACAATTGTATGGTCTCTAAGGACTGTCATACAGCACCAGTAAACAATTATATGGTCTCTAAGGACTGTCATACAGCACCAGTAAACAATTGTGTGGTCTCTAAGGACCGTCTCACAGCACCAGTAAACAATTGTGTGGTCTCTAAGGACTGTCACACAGCACCAGTAAACAATTGTGTGGTCTCTAAGGACTGTCACACAGCACCAGTAAACAATTGTGTGGTCTCTAAGGACTGTCACACAGCACCAGTAAACAATTGTGTGGTCTCTAAGGACCGTCACACAGCACCAGTAAACATTTGTATGGTCTCTAAGGACTGTCATACAGCACCAGTAAACAATTGTGTGGTCTCTAAGGACTGTCATACAGCACCAGTAAACAATTGTGCGGTCTCTAAGGACTGTCACACAGCACCAGTAAACAATTGTGTGGTCTCTAAGGACTGTCATACAGCACCAGTAAACAATTGTATGGTCTCTGAGGACTGTCACACAGCACCAGTAAACAATTGTGTCATCTCTAAGGACTGTCACACATCACCAGTAAACAATTGTGTGGTCTCTAAGGACTGTCATACAGCACCAGTAAACAATTGTGTGGTCTCTAAGGACCGTCTCACAGCACCAGTAAACAATTGTGTGGTCTCTAAGGACCGTCACACAGCACCAGTAAACAATTGTATGGTCTCTAAGGACCGTCACACAGCACCAGTAAACAATTGTGTGGTCTCTAAGGACTGTCACACAGCACCAGTAAACAATTGTGTGGTCTCTAAGGACTGTCACACATCACCAGTAAACAATTGTGTGGTCTCTAAGGACTGTCACACAGCACCAGTAGACAATTGTGTGGTCTCTAAGGACCGTCACACAGCACCAGTAAACAATTGTATGGTCTCTAAGGACCGTCACACAGCACCAGTAAACAATTGTGTGGTCTCTAAGGACTGTCACACAGCACCAGTAAACAATTGTGTGGTCTCTAAGGACTGTCACACAGCACCAGTAAACAATTGTGTGGTCTCTAAGGACTGTCACACATCACCAGTAAACAATTGTGTGGTCTCTAAGGACTGTCACACAGCACCAGTAGACAATTGTGTGGTCTCTAAGGACCGTCACACAGCACCAGTAAACAATTGTGTGGTCTCTAAGGACTGTCTCACAGCACCAGTAAACAATTGTGTGGTCTCCAAGGACTGTCATACAGCACCAGTAAACAATTGTGTGGTCTCTAAGGACTGTCACACATCACCAGTAAACAATTGTGTGGTCTCTAAGGACTGTCACACATCACCAGTAAACAATTGTGTGGTCTCTAAGGACTGTCACACAGCACCAGTAAACAATTGTGTCATCTCTAAGGACTGTCACACATCACCAGTAAACAATTGTGTGGTCTCTAAGGACTGTCACACATCACCAGTAAACAATTGTGTGGTCTCTAAGGACCGTCACACAGCACCAGTAAACAACTGTGTGGTCTCTAAGGACCGTCACACAGCACCAGTAAACAATTGTGTGGTCTCTAAGGACTGTCACACAGCACCAGTAAACAATTGTGTGGTCTCTAAGGACTGTCACACAGCACCAGTAGACAATTGTGTGGTCTCTAAGGACCGTCACACAGCACCAGTAAACAATTGTGTGGTCTCTAAGGACTGTCACACAGCACCAGTAGACAATTGTGTGGTCTCTAAGGACCGTCACACAGCACCAGTAAACAATTGTGTGGTCTCTAAGGACTGTCACACAGCACCAGTAGACAATTGTGTGGTCTCTAAGGACCGTCACACAGCACCAGTAAACAATTGTGTGGTCTCTAAGGACCGTCACACAGCACCAGTAGACAATTGTGTGGTCTCTAAGGACCGTCACACAGCACCAGTAAACAATTGTGTGGTCTCTAAGGACTGTCACACAGCACCAGTAGACAATTGTGTGGTCTCTAAGGACTGTCATACAGCACCAGTAAACAACTGTGGTCTCTAAGGACTGTCATACAGCACCAGTAAACAATTGTGTGGTCTCTAAGGACTGTCAGACAACACCAGTAAACAATTGTATGGTCTCTAAGGACTGTCATACAGCACCAGTAAACAACTGTGGTCTCTAAGGACTGTCACACAGCACCAGTAAACAACTGTGGTCTCTAAGGACTGTCATACAGCACCAGTAAACAATTGTGTGGTCTCTAAGGACTGTCACACAGCACCAGTAGACAATTGTGTGGTCTCTAAGGACCGTCACACAGCACCAGTAGACAATTGTGTGGTCTCTAAGGACCGTCACACAGCACCAGTAAACAATTGTGTCATCTCTAAGGACTGTCACACATCACCAGTAAACAATTGTGTGGTCTCTAAGGACTGTCACACATCACCAGTAAACAATTGTGTCATCTCTAAGGACTGTCACACATCACCAGTAAACAATTGTGTGGTCTCTAAGGACTGTCACACAGCACCAGTAAACAATTGTGTGGTCTCTAAGGACTGTCATACAGCACCAGTAAACAATTGTGCGGTCTCTAAGGACTGTCACACAGCACCAGTAAACAATTGTGTGGTCTCTAAGGACTGTCACACAGCACCAGTAAACAATTGTGCGGTCTCTAAGGACTGTCACACAGCACCAGTAAACAATTGTGTGGTCTCTAAGGACTGTCACACATCACCAGTAAACAATTGTGTCATCTCTAAGGACTGTCACACATCACCAGTAAACAATTGTGTGGTCTCTAAGGACTGTCACACATCACCAGTAAACAATTGTGTCATCTCTAAGGACTGTCACACATCACCAGTAAACAATTGTGTGGTCTCTAAGGACTGTCACACAGCACCAGTAAACAATTGTGCGGTCTCTAAGGACTGTCATACAGCACCAGTAAACAATTGTGCGGTCTCTAAGGACTGTCACACATCACCAGTAAACAATTGTGCGGTCTCTAAGGACTGTCACACAGCACCAGTAAACAATTGTGCGCTCTCTAAGGACTGTCATACAGCACCAGTAAACAATTGTGTGGTCTCTAAGGACTGTCATACAGCACCAGTAAACAATTGTATGGTCTCTAAGGACTGTCACACAGCACCAGTAAACAATTGTGTGGTCTCTAAGGACTGTCACACAGCACCAGTAAACAATTGTATGGTCTCTAAGGACTGTCATACAGCACCAGTAAACAACTGTGGTCTCTAAGGACTGTCATACAGCACCAGTAAACAATTGTGTGGTCTCTAAGGACTGTCATACAGCACCAGTAAACAATTGTGCGGTCTCTAAGGACTGTCAGACAGCACCAGTAAACAATTGTGTCGTCTCTAAGGACTGTCACACAGCACCAGTAAACAATTATCTTCTCTGTGTTGATCCTGGAACCTCGTATTGGGATTTTTCTTGAATGCACTGCCCCTGGTTTCAGAAAGCAAGACTGCCTATCTTTGCTTGTGTCAACCTGCTGTTACATAGTTGGTATCAGGTGAATAGGTGAGAGAACGTTTTTGCTTTAAATGAGAATTCATTTTAAAATTATAAAAAGCAGAATTGTGTCTTCTTTTTCCTACTCACTGGCTGTAAATTCTGGCAGAAAGTTCTGATTGTTCATCTACTTCTGGACTTTAGTCTTTTTTCCAGAACTTGCATATCTGTGCATACATATCTGTTTACAGATGCAAATGCACTATGATCGAAACAAAACACCCCTGTAGATTCCTAGGACATGATTGTAGGGGAGGGGGGCGGGGGCAGTGGGCCGGTTCTTGTTCCCTCTACACAGGGGCCCAGTACCCACATGTGGTAGCACAACTGTATCATCTGTACCATACTGAATAGCAAACATAGCATAAGGTCACCGTAATTGCTATCAATGAAACCAACCATCCCCTGAAATGAAAACAGACAACATAGAGGTTGAACAGGATATTATCTTTAACAAATACTAATAATTGGTTATTTTTATTTTATCAGATCTAAAACAAAATATGGTTTGAATAAAACAACAAACTGGTGGTTTTTTATATGTTTATTGTGAACTAACAAAATGTTAATTATGTTTAGAAAAGCAAATAATAAATTGTTTAACAATTGTGTTTGAAAGATGAAGCACACATCATAAAGAGAAAGAGAAAACATGTTTATGCTAAGAAACCGGAATCTGCAATGTGAAAGAAGTTTCAGGTAACTGGAGTCACAATAAGATTTCAGCAAGAATTGAAGAATTTTGACAAAGGATACGAACAGCTTCACTGTGCAGAACATAAAGGAAGAGAGTCAAACGATTTGATTATCTGGCAAGAACAGCCTCGGAAACTCCCAGCATCAAGAAAGATTTACACAGTATGCTATTTCTGTACACAGGGAACTGGTTTCAAAGCATGGGGATTTTAAATGTTGAATTAAGAATCAACATCACAGCACTCCCATATGCGCTCTGTTCTCATCTTCAGCAGCAAGCAAAGAGTTAAAAATCAATGGTACCAGTAACTGTCTGATTGTATATCCGCCCTGCCTTTTCCTTGAGTGTCGAGCGTTGGCCAGATCCCCTTGTAACTCCTCGCAGTGCCATTCTCCTCAGACCATGGTGATCATCTCTCTGTGCCTCAGGAAATGCGTGGGGAAATCTAGGAAAGATACAGACTGGTAGCCTTAGTGACATTTTGCATAAAGAATTCCTCATATGAACTGTCCAAGAAAGACAACGTTCACTGTCCACCACTTGTAGTGAGAGATAGGGAGTGATCGGTTATTTTTCTTTTATTCAACACCAACAGTTGACTGATCTCCAACAACAAAAACCTGGTTTATCAACACAAGACATTCCGTAACCCTAACAGTACTTCTGCTGCCGTTGTACAACGCTAGGTTCTAGGAAGAAGAGTTGGGGTTTGAACAGTTCAAAGGCACAGAGGTACTCCATGGGTATGGAAAAACAAGGCAGGTGAATGAAGAATCTTTTTTTTTTCAAAGGGTCACAAGCTGGGCACGATGACCCAATCTGCACTCAGGGAATTCACAAGAGAGAGAGATAATATTTCTAGTAGGACATAAAAGGGAGACATTATATAACAACAAACATCAGCAATGACTCTGTACGGCCGAGTTTTGTGTTACGTTTTTGTGCACACAGGCTAGATTTTCCCTGCCCTGTTTCAAGCAAATTTTGTAATCACCAACTAACTGAGCTTTGTTTGTAAAACTAGTACGACACTGACATTTAATTATACATTTACGATAATTTAAATTCTATTTCAGACTCCAGATGCATTTTTAAGTGGCATTCAGTATTCCTCCTCTCCTTCTGCTGGTTCAACCTCGGCCGAATCGACTCCAACCTCCTCATAATCTTTCTCCAGTGCAGCCAGGTCCTCGCGGGCCTCAGAGAACTCTCCTTCCTCCATGCCTTCCCCTACATACCTGGAGAAAGGAGAAGAGAGCAAATGTATGTTAGGGCAAAGATTTAATAGTGCAATTTCAACTCATTTCATTAGCTAAACCAAATGAAATTGTCTGCTTAATGCTATCACAGATTGAAAAGAAAAAGCCTCAACTGAGAAAAAAACACAAACAGTATTTTATGGCAGAAATAATAATGCATTTCTTTTTAAATGTTACAAGGTGGCAGAATTACGGTGACTTCAGAGTATTTATAGTCATGAAAGATATTTAACAAAACAACAAATATTGCAAAATTACATAAACTGATAATGACTCAGGTATTCAAAAGTTATAAACAAGCAAATATATTTAAAGTTACAGAACAACTAGCAACTTGTTAGTGTCCTAATGGGACATACTCTCAAATATTCTCAAGACAGCAATTGAGGTAAAATCTCACCAGTGGACGAAGGCTCTCTTGGCGTACATCAAGTCAAATTTATGATCTAGACGAGCCCAGGCTTCAGCGATGGCTGTAGTGTTGCTTAGCATACATACGGCCCGCTGGACTTTGGCCAGATCACCTCCAGGTACCACAGTTGGGGGCTGGTAGTTGATTCCTACCTGTTGAACACCAGAGGATGCATTTGTTAGCATGGGCCAGTTTGTTTACAAATGGAAACAAGAAAATTATAATAAAATAACTCATCACCCTTGAAAGAGGCAGAGAAACAAAGGCAGTATACAAATGTGTTGCAACCATTTGCCCCCCAGGAATCTGGTTAGAGTTTATTGATAGAGCAACACCAGAAACTTGTGCAGAAAACACCAGTCTAGGCTTAATCCCAGTTAATCTGGAGCAAGGAAAAGAAAGAGATAAGAAACACTGGATCAAAGGACATAGCAAATATGTATATCATTCAACAATTAATGAGACTGATTTTATTATAGTCAAGAAAGACAGGCCATCCATAAATAAGTGTAGATACATATTGTCAAAGGGCACAAGAATGTAGAGTACTGTTGAGACTGTTTCAAATGGTGAAAGTTCACAAGAATCGAGAATGGGGAAAGAAATGAGAAGGTGAATGTTAGAGATCTTCAAGAGTCATGACCTTCACCAGACTTGAGCTCATGCAGCATGTTGAATATTTACATGAGCTACCCAACTGCTGATCTCCTTGCATGTAAGAGAAGAGCTTTAGTCCCATATACAGCACTCCAAATCATACTGAACAAGCGAACGGCGAACGAAAGAAGAAGAAGACACTGAACAAGAAGCACATTCAAGCTTTACCTTGAAACCAGTTGGGCACCAGTCCACAAACTGAATGGTTCGCTTAGTTTTGATTGTAGCAATAGCATCGTTGACATCTTTGGGCACCACATCCCCTCTGTAGAGCAGACAACAAGCCATGTACTTGCCGTGACGAGGGTCACATTTCACCATCTGATTGCATGGCTCAAAGCAGGCATTGGTGATCTCTGCAACTGACAGCTGTTCGTGGTATGCCTGAAACACACAAGCTACAGATCAGGAAAGGACCCTTTTCAGACAATTACTGCATTGGGTATATGATGCTAAACTCATATTGTTATAGACCAAATGGTGTTCATTTGGGGGAAATGATTGGGGGGGGGGGGGGGTGTGTAGTCCAGATTAGCCTATAGAAGTCCATTAATCAATGAGAAAAGATAAAAATCATGATTTTCAACTGAAATGCTGCAGAAAAATTCTTACAATACTGTGAACCAAGAAGAAGAAAACATTTGACATCCTACATGATCTGAGCATTGAGAAGAATTGGCTCTTAAACAGCATCCTGTCCTAACTAATTGAGGCAGACCTCCGCGAATGTGGATACAAGGCACTGAAGATGTATTCGCTTATTGTTTCACAGATTGAAGAGAATACAGTACAACTGTTTCAAATGATTGAAAAATGTATAGTACATGTGATTTGAGTGACTAATTATTTCAGAACCTGGTTTTTTTTCTATTCTTGTTGCACATGCAGCCAAACATATGTGTTTTTTCTATTCTTGTTGCACATGCAGCCAAACATATGTGTTTTTTCTATTCTTGTTGCACATGCAGCCAAACATATGTGTTTTTTCTATTCTTGTTGCACATGCAGCCAAACATATGTGTTTTTTCCATGCTGATGTTTGCACTAGCGTCAAAGGTTAGTTTATCTGTCCCAATTCAACAGTCAGGTTCATTGTAATTACCACTTTAATTTACCATGTGTAACTACTTATTGAAACTCTAAAATAGTTTTCTTGTGGTCTTTTTTTCCAAATCTATTTACCAAATCGGACCTTAGAATTATAATATTCCAGTGCTTTTATTTTTAAGTTTAGCTGTTCAGTCTGTGCAATTAATTCTTCCTCCTTGTTTTTCAATTTCGACGATTATTAAAAAAACCTTTCAGCTGTATAAAACTTATTTTTGGACACTTTACAATGAAGTAATAAAGTAATCAACTGTCTAAAATGGGTAAAGTAAATAGTAAAGTAAAGATCCCTTTTCATGCCTCAGGCGCATCGGGAATACAGGAAGAGCACCCATACTTTTACAGACCTTTTTACAGACCAATCAGTACTAGGTGGGTAATGTGGTCAGCATTACGCCAGCCATCTTACTTTCCCAGGACATACATCCTGGTACCCACTTTAGGCTGGGTCGACCTGCGACGCCTTATACCATGGTAAAAATCCACGCAGCCAGCAGTGGGTTTCGATCGTGGTACGTTGGAATTACGAACTCGCAGCCTTAAATGGGTAGATGAACCTTTAATGCAATTCTCTTTACCACACCAAGTAAACATTTATCTCATATGTGATCTTTACCTTTTCTGCAGAGATAACTGGGGCGTACGTCACCAAAGGGAAGTGAATACGTGGATAGGGCACCAGGTTGGTCTGGAACTCTGTCAGATCCACATTAAGGGCACCATCAAATCTAAATAAAGTAAACAGTTTTTAAATGAACTCACATACAGGTAGTCATGAGATATATAATTTGAAAACTAATGATGTTAAATATTCCTAAGAAAATGTTATGTCAGGGGTTGTATTGCCAGGAAATCATACACAGTTCATCCCAAAATTCTAGTTACCATTTCCAGGCTGTGATTTTTATAAACAAATATTGAATATTCTCTGGACAGCCAAAAGGTTAATCTAATCCAGATATTTCTTGCAATTTTGTAGAATTTAAAATTTTTATTTCTTGAAAGATTTCACAATAACAGATTTTTTCCTTAGCTAAAGTTGTAGGATCAGTCCCTTCCACTCACTCAGGGAACTGCAGTTCTCTGTCCCTGGCCCAGGGGCAGCAGTGACTTTTACAACCGTGATGCAAGACAAGTCCATATGTGGTCCAGGCAGACAGTCTGGAATTCCCTAATGCCACCTTCCAGAAATGTGAAGCATTCTATTGCATGAGCCGCAGTGTTATTTATGCCATTGTCTGCAAAAGATGTGGTATGAAAAAACGGTGCCCTGAAACCAGTACTGCTGCCTTTCAATTCCAAGGATCACCAAGGTGTCCATGACATAGATCTACCCACTCTAGTGACAGAGTCTGCAAGTCTCTCAAAAACCGCATTATTTATCTGATAGGGGTCTATTCACCTAAGGGGCTTAACTGTCAACACAGTTTTATCTAGCATCCTTGAGTTACAGCCCTTGAAGCTCCCAGACCTATGTATATAAATCATTGGTGACAACACATGTCATTCATTTCACTGGATAGACAACTGTATGATATTTACCAAGAATACGTCAGTTATGTGATTTTGTCTATTCTTGTGGTAGTGCTGATGTGGAAGAAGGCTCTCTAGCTGCAACAGTCACTTATCACCTGTGTATGTGATACTGTGAAACAGACTAGTTCTACTTTTCATTGGAGACATAATTCTGTTGTTATTTTAAAGCCCCACTGCGGCTGATGTCGGGAGCTCTAATATAACTTAATGGTTGAACAGGGTTTCTGGGACCTCTTCCTGGGTTATCCTCATCCGAATGGTGGCACTTTGTGTCACTGGCTGTTTATCACTCAGTGTGATGTCCTGGTAGCATTGAACATCAATCAATCAATTCTACCTTCCATTTGGATTGACATCTTTTTATGATATTGGCAAAAGAGTGAACTGTTTTGAAAGTAATGAAAACATTCTGTAAAATGTGAATGTGAAGGAGTGTTAGAAACAGTACTTCTAGTAGAAAGAATTTTCATACAAATAATATTCTGTTCATCCCTTCTGCATTTGTATCCTGCTCTGAAGGTTATGTGTGTGTTTACTGGACTGTCTTATTTGGTTCATGAGTTCTTCTTCTTCACGTACATTGGTTAACATACATTTGTTGACATACACTAGTTGTAAGCTGTAGTGAAAAGTTCTGTTTGTTTCTCTAACTCTGGATTTTAGTCTTCTTCCAGAGCCTGAGTGTAGCGTACACATCTGTGTTACATATCTGAGTTATATGTATGCAGATTGTTGGTTCATTGCCTATCAGGCAGCTGCATTCTGACTTTGAAGGAAACCCTCAATTAGTGGACTTTTATGACATGCGTGTTGGGGAGGTAGTGGGTCTATTCTTGTTTTCCTCACAGTAGGACCCCAGAACCCACACAGGGAGTTCACTAGTGCAATTTTTACAGTAATCTCCAGGGATCATCGCCACAGCTACAGAGACTCTTGCCTTGTGCAAACACTGTCAGCAGGCAACAAACCATTCCAAGGACAGAGACTGAGCTATAGATATTATTAAACCTGGTGCAATGCAGCAGATACTTGTGTTTTGAACCAAGATAGATAGTGTCCGTTGTTTTTAGAAATGCTGCTATGTCCCACACAATCAGAATGAAACCCTTACCTCAGAGATGCAGTGATGGAGGAAACAACTTGGCCAATCAGACGGTTGAGGTTGGTATAGCTGGGACGCTCAATGTCAAGGTTCCTTCTACAGATGTCATAGATAGCCTCGTTGTCGACCATGAAGGCGCAGTCTGAGTGCTCCAGTGTTGTATGTGTGGTCAGGATGGAGTTGTATGGCTCAACAACGGCAGTGGACACCTATATGGTAAGTATTCAATTAGTTCATGTGCAACATGTGTCTATCTATATATATATGTGCCTGTGCGCGTATGTGTGTGTGTTGTGTGTGTATGTCATTCTGGTCTGTCGTTATATGTCACACAGGCCTCACTGTCTAGCCCTTGTTAAGCACTACACTGTGCAACCCTTTCGATATCATGGGTGGAATCCAGTACAGTGACTTTTGCCTCTCTCACTAACCTCAGGGTTTGTCATGGACATATAGATCATTATTGGCCATTATCCACAGAGCAAACGATCGACTGTGAAACTTATCTGGCATGAGGTCCTGAAAAACCAGCAAATAGTCTGATGGTCCTTGAGACGAGTTACAGGATATTATCCCTAAATATGCAGCGCTGCCACCTGACCTTTCTCTCACACCTGCGATCAAAATCACTACACCACATAAGAATGTATGTGTGTGCGTATATATTAGGCACATTCTATTCTATTCTATACTATACATGTTTGCCTAATGTCCTAGTTAGTTATCATATGTTTGAATGCCCATAGTCCCCATGTGGGTTGTGGGGCCCCACTGTGGGGGAAACAACAATAGATGCACTGCATCTCTAACAAGCATGTGGTATGATTGAGTGTTCACTAACTGGAGGTTTTTCTTCGAATTCCGAGTGTATCTGCCTGAGAGGCAAGACATCAACAGTCTGGAAATAAATAAGTCAGATCTGTAAAACGGATATGCATTCAGGCTCTGGGGGCAAGACTTGGTCCAGAGGCGGAAGAACAACCACAACCTTCTGCCGGAGCTTACAGCTGATGAATGCAAAGAAGAAGAAGTATCTCCATAGAAGCAGATTATAAAGATTGGCATGACCTCCCAGGTCGGCCTGGTCTGAACACAGGCAATGCTTCAGGATTCTGCTTCATCGAGTGAAGATAGTGGATGGGATAGTGACCACATGACCTGTAGCTTCTGCCTGGTGCATACAAATATAGGATTTGCACCATATTGCCTAATAAACTTCAAGGTTGGAAATTTGTCATTTATTTGACTTACAGTCCTGTTCAACTCTTTCAAGTTAGTATTGGGATATGTTTCATCTACAGCTGTGACAGATATTGGATTTTATTTGTTTTTATTGGATGTTACTTTTTTTTAAAAACCATTTTTTGATGATTTCTAATGTTTATAGTGTACTATTCCATTTATTTTAGATTTTTTTAAATATTCATATTAAGCTGTCCATTTGTTGCAGACAGTAATGCTGTGACATAGCTGTACTTTCCCTCTCCAAGAACAGACAACAGTGGCCCGTGCAGTATCAATACTGAAACTTCACCTCTGTACAGCAGCTTAAGCAGGCCTGCTGAAAGTATAAATGAAAGCTTGAATAAAAGAATGACTGGATTCATAAACATATAAATACCTGTGGAGCTGGATAGATAGAAAACTCCAGTTTGGACTTCTTGCCATAGTCTACGGACAAACGCTCCATCAGCAGGGATGTGAACCCTGACCCTGTGCCCCCACCAAATGAGTGGAAGATCAGGAAACCTTGGAGTCCCGTACATTGGTCGGCTAGTTTCCTAGAAGGTGGATCACATACATACGATGATGAGGAAATCTACTGATTATATCAATCACATATTAATGAATTAGTCTACTCTATGGCAGCCAGGTTAATATAGCGGTTAGGCGCCATCTGCCTGTCTGAGCTCTAGGGGTCTGAGCTCTAGGGTTTATATCTCCACTGAGACTTCATTTTTTTCGAGTGGGGTCAGACCTGACATTGTCTCTCTGGTCCACCCATCTTAAAATGGGTACCAGGTAATGTCCTGGGAAGCAAAGGTGGCTGGCATAGGGTTAACTTTGTTGCTGCAGGAGAGAGTACAAGATGTCAGGGTTTACATTGTTGCTGCAGGAGAGAGTACAAGATGTCAGGACTTGGGTTTACTTTGTTGCTGCAGGAGAGAGTACAAGATGTCAGGGTTTACTTTGTTGCTGCAGGAGAGAGTACAAGATGTCAGGACTTGGGTTTACATTGTTGCTGCAGGAGAGAGTACAAGATGTCAGGGTTTACTTTGTTGCTGCAGGAGAGAGTACAAGATGTCAGGGTTTACATTGTTGCTGCAGGAGAGAGTACAAGATGTCAGGGTTTACTTTGTTGCTGCAGGACAGAGTACAAGATGTCAGGGTTTACTTTGTTGCTGCAGCAGAGAGTACAAGATGTCAGGGTTTACATTGTTGCTGCAGGAGAGAGTACAAGATGTCAGGGTTTACTTTGTTGCTGCAGGAGAGAGTACAAGATGTCAGGGTTTACATTGTTGCTGCAGGAGAGAGTACAAGATGTCAGGGTTTACACTGTTGCTGCAGGAGAGAGTACAAGATGTCAGGGTTTACTTTGTTGCTGCAGGAGAGAGTACAAGATGTCAGGACTTGGGTTTACATTGTTGCTGCAGGAGAGAGTACAAGATGTCAGGGTTTACTTTGTTGCTGCAGGAGAGAGTACAAGATGTCAGGACTAGGGTTTACTTTGTTGCTGCAGGAGAGAGTACAAGATGTCAGGTTTACATTGTTGCTGCAGGAGAGAGTACAAGATGTCAGGGTTTACATTGTTGCTGCAGGAGAGAGTACAAGATGTCAGGGTTTACATTGTTGCTGCAGGAGAGAGTACAAGATGTCAGGACTAGGGTTTACTTTGTTAAGGGCTTATGCCACATCAGACAACAATAGACAGGCAAAGACGAAGTCTTTAACATTCTTCTCTTGTCTGTGTTTACCCTTACAAGGGCAGTTGGCACACTGTCTCGTTGTCAGAGTCGTGTCGTACTATGATACAGAGATGTGACGCATTAGGCGGCACAGTAAGGAAGGCGGGGGCATAAGCAGCGACATCAAGATACAATCTGAACTTTTGATTTGACAGCGCGAAGCTTTTAGGGGCGGTATTTCAAAGACGCATCATACAGAGAAAATCTACGGCATGGGACTGCTTGTAATTAAAAGCTAGGCTATGATACCTGGGCCTTTTTGCCAAAAACCTCCTGTTTAACAAATTCATAATTAGTCACCTGCACGATAAAGGGTAGTGGGTCCACCCCACCCACCTGCCCCCACTAAATGGGACCCCAAAACCCACACAGGGAGCCTTTAAAAAGATGGGTTTACCTGATGCGATCCAAAACCAAGTCAACAATTTCTTTGCCAATGGTGTAATGTCCACGGGCATAGTTGTTGGCTGCATCTTCCTTGCCAGTGATCAGCTGCTCTGGGTGGAACAGTCTACGATAGATGCCCCGACGAACCTCATCTGTACAAACATACAGAACCGAATGTTTAATTTATAAAGATTTGAAAAGAATTAAACATAACAATGGGCAAATGAATTAATGGGTTGTGAACTGAACACGTTTGAAGGGTGACTACAACAATTGTGTCTAAATAAATACTAAAGGGGAAAGGCAAAGACGATTAGAAGAAACCAGGCAAACAAATTAAATCTGTTTGTGAAACGACAGAAACATGGATAAACGACTAATTACCAACAAGCTAGAAACATTCACTAGGCGGTGCCTGCAGAGAACAGAAAGGATAAGATGGTATGACAGTCACTAATGTGAAGCTATGGGAGAAAACAAATTCTAGTGAATCATGAAGAGAGAAAAAGACATTAAAAAGAATACATGTTGGGTAAATCTGATAACAGAAGGCCCTTGCAGTGAAACCCACAGTGGGAGAGAACAAGGCCAGATCAAAACCAAAAAGCACATGGAGACCAGAATTAGAGATTGACATGAAACAGACGGAGAGGACTGTGTTGAGCTGCACGCTGAGACATCCGATAGGGGCCTTTGCTGGCTGAGGATGCTTCACTGATGGGTGAAGCACAGGCAGGAAGACTTGGTGAACTTCATGAAATGCAGACAGCCGACTGAAGACGTACATGCTGACACACTGTGTGGACTATAAGAAGTGAAATTATAGACTGTAGTCTTATTTTATGTACATCATATAGACTATCATAAATGGGTAGAGATATAGATGGTGACCAAATGAGCTGGACAAGAAGTTCCACGGGATCATGGATCATGAAGAAGAATGGCGGTAACATGTCATGCAAATAATGTTATTCTTGCTTTCTTCTTCTTTCTTCTATCCCCATTGTTTCAACTTCACTCACATGTTCCCTTCTCAATGTTTTTTTTTTTTTTTGGTACGCCTTTATTTCTTTACCCCTGTGGGGTCCAGTGCAAAGTCATTCTACTTTTCTGTACTCGGGTTTTCTCAACGTGTGTCCTTTCCAACGCCAGGGTCTTTTCTTCATCGCTTGGTCCACTGTAACTTGTTTAGCTCTCTCCCAAAGCTCAGCACTGGTGATTATCATACCATTCAATTTCCTATGTTTTGCGCAGAGCTCCAGTTGGGTGTTTGTAGTTTACTAGTAATTCTTTTAGATATTCCCCATGTTCCGCTCCATACAACAGTACTGGTTTGACATCAGAGTTAAAGATTTTAAGTTTTCTTTTCGTTTTTATTTCTTTTGGCGTCCATATTTTCTAGTACTATGAAAGCTCCTCTTGGCTTTTGTGTTCGTATTTTAATATCTCTGTCAGTTCTCATATCTATATCTGCATTAATGCCCAAAAAGGTATATGACTGCACATTTTGGACTGGGATACCATTAAGGAAAACCAAATTACAATTTTTTTCTTATTACTATTTTTCCTATTACTATTCTATTATTTCTTTACATGGAGATAACTTTTCAGGCAACTTACTCTAAAGACTTTGCAAGAAACTTTTGAAAATCTCACATCTTTAGCAGAAACCTTCTCATATTAGATATACAGTTTTGCTATCCCGGTCGATTTATGATAAATTTAGAAGCCGAAGCGAGTGCCTCAACAAGAGATTCTGGAGCTTCGCCTCTGATTCAGAAAAAGAGGCGCAGGTTTAGAATTGCATCCACAGATGTGTCCTGGCACACGCGTGAGTCAGCAGCAGAGAGGAAGCACGTGACCGCTCTCAAACTGTAACGTTCTCGTCTCCATGGAAACTAGGCAGGCCTGCAAATCATCTCATTACAAAATGCATTTTGCAACAAAAATACACCACCCCTTCCCCTCTAGCGAGGCTACATTACTTCTGGTGGGCCTGGCGTCCAACAGGCCTGTAGGAGGCAACCGGGGTGCGTGTCCCTCCCTGACCCCTTCCCATCCTATCTGGTTACGAGCAGGGCTGTCCAAGTTGGTGCTTTCGCACAATGTTGATACTATTTGACCTATGCACCATACTTTTTGTAACACGCCCAATGTTTTGTAGGCTTTATAAATTTTGCATCAATATTTTGTAATTGTGGCATTGTGTGGAACCTTAAAGAGAGAGAAAGGCGGAAAAAAAAAGGGGGGGGGGGAGAGAAATTAGGTGTGTGTGGAAAATAAGCGGGATGCAATTGTTGCATGTCTAACATTTGATATGATTGGTCAAAGAGTTTCAAAGGCCATTTGGGCGTCACAATTTTAGGAATTCAACTAATACTAGTGCTAAAGGTATTTTCAGCAATTTTCCAAAACAAGACGTACTCAATGATACAGTATAAGTAAAATTTATGTGAATGGGTCATCCACATGTTTTAACAACCGCGACATTTATTGTGGTGCCAATTCCAAGACAATTGACCTGGACAATACTGCCAGGATTTCTCAAAATGAACTACAAGAATTTCGGGTAAAAACTGTACAGTTCTAAGCAGCGTTTTCTGCTCTATGAACGCTTTGCAAAGCTAGTTACTTGAGACGTTGTATCCAACAAAAAGTGTTACTGAAGGAAAACTGACCTTTGTCATGAAATCTCCAGGTCTCCGTTACAGAAAATTGTTAGGAACAAATAAATAAAACAGAGAGGAAACTAACAGTGCGAGGCCAACTATCTAATGTAAAAACAAAAATTAGGAGGTGGCGGGGGGGGTGGGGGGGGGGGGGTCGGGAGAGAACAAGCAAAATTTATGTTTACATTTCTAGAAGGCAAATTTCACGTGGGGGTTCCGGGACCTCATTCTGGGGGAAAACAGGGTTAGACCCACTGCCTGCCCAACTAGGAACTTGCTTCCAAGTCAGAGTGCATTTGCCTGAGAGGCAAGGAACCAACAGTTTGCACACAAATACGTCAGATCTGTAAAACGGATGTGCACGCAACAATCAAGTTCTGGAACAAGACAAAAAAGTCCAGAGGTAAAAAAACAATCAGAACTTTCCTACGGAGTTTACAACTGGTGAATACGAAGAAGAAGAAGAAGAAGAAGAAGAAGAAGAAGAAGAAGGAGAAGAAGGATATGATAATTGCTTTTCATTAGTATCAACATTTGTGCTTAGTCTTTTGCCATTTGGAAGCCACCGTGGTGTAGCGGCTAGATGCTCGCCTGTGGACCCTAAGGTCGTGAATTCAAATCCGAACGGAGCTGGGCTCTTTTGTTCTTCAAAAAATGACCCAAGCTCCCAGATCGACCGAACCTTAAATGGGTACCTGGTGAATGTCCTGGGAAGTCAAGACAGCCGGCGTGTTGTTGACCACATCACTCCCCGAGGGCCCATTGGGCTATATACACACATATATATATATATGTGTGTACGTGTGGTTTAATAAAGGTCATAACGGGTTTTTCTTTGAAAATTTGATGCCTTTTACAAATATAGTATTATTTCCAAAAATGTTTCGACAGCCCTGGATCCGAGCTGGATACAATCTGTTTTCCACGCCGACGTTTGCTACTGTCTGCTCTCATCTCCCGCCGAGGCTGTCTGTTGCAAAAAACTCGGTTCCGTAATATCTTGTATGATTCAGCTGTTCTTATTTTCTTCTGTCTCAATGTTGTCTGGCTAATTCAGAAGTCGGGAGTCTTAAGGATTTCCTAAACATCAAATTATTTTGGACTTTTCATTTTTAGACCAAGGATGGCGAGCGTCCCGTCCGCGAGAGGTATAAGACACGCGAAATAATTTAATCTGGCCCTACAAAAGAAACGGTGATTGCATCTGACCAAATTTAGCAGGCGTATTTGTGAGCTGATAATTGTGTATGGCCCGAGAAAGATGTCTCCACACGTCCCTCCTTGGCAGATGAAATGTAAATTTAAAAAAAAAAAAAACACGCTGCACGCCTTGTTTGAGAGAAAAAATCGTGTAGTGCTAGGAAACACATTGCAGTGACGTCAACGATTGCAGAATTCACCAAGTTCGTTTATCTTTAGTGCTTTGCTCTGCAGGCGTGTCGGCTCCAGTTCTGCTGATTTCCTTGGAAGCTATCGACCGTTATGACGACATGGGGGTCAAGGTTCAAGGCGCTGCTTTGGACTGGACATGTCAGCATACCGCTAGTGCGAAGGTTTAGATGACGGATCAACATTATGGCACAATGGTAGTAACCTACAAGTGCTCCGTTCTACTGCTGACTCACGCCTGAGTGCAAAGAATCTCAGCGCAGTGCACGAACTCCGTAGCACCGGCGATGATCCTGAAATACTCTGGGTAAATTTTTAACTCCAAATTTTGCCTGGGCAGCTCGGTTAGGCTACACTTTTTCGATTTGCAGCTGCGAAGGGATTTTTTTTACCTACGCAACAATACACAGGGGCGTTCGATCGTACTACCCGAGACCAGGGGAAATTACTAGAAGTGCACGTGAAACAATCCCAACCTTCACCGTGGGTTGAACCCGGGACCTCCAGCACTCAAGACGGACGCTGTGCCTCGAGGCCACGCAGCCCCATAGTAGAGGGGTGTCACTGGGAGGGGTTAATTATTGATAATGTTCAGTTGCTTGCTACCCTGAACTAGCAGAGGTCGAGACTCGAGTCGCCCTGCTTGGACTTAAGACCAATTAGACATGTAATTAACGAAATGCGACTCGACGTAGTGTTTTGTCCAGCATCTCGCGACCCGACTTGCGACTTGTAGCTTCGACATCTTGGTAAGATTCGTTCTTGCGTCCCGCCACTCCGAGGTGACGTCTGTTGATCAACGTCGCAATTTAAAAAGTCTTTATGTAAAACATAACAGAATAAAGTCTGTTTCGATTTTTGAATTATCAAGCACACACACATTAAAAAAAATTGTCACCACCTACAGAATTACTGAAGGGGAAAAAAAAAGGGGGGGGGGGGGGGGGGTATAGATAAGTGTAAATAAGCTTCTGAGGAACACACAGTGCAAGCTTTAAACATGTAGATTTATTAATGAGATTATGCAGCTATTTCGTGTGCGGATGTGTGTGTGTGTGGGGGGGGGGGGTGGATGAGTGTGTGTGTGTGTGGAAAAGAAGGGGCGCCAAGATAGGCCATGCGCCAGCTGACGCAGAGTACTCACCGACCACAGTTGGCTCCAGGTCGACGAACACAGCTCGTGGCACGTGCTTGCCGCCACCTGTCTCGCTAAAGAAGGTGTTGAACGAGTCATCTCCCCCTCCCACGGTCTTGTCCGAGGGCATCACCCCATCAGGGTGGATGCCGTGCTCCAGGCAGTACAGCTCCCAGCATGCATTG